>OV049857.1:2555000-2887500 GCA_920104075.1 Melanargia galathea | reverse complement strand
CACACACACACACACACACACACACACACACACACACACACACACACACACACACACACACACACACACACACACACACACACACACACACACACACACACACACAGACACGTCAAACTTATAACACCCCGTCGTTTTTGCGTCGGGGGTTAATAAAAATGCTACTTTCTTTCGCGCGTTCGGTTTGGTCATAGTTTTATTTTTATATTTCATAAAAGTTATCTTATAGTCCATTATTTTCAAATTCTTAAAAAGAAAAACAAAGCGTATTATTTTATATTATAAGTATGACTGTATAAGAACAGATTACGATACTTGCCTGTTATTTTTAGCACAGCACTATTATACAAATACTAGTACGGCGCGTGGGTGCGCGGCCCGCAAGCGGACCGCGAGGATTCGAGTAGTTTTTGTTTGAGCACGTCCCACCTATCTTCAATACCCTCGCTTGTTTACCAAGTTATTTGACACTCAGTTTGGCACAAAATTATAACATTCATTGATTATTGATATAATAATGTTGTTTTAATGCTCATCAATTGTTAAAACGGTAAACAACCAGCAAAAATATTTTTATCGTAACTGCAACGCCATTACAAAGCTACGTCGTCAGTTCAATCGCGACGTGTCAGGAACGCATTCTCTGAACGGCCGAACTTTAATCAAGCCCTTTTCATTTGATATACATAGGGAGTTGTGAAAAATATGTAATCCGCCATTTTGTAGCGGCGGCCATCTTGGACTGATTTTCTTCAAACATAGCTAACAACACTCTCGACTAATTCAACAAACCTTTCAAACAAAAAACCTCATTCAAATCGGTCCACCCGGTTGAGCGCCACAGGGGAAGAGACACACCCAGACACGTCAAACTTATAACACTTCGTCATTTTTGCGTAGGAGGTTAAAAATTAAACCGACTTCAATATAATAAGTATCTTCATAAAATATTGACCAAAGACCTGAGTATTTTTTAAATATTATTTTCATCTTAATACCCTGGCGTTCCTGAGAAAAAGGTATTGACAGACAGACAAACCAAGAATGAAGTGATGTTGTATGATGCTGTGGGATTGTATAATCACACTAATATTATAAAGTGTGTATGTGTGTGTGTCATGTGTGTGTGTATGTGTTTGTGCGTGCGCGTGTTTGTGTGTGTGTGTGTGTGTGAACAAGGCAGCGGGAACGGGAACAACTAAATAAATAAAAACTTTATTGTGTTACACTGTTGTTCAACATTTAAATTACACATAAGAAAAACAGATAGAAGGAATCAAAAAATTAGGACAAACAACAAACACAATAGGTAGCAAACTCAGCTTTGTGCTGGGCATTGGCAACAATACCCAGCGTTGATTTTCAGTTTGCTCCTGACAATAATTATTATTAAATTAAATGCGCCGCCTGACACGCTACAAAACTTATGAACTAACAAGAATAAAAAAACTTAAAACAAAAAAAAACAATAAATTAATAAAGATTAGCAAAATTAAAGGAAAAATACTTTTATGTTAAAAATTATCATAAATATGTTTGGCTGCCTCAATTTGTATGTTAAGGTAGTAGTCTTTTAGTTTGTGCTTAAAATTCAGGTCACTAATAGGTTTGTCTCTAGCACACATTCCCGTGTCTAGACTTTACCTGTAGCGTTCCTAGGATGTACAGTTAGATACTTGTGCAGCTCTGGCGGCACCAACGCGAGCACTTGCTCCGACGTGTCGTTTGTGTTCATCAGCTCTTCTGGAATTTGAGAGTTTCATCATATTAGGTATAGTTCATTGATAAAATCTAACTGTACGTTTATACGCTTGGCAAGTCGCGGCACGTTCACAACACAAGCGTGTAAACAGGGCTTTTTTTTAAATAGACATAGCGGGCAACCGAGCAAGCGGGTCACCTGATGTTAAGTGATTACCGCCGCCCATGAACATTAGCAGCACCTGAGGAACCACTTAATGCGTTGCCGGCTTTTGAATAGGGGGCTGGCTCTTTAGCTCGCTGCCGGAACACACGGATGCTTTGCGGCAGATTACGGCTGAAGTGTGGTCGCTAGCCACACTGTGGCGGATTCGGGGTAGGATCCTACCACAAAGCGGTGACACCATCCAGATGAGGTTGTGTGGTATCAGGCACAACGACCCGTAGAGGGCACTGAGAGCGTCAGGGCCTCGTCAGCATACTGGCAGGGTGCGCCGCGCGCGGGTGAGGTTGACTTTGGCCACATACGTGGACTTTGGGCCATTTACACCCCAAGGTGTTTGACTTGGCTTTTACAAAGGGTAAAACGGGACCCTGTTACTAAGACTCCGCTGTCCGTCTGTCTGTCTGTCTGTCTGTCACCAGGCTGTATCTCGTGAACCGTGATAGCCAGTTGAAACACGGATGATGTATTTCTGTTGCCGCTATATCCTACTATCCTACTAATATTATAAATGTGAAAGTGTGGATGTTTGGATGTTTAGATGTTTGGATGTTTGTTACTTAATCACGCCGCAACTACTGAACCGATTTGGCTGATATTTTGAATGGAGATAGATTATGCTCTGACTTAAAACATATGCTACTTTTTATCCTGGAAAAATGCACAGTTCCCACGGGATTTTGAAAAACCCGAAATCTATAGCTACAGCTATAGGTAGATTACTATAGCGAACTTCCTTGATAAGTTGATAGTAGGTATAAAGGTTGGAAAAGGGAGCGGGAACGGGAACCGGAAATCCACGATTCCCTCGGGATTTGTTTAAAACCGAAATTCACGCGGGCGAAGCCGCGGCTATTCTCTAGTAAGTACTAAAAAAACAGAATAAAACAAATATTTAAAGGGGCTCACAATACAACAGACATACCATTTCACATTTTTTGCCGTTTTTATAGATAATGGTACGGAACCCTTTATGTGCGAGTCCGACTCGCACTTGGTCCGTTTTATTTTTTTTTCAATATATGCACGTGCTCTGCTAGGGAAGTTCTCGAGTACCTATGTAGTTACCAAAACGTGAGTATCAAGTAGGTAGGTACGTATGCAGTGGAAAAGTAGATATTTTACAATTATTTATACAAAAAAACACGTTCAAGATGTGTTTTCTTAATGATCACAAACAAAACTTAGGGTCATGGCACGCTAGCGCAGAATCGAAGCGCACCGAAGCGTCCATAATTTTTTTTATGGCATATCAAGAAAACAATCTATGTATAATTTAAGAAAAATTAAACCGACTTCAAAATATATCGAAATAAGCCAGGCTTTCACATTAACACGTACCTATTTGTCAATATCTTGAAAACTACACAACCGATTTTGATGAAACTTGGACTGTTTCCTAAGTTGAAGTAAATGTAAGCCAATAAAAAAGAATGGTCTCAATCAAATTAATAATTTCGAAGAAATACGAGGACAAACATACATACACATGTTACATACACCTATAAAATTTTGTATATTTGTTTGGAAGCCCTTATAGATTATCATATGTGAATATATTGCAGTTCCATACATACGTGTCGAATTTATAACCTCCTTTTTTTGAAGTCAGTTAAAAAAGACAGTCACCGAATGCGTGCGGCTAGCGCAGATTGCTATGTATGCATTCGTATAGTGCTATGTATGCATTCGTATAGATCGACCAGAATCTCATGAAAAATAGGGAAATTAAATTTTGTAGTAAGCAACACTACGGCTGCCCTAGCGATAAACAAAGTAACTGACATTTTTTGTGAAATTGACTTTTTTGCATTAACAAAGGTTTTATGTCGAGTAGTTTTTTACCATAGTTTAATATTTCAAATAACTTGAACCGTTTACTGAAATTTGAATTGCCCAAACAAAGTAACTGCACACACTAACCCAGAATATAAATGCAAAACCAAGTAAACAACAAGCACAACACAAAAAACAAAGTAATTGGATGTTGATTACCTTGTTTTTGTATTTAAAATGCAGTTGCTTGATTTTTCGTTTCGTGAAACGATCCCAGGTAAGGTGTTCTGAATGTGATTACTTTGTTTATCACTAGGGTAGCCGAGTTAACCTAGTGTTGCTTACTACAAAATTTAATTTCCCTATTTTTCATGAGATTCTGGTCGATCTATACGAACTCATTGCGTTTTATTTATATCTTATTTATGGATGCCAATATACCATGAACATTTTTGGGTTGACGCTTCTATGCGCTTTGGACTCTGCGCTAGTGTGCTCCGACCCTTAATTTACGTAAATATGACACAATAGTCTCAACTCAGTTTAAACATAAACAGAGGTTTATTTACATAAATACATAATATGTATAAATACACACACATATATAAAGACCCGTATAAAACGACATAAATTATTAACATGGTGCTTAAAAATATTATTAATAAAATACGCATTTTATGTGCCTATTACTAATTATATAAAATATAATTAGCCATAAAACATTTTTTACATAAATCCTTGCCAGCGAGCGATAATCGCAATGGTGGAAACTGATGACAATAATTATGAGTTTTGCAATAATATTGTAACGCTGAAACAGACAGACGCGCGACGCGACGGCAGCGCGGCGCGACGGTAACGTGACCAATGCTCCATACAGTAGGGTTATGCCGAGTTTGTACACCTCGACAACGCTACGCTATAGATTTCGAATATCGAAAAACTACAATATCAGAACAAAATGGAATCAAACCCACTTATTATTCGACTGCGTTGAAAGGAGTGGTAATGTGTTTATCAGTCTATGTATGTATGTATGTACATAATATGTATGTATGTAAATGTATGTATGTATGATGCCGATTTTGATAACTGTCACGTCGTTAGATTCGCTATGCTAGCGCGAGTTTTAACGAGAACATAAAAATTTGAAAAATTCGAAATGGAGGATTTTAGACGCCATAATGTGGGGTTCAAAAATTTTTTTTCTTCAAATCCTATCGAATGGGGTATCAAATTAAAGGGTTTGAAAAGGTGATTGCGAAAATATATTTATTTAGCGTCACTTACGCGTTTCCCAAGAAGTTTTTTGCGATTGTTACAGCTAAAGAGAAAACAGATTGTACTGTAGGTGTATTAAATATTTTGTGACACGGCGCGTCGCGGTGTCGTCGCTGTAACATCTTTGGTCTGTTTCAGACTTACAAACAAAAATAATGAAAAAGATAAAAAATACACGACAGCAAAACAAAACCAAATTTGAAAAAGAAAAAACCTGTTCTCGCCAATTTTTGATTAGTATATGAGTTAGACTGGGGGATTGAAATAGCTGCTTTTGAGTGGTTACCTGAAAAATTATAATAAAACCGGTCAAGTGCGTGTCTGTCCATAGATTGAAGAATTAAAATATGGCGGCGTTATGTGCTGACAGAATGATTTATACCCATTTATGTAGTATGAGGGTAGGTTGTCCTTAACACAGATTGATAAAATCTAGTAAGGACAACCACTGTATACATAATATATCTTATAGCATAAGTAGATAGATGCATATTTTACTCTACACGAGGGAGATAGACTGATATATGTCTGTCTCGTTCGCACTCACCGCTGTTCTTCTCCATGGCGCCGTTGGTCGCTGACAGCATGATTTGCATCCATAGACAGAACAGCCCCAATATAACCAGTACACGCAGGATATACGCATATTTTACTCTACACGAGGGAGATAGACTGATATATGTCTGTCTCGTTCGCACTCACCGCTGTCCTTCTCCATGGCGCCGTTGGTCGCTGACAGCATGATTTGCATCCATAGACAGAACAGCCCCAATATAACCAGTACACGCAGGATATACGCATATTTTACTCTACACGAGGGAGATAGACTGATATATGTCTGTCTCGTTCGCACTCACCGCTGTCCTTCTCCATGGCGCCGTTGGTCGCTGACAGCATGATTTGCACCCATAGACAGAACAGCCCCAATATAACCAGTACACGCAGGATAGATGCATATTTTACTTTACACGAGGGAGATAGACTGATATATGTCTGTCTCATTCGCACTCACCGCTGCCCTTCTCCATGGCGCCGTTGGTCGCTGACAGCATGATTTGCACCCATAGACAGAACAGCCCCAATATAACCAGTACACGCAGGATAGATGCATATTTTACTTTACACGAGGGAGATAGACTGATATATGTCTGTCTCATTCGCACTCACCGCTGCCCTTCTCCATGGCGCCGTTGGTCGCTGACAGCATGATTTGCACCCATAGACAGAACAGCCCCAATATAACCAGTACACGCAGGATAGATGCATATTTTACTTTACACGAGGGAGATAGACTGATATATGTCTGTCTCATTCGCACTCACCGCTGTCCTTCTCCATGGCGCCGTTGGTCGCTGACAGCATGATTTGCACCCATAGACAGAACAGCCCCAATATAACCAGTACACGCAGGATAGATGCATATTTTACTTTACACGAGGGAGATAGACTGATATATGTCTGTCTCATTCGCACTCACCGCTGCCCTTCTCCATGGCGCCGTTGGTCGCTGACAGCATGATTTGCACCCATAGACAGAACAGCCCCAATGTAACCAGTACACGCAGGATAGATGCATATTTTACTTTACACGAGGGAGATAGACTGATATATGTCTGTCTCATTCGCACTCACCGCTGCCCTTCTCCATGGCGCCGTTGGTCGCTGACAGCATGATTTGCACCCATAGACAGAACAGCCCCAATATAACCAGTACACGCAGGATAGATGCATATTTTACTTTACACGAGGGAGATAGACTGATATATGTCTGTCTCATTCGCACTCACCGCTGTCCTTCTCCATGGCGCCGTTGGTCGCTGACAGCATGATTTGCACCCATAGACAGAACAGCCCCAATATAACCAGTACACGCAGGATAGATGCATATTTTACTTTACACGAGGGAGATAGACTGATATATGTCTGTCTCATTCGCACTCACCGCTGTCCTTCTCCATGGCGCCGTTGGTCGCTGACAGCATGATTTGCACCCATAGACAGAACAGCCCCAGTATAACCAGTACACGCAGGATAGACGCATATTTTAATCTGGGCATTGCGTCTATAGGGGGTTTCCCGGAAGCATCTTAACCACCGCCTCCGATAGATGGCGTTAGGTGTCGATCTCTCTAGACGGTAGATGGCGTTGTTTCATTTTCTTCTTTCTTTCTTTTCTTTATGGTGAAATCTGAAACAAAAGAGAAGCTTCAGATATGAAGATAATGACAAAGTTGCATAGACGCAATCGCATTGCATTGAGCTATCCACAAGATAAGTGTGAAGTGTCCTAATTTGATAAAATTTGTATAAAAAATGGATGTGAAAAGACATCTCAGTTAAATTACTAATCTCTGATTCGATTATCGATATTAATTGAGTTTGTGCGGGTGATAAACGCCGATATTTAAATAATAGTTTAATTTAGTTAAAATATCAAATGACTAGCTGATGCTCGCTACTTCGCTCGCGTAGATTCATACAAATCTCATACATATATTCATCCCCGATTTAACCCACTTGGGGGCAGTTTTTCCAAAATTCCTTAAACACGTACATAATTCATTATTTTTAACCGTAAACCTAAATACCAATTTTCATCGATATAACTACGTGAAAAATGATGGACTCTCAAACTAACCTTCATCCCCTGTTTTACCCACTTGGGGGACTTTCAAAAATCTTTAAACGTTTATTTTTTATTTTTTATCGAAAGCACAAAATACGATTTTCATGGATATAACTTAAAAATGACGGAGTTTCATACAATCTTTCATCTCCTATTTAACTCCCTTAGAGGTGGAATTTGCAATAATCCTTTCTTAGTTTGCCTACGTTCTAAAAGGAAGCTACTGTGAAAATTTCAAGTTTCTAGCTTCAGTGGTTTAGGCTGTGCGTTGATTGTCAGTAAGGACAAGCTACTTTATATTATTATAGATTAAAACTAATAAATAAGTGTTAATTAATAACTAATAATTAAGTGTAATATTTTAAAATCCATTAATAAATGACGGAGAAATTAACTATTTAAGTTTATGGTATTTTAACGCAAAATGATTGCCGCCTCTCACTCGAGTGTGACTTCATCCAAACCACGGTCCAGACGGTTCAAAGGTATTTTAGATTTTTTTTTTCTTTTTTCGAAAAAATCTATGGGACCATTTCGCAAACATCCTCAGCTGTCGATTAAAAAAAAACACGGAAATCGGTTCAGAAATCTCAGAGAAATTGGTAAAACAAGAAACTCATGGAAAAAATACCTCTGAGTGCTTAGTCTCAGTTTGGAGCGCTCCAAAACTTTATAGTATACCTATCATAGTCATCATCATATATATATATATGATGATGATGATGTATACCTACTATTGATCGAATCACAATGACTTCAGAGTAAAATGGTCCTAAAAAAGAGTCTTTGGGTTCATTTTGCTCTGAAGTCATTTGGGATTCGATCAATAGTATACTTATAGTATACTTTTAGTTTTGGAGCGCTTCAAACTGAGACTAAGCACTCTGAGCGTGTTGGATGACGTCACACGCTGGAGTCGAGCGCCGGCGCGTGAAACGAAATTATTCGTGAAAGCGCAAGTTTAAAGTTCTATAACTTTTTGAGTTTTTGAGATAATTTTATGAATCTTTCAGATTTTGGTTTAATTTTACTTAAATTTTTATAATTAATAAAAAAAAAATTGGAAACTTGCTAAAAAGCTGTGATAGCCTAGTGGTTAGGACGACCGACTTCTAATCGGAGGTCGTGGGTTCGATCCCGGGCACGCACCTCTAACTTTTCGGAGTTATGTACGTATTAAGTATTTAAATATCACTTGCTTTAACGGTGAAGGAAAACATCGTGAGGAAACCTGCATGCCTGAGAGTTCTCCATAACGTTCTCAAAGGTGTGTGAAGTCTGCCAATCCGCTTGGCCAGCGTGGTAGACTATGGCCAAAACCCTTCTCACTCTGAGAGGAGACCCGTGCTCTGTAGTGAGCCGGTAATGGGTTGATCATGATGATGGAAACTTGTCCATTCTCAGTGTCTGTATGGAATCGGTAAAGGCTCTCAGAGTGTGGCGGGTTCAGGCCGCAGTCCACCACGCCGGCCGAGTGCGGTGCGGTACACGAACACGCCGCCTCACTACATCACGGACAACTCTCAGAGTGTGGCGGGTTCAGGCCGCAGTCCACCACGCCGGCCGAGTGCGGTGCGGTACACGAACACGCCGCCTCACTACATCACGGACAACTCTCAGAGTGTGGCGGGTTCAGGCCGCAGTCCACCACGCCGGCCGAGTGCGGCGCGGTACACGAACACGCCGCCTCACTACATCACGGAAAACTCTCAGAGTGTGGCGGGTTCAGGCCGCAGTCCACCACGCCGGCCGAGTGCGGTGCGGTACACGAACACGCCGCCTCACTACATCACGGACAACTCTCAGAGTGTGGCGGGTTCAGGCCGCAGTCCACCACGCCGGCCGAGTGCGGTGCGGTACACGAACACGCCGCCTCACTACATCACGGACAACTCTCAGAGTGTGGCGGGTTCAGGCCGCAGTCCACCACGCCGGCCGAGTGCGGTGCGGCACACGAACACGCCGCCTCACTACATCACGGACAACTCTCAGAGTGGGGCGGGTTCAGGCCGCAGTCCACCACGCCGGCCGAGTGCGGTGCGGTACACGAACACGCCGCCTCACTACATCACGGACAACTCTCAGAGTGTGGCGGGTTCAGGCCGCAGTCCACCACGCCGGCCGAGTGCGGTGCGGTACACGAACACGCCGCATCACTACATCACTGACAACTCTCAGAGTGTGGCGGGTTCAGGCCGCAGTCCACCACGCCGGCCGAGTGCGGTGCGGTACACGAACACGCCGCCTCACTACATCACGGACAACTCTCAGAGTGTGGCGGGTTCAGGCCGCAGTCCACCACGCCGGCCGAGTGCGGTGCGGTACACGAACACGCCGCCTCACTACATCACGGACAACTCTCAGAGTGTGGCGGGTTCAGGCCGCAGTCCACCACGCCGGCCGAGTGCGGTGCGGTACACGAACACGCCGCCTCACTACATCACGGACAACTCTCAGAGTGTGGCGGGTTCAGACCTCAGTACACCACGCCGGCCGAGTGCGGTGCGGCACACGGACACGCAGCCTCACTACATCACGGACAACTCTCAGAGTGTGGCGGGTTCAGGCCGCAGCCCACCACGCCGGCCGAGTGCGGTGCGGTACACGAACACGCCGCCTCACTACATCACGGACAACTCTCAGAGTGTGGCGGGTTCAGGCCGCAGTCCACCACGCCGGCCGAGTGCGGTGCGGTACACGAACACGCCGCCTCACTACATCACGGACAACTCTCAGAGTGTGGCGGGTTCAGGCCGCAGTCCACCACGCCGGCCGAGTGCGGTGCGGTACACGAACACGCCGCCTCACTACATCACGGACAACTCTCAGAGTGTGGCGGGTTCAGGCCGCAGTCCACCACGCCGGCCAAGTGCGGTGCGGTACACGAACACGCCGCCTCACTACATCACGGACAACTCTCAGAGTGTGGCGGGTTCAGACCGCAGTCCACCACGCCGGCCGAGTGCGGTGCGGTACACGAACACGCCGCCTCACTACATCACGGACAACTCTCAGAGTGTGGCGGGTTCAGGTCGCAGTCCACCACGCCGGCCGAGTGCGGTGCGGTACACGAACACGCCGCCTCACTACATCACGGACAACTCTCAGAGTGTGGCGGGTTCAGGTCGCAGTCCACCACGCCGGCCGAGTGCGGTGCGGTACACGAACACGCCGCCTCACTACACCACGGACAACTCTCAGAGTGTGGCGGGTTCAGGCCGCAGTCCACCACGCCGGCCGAGTGCGGTGCGGTACACGAACACGCCGCCTCACTACATCACGGACAACTCTCAGAGTGTGGCGGGTTCAGGCCGCAGTCCACCACGCCGGCCGAGTGCGGTGCGGTACACGAACACGCCGACTCACTACATCACGGACAACTCTCAGAGTGTGGCGGGTTCAGGCCGCAGTCCACCACGCCGGCCGAGTGCGGTGCGGTACACGAACACGCCGCCTCACTACATCACGGACAACTCTCAGAGTGTGGCGGGTTCAGGCCGCAGTCCACCACGCCGGCCGAGTGCGGTGCGGTACACGAACACGCCGCCTCACTACATCACGGACAACTCTCAGAGTGTGGCGGGTTCAGACCTCAGTCCACCACGCCGGCCGAGTGCGGTGCGGTACACGAACACGCCGCCTCACTACATCACGGACAACTCTCAGAGTGTGGCGGGTTCAGGCCGCAGTCCACCACGCCGGCCGAGTGCGGTGCGGTACACGAACACGCCGCCTCACTACATCACGGACAACTCTCAGAGTGTGGCGGGTTCAGGCCGCAGTCCACCACGCCGGCCGAGTGCGGTGCGGTACACGAACACGCCGCCTCACTACATCACGGACAACTCTCAGGCGTGCAGGTTTCCTCACCATGTTTTCCTTCACCGTTGAAGCAAGTGATATTAAATTGCTTAAAACGCACATAACTCTGAAAAGTTGAGGTGCGTGCCGGGGATAGAACTCGGCTCCCCCGAAAGGGAAGCCGAAGTCTTAATTAACCACTAAGCTATAACGGCTTATATTATCCCTAACTAGCGGACCCGGCAGACGTCGTCCTGCCCGCTATGTGCGCCACCTACCGGGTCCAATTTTTCTACTTTTAAACCTTCCTCTTGAATCACTCTATCTGTTAAAAAAAACCGCATCAATTCGTTGCGTAGTTTTAAAGATTTAAGCATACATAGGGATATAGGGACAGAGAAAGCGACTTTGTTTTATACTATGTAGTGACTAGTGATAGCATAAAAAATATTACACATTATTTTTCCCTGATAAGAGCAACCACATTGTACAATTTTTGTTTTAATTTGTCCTCAAAACAAAGAAATACAAATATTTCCTTATTTTTTTCCTTCCCATTAAAAAAACATTACGTTTTTTTTATTCAAGTACAACTTAGTCCTTGACTGCAATCTCACCTGATAAGAGGTAGGTATGCAATTCATCGGTTTCTACACAGCATAGTACCGGAACGCTAAATCGCTTGGCAGCATGGCTTTGCCGGTAGGGTGGCAACAAGCCAAAGCTGAAGCCTCCCACTGCCCACAAAACCAGACCAGAGACAATTTAGAAATTACAAAATCTCAAATTGTCCCTGCCGGGAATCGAACCCTGGGCCTCCCATTTATAATTAAACAAAATTAAACATTAAAACCATGTTTATGTTTTTAGGGTTCCGTACCCAAAGGGTAAAAACGGGACCCTATTACTAAAACTCCGCTGTCCGTCTGGGTCTGTCTTTCTGTCTATATATGTCTGTCTGTCTTTCTGTCACTAGGCTGTGTCTCATGAACTGTGATAGCTAGACAGTTTAGACAGTTGTCACAGATGATGTATTTCTGTTGTAGTCAGCACTAAGTACTGCAAGCTGAATTGCACTTTATTGTGTAGTAACAAGAGTCGCTATTTATTTAAATGATTTTATAACTCCCGGCACGTAAGTCGAGCGCTGACCTTCAAGTGCGCGCAGCGTCGTGCGAGAGAGCGGGACACAATACGATTGGAGAGCCAATCAGCGCTTACGAGGGACCCGCGAGCGCTAATCAGTGCTTACGAACGATCCCCACGCCCTCCCCGCGACCCCCTTACACCCCGAGATACCTCATTTTCGACTTCTGCGCACTGAAGGTCACCGGTCGACTTATTTGCCGTGACTTGTACAGAGTGGATCTTCTGTACCTTGTAAGTTGTAGGTACTAATATACCTACATATGTATATTCTGTGACGATGTGTGCTGTGAAGGCATGAATATTGATAGTCGTTCATTCTATACGACATTCTAAACCTTTCAAAATGTCATGAGATATGTCGCAATAGACAAACATACATAATAAGCTAACATCAGCAAACAATACGCAGGAATTTCAATAACAAACACAGTACGACAATCGTACAGATGGTTAATATTTCGGCGTTTCACTAACTTTTGCACACGAGTTCGTTTTTAGTGGTTTAGCATTCGACTGCGGATTACGAAGTCCGAGATTCTCAGAACCGAAATTATAGTTGACGGTGTTTCACCCCCGTGCTTCGGAGAGCACGTTAATGCTTGCCATCGGTGACTATCAGAAACGTCGTTATTTCATTGAGCATTAAGTTAGTTAAGTTTCACTTTAAGTTATTTATAACTTATAAGGGTATTAGTTTAGGCTTTCGTTTGTGTTGATATATTATTATATCCATATCCACGTGGATAAAAATCCCAACAAAATAAACAGATAAAAAAAAACAATCCACGCTGGCCGCAGGCACTCCTATTTTTTCTCCACTGTACGATTTTTAAACTGCGGTATAATATTGCGTCATACAAATAGTTATTAACTAGCTTTTGCCCGCGGCTTCGCCCGCGTGAATTTCGGTTTTTCACAAATCCTGAGGGATAAGTAGATTTCTGGTCCACCCGCCCCCCGCCGCGCGTCGGCGTACCGCGGTACCGCGTACAACGGGAGCAGGGCACAGGGGCGCGCGGCGCGCGGCGCGGGGAGTTCCATGCAGCGCGAGCGTGCGTCGGCCGCCGCGCGCAGCGAAAATACCTATCAGGGCGTTTTTTACCGATTTCAACACAACTCCTTTTTTGAAAGTCGGTTAAAAAAGTAGCCTATGTTACTCCTTGGTTAATCCTCTACTTGTCTGTGAAAGTCCCGTCAAAATCGGTTCAGGCGTTTCGAAGATTAGCCCGTTCAAACAGACAGACAGACAGACAGACAGACAAAAATTTTAAAAACGTGTGATTCGGTTATGGTATCGTCCAAATAACCATATGAGCTTAATATGTGGTAGTTATTTCGAAATTACAGACAGACACTTCAATTTTATTTATTAGTATATAGATTTGAAACTTTTGTATGGAAAAATTGTGTACAATACTTTGTATAAAGTAATTTATTATACACACCGATATCTCCGAGATTTCTGAACCGATTTGCGTAAATTTTTTTTTAGTCGATAGAGAAACATTGAGACAGTGTCGTACAAAAAATTTGGATTCCAACTCCTCAATCCTGATGCTGTAGGGGACCTGATCCTCAAAACTAATGGGATTTAGGAACTGTCGGTTATTTAAATTGATATTGGGGGTACCAATTAAAGACTTTATCGTTGAATGAACACGAGTAGGTACATGTCCAACTCCTCAACCCTAATGCTGTAAGGAATTGCATTCCGAAATCGTGGGGATCCCACGGAATTTTTCCGTTTTGGGGACGGGTTACTACAGATAGGCTATTTTTGTTCTGGAAAATCAAAAGTTCCCACGGGATTTTTAAATCCCTAAATCCACACGGGCGAAGCCGTGGGCATCATCTAGTCTACTAATATAAAGAGGCTTGTCCTGACTGACTGATCATCAACGCACAGCCTCAACCACTGAAGCTAGAAACTTGAAATTTTCACAGTAGCTTTCTTTTGTGATGTAGGCGCACACTGAGAAATGATTATGGGAAATTCCACCCCTAAGGGGGTTAAATAGGGGATGCAATCTATAATAATATAAAGTAGCTTGTCCTGACTGACTGACAATCAACGCACAGCCAAAACCACTGAAGATAGAAACTTGGAATTTTCACAATTCCTTTTATAACGTAGGCGCACACTAAGAAAGGATTATTGCGAATTCCATCCCAAAGGGGGTTAAACAGGGGATAAAAGTTTGTATGAAAGTCCGTCATTTTTAAAGTTATATCAATGAAAATCGGTATTTGTACTGTCGGTTAAAAATAAAGAATTACGTGTTTCAGGAATTTTCGAAATTCCACCCCCAAGTGAGATTTATAAGAATCCAAGCGGGCGAAGTCGCTGGCATCTGCTAGTGTACTATATAAAAATAAGTCGGGTTTTCCTTCCTGACGCTATAACTCCAGAACGCACGAACCGATTTCCACGGTTTTGCATTCGTTGGAAAGGTCTCGGGCTCGTGAGGTTTATAGCAAAGAAAAACACGCGAACGAAGTCGCGGGGGTCAGCTAGTTTTGTATGAAAGTCTGTCATTTTCAAGTTACATCCATGAAAATCAGTATTTGGGCTTTCGATAACAAATAAAAAATATATATTTCAGGATTATTAGAAATTCCACCCCTAAGGGGGTTAAATAAAATATGAAGGTTTGTATAACCCACCACCCACCACTACAGCCTTTTTTAACGTCCCACTGCTGGGCACAAGCCTGCTCTCTCATAGAAGAGACGGATTTAGAGCTTAGACCCACCACGCTGCTCCAATGCGTGTTGGCGGGCTAACTACCCCCAAGTGGGTTAAATGACGGATGAATGTTTGTACTTTGTATGAATCCACGCGAACGAAGTCGCTGGCATCAGCTAGTTAATATATATTGGTACAAGGCCCAAGGCTCAAAGCTGACCAAATCATCGATGCATAATGCATTTCAATGTCACGCAACGAGACTAAAAAAAGCATTCAATACAGATAACGACGACATTGTTAAAAAATGGACTTTATATTCTTTATATCATTTATATGTGTCACTGAACTGAATAAAAACAGGCCAAGTGCGAGTCGGGCCTCGCTCTTTTAGGGTTCCGTACATAATTATGAACAACATAATATTTTGGGCGTAAGAAATATTTCATTTCCGAGCTAGACATCGCAACAAACCGTGAAAGAAAAACCCAAAAAAATGTTCGTTTGTTTTGATCACAGCTTACAAACTACCTTATTAATCGTTGTTTTTAGTATTTGTTGTATAAATACAGTATATGGTTCATAATATACCGAAGTTTCATATTCCTAACTGGTTTAGTATTTGAGGTAGCGCCCGTCACAAAAATGGTCTAAAACTAACAACTTTGATGGCTTTGATTCCTTATTTTTTAAAACCAAATACCAAAATTTTAGGTTTGTAACTCATTTAGTCTACGAGCTAGAGACCTGTGACCGGCGGACGGACAGACAGACAGACAGACAGACAGACAGACGGACGGACAGACAGCCGAGTGACATTAATAGGGCTCCGTTTTTACCCTTTGGTTACGGAACTCTAAAAAATCACTACATATTATAAAACAAAGACCCCCGCCGCGTCCGTCTGTCTATATCTCTGTAGTATGCTTAGGCTCAGTTTGCACAGCTCAAAAACTTACTACCTATATTATACTACTGATCTAAACACAATGACTTCAGAGTAAAATGGACCTAAACCAGATTATTTTAAGGTATGAGGTCGCCAATACGTTCAACATTCGTTTACAGCCAGCGCCCCATGCAGAAATGTTGTAAAATAAATATTCTAAATATTGAATTACGACTTTAAGGTGTTACGTTTTCCATACTAACTTCATGTTACCATTCAAGAGCGAATGGATTATATATTTACACTGATATTACATCGCACAGCCTTAATTAATTTCCGCGAAATTATATTTACATAAAGAAAACATTACATAGACAGCTTAATTATTATAATAGCCATCTATTAAACGCTGTTTTGCCTAGCTGACCGAGATGGCTTTACTTCACCTTTAGCTGTTTATGTAATGTTTTCTTTATGTAAATAAAATTTTCCGCAAATTATACATTAAATTAAGGCTGTGCGATGTAATTTCAGTGTAAATATATAATCCATTCGTTCTTAAATGGTAATAATAAATTAGTATGGAAAACGTACCACCTTAAAATAAGAGTCTTTGGGTTCATTTTGCATTACATATTACAGTTTTTCGATACGTAATATTTGGTAAAGTTTTTGAGGTGTTCCAACTGAGACTAAGCATACTGTCTGTTCGCGATAAACTCAAAAACTACTGAACGGATTTTCATGCGGTCTTCACCAATTGACAGAGTGATTCCTGAGGAAGGTTTAGGTGTACAATTTGCTAAGGTTATGTGTAAATTGGTTGAAATATGACGATAATTGTTGAAAATGTCGGAAGAAGTCAAGCCGCCTGGGAGCTTTCATCGAAAACGCTGCCTGATCCCTTTGAAATATAACAAAATAATGTATGGTGGGACAGTAGCGGGTAATTATTACCCGTGAGAAGCCGGGGACGATCGCCAGTCCAAATCCTACTATAATATTATAAATGTGAAAGTGTGGATGTTTGGATGTTTAGCTTTAGATGTTTGGATGTTTGTTACTCAATCACGCCGCAACTATTGAACCGATTTGGCTAAAATTTTGAATGGAAATAGATTATGCCCTGACTTAAAACATACGCTACTTTTATCCCGGAAAACTATTCCTGTGGGACTAAAATAGATATTAACTCCCAAAAATGTCATTGAGGGCGCTGACTGTTCTTAGGTAAATCACGCTCACATAACACATTATTGCAATAGTTTGCTGTGTTGCATGCATTGGCAACACACAGGCTACTTTTTATCCTGGAAAAATGCACAGTTCCCACGGGATTTTGAAAAACCCAAAATCTATAGCTACAGCTATAGGTAGATTACTATAGCGAACTTCCTTGATAGTAGGTATAAAAGTTGGAAAAGGGAGCGGGAACAGGAACCGGAAATCCACGATTCCCTTGGGATTTGTTTAAAACCGAAATTCACGCGGGCGAAGCCGTGGGCAGATGCTCTATAATATGAACATGCAGTACTCTATAATATGCAGTACCTACTCTATAATATGAACTAGGGACCCATGACATATGGTCGGATGGACAGACAGACAGCAGGGTGACACAGTGTGGGTCGCTTTGGGTCGTAATAGGCCTCCGTTTTGCCCTTCAGAATTCAGAATTGTGTGTTATCGACAAATGAAGTAGGTAAGGTTAGTCGCAATTTGCGATGATTGTTAAATAGCATGTACCAAATTGTTTTTCGACGTAAAAGTCTAACAGCTGCAATTACCAACAGAATACATATTACTGAATAAAGACCGATTCGCACATATCAGTGAGACATCAGTGCCGGCGCAGTTCCGACACAGTGAAAAATAAATTCTTTCATACATTCCCTATAAACGCTTTCACACCTGCCCGTATCAGTGACGACGCAGTGTTTCAATGTCAGTTCATAGAGAATGACATAATATTTTTCACTGTGCCCGAACTGCGCCCGCACTGATGCTTCACTGATATGTGCGAATCGGCCTTAAATCATGATTACCGATCAAGGTTATATTCATAATTTACGTCTTCCCGGTGATTTATTCGACTCAATTCTTCGAGAATTCTTCGACTCGGAATTTCCTCACTAGCCACCTTAAATGGAATGCGGCTTGCGGGGAAATTCGGACGATACTTGCCGAGGAGCGAACTCTGTCCCCGCCGCAGTTAAACACATAACCCTCCCTCGGCTACGTCGCAATGGGGTAAGAATCAAATGAACTGCATCTCACATCTCCTTGACCAGTATAGCGATTTACAATTATTATTATGTAACCACCACCAGTCCACCACCTCTACAGCCTTTTAACATCCCACTGCTGGGCACAGGCCTACTCTCTCATAGTAGAGAGGGATTAAGAGCTTAGACCCGCCACGCTGCTCCATGCGGGTTGGCGGGCTTTAACGACCATTGTCACATGATAGTGATAATTAACCGGGACCGACTGCTTAACTTGCTCTCCGAGACACGGGGGTGGAACACCGCCAACTACCAACTACCAACACTGGGAATTTCTTGACAGATAAACCCAATACCGAATAATTTTTGCCCGACCCGGGAATCGAGCCCGGAACCTCGTGATCTTCAGTCGAATATGCTAACCACTAGACCAACGAGGGAACGAGGGGTGTTATGTAAGTATTGGTGTAAATCTTACAAGTGGAAGTCATGGGCCGAGCTTCTGATGTCGCAAGGTATGGCAAAATTATAATTATTTATCATCTTGGTTTTAAGGTCGCGCGCGCTTCTTTATACAAACTTATTACGGTGGATAGTTAGGTAGGTACATAGTCAGTCAGTTAGTAATCATTTCAGATGTGCTTACATTTTCAACCCACTTCAAAAACAACTGTAAAATATTCACATTATGATAATCTGTAAGCGCTTCCAAACAAATATACATTTCGTAGATTTACATTATATTATGTAAATAAATAAATAAAAATAAATAAATAAATATTTATTTTATATAAATAAAAATAAATAAATAAATAAAAAAAAAGCTGTGATAGCCTAGTGGTTAGGACGACCGACTTCTAATCGGAGGTCGTGGGTTCGATCCCGGGGCACGCACCTCTAACTTTTCGGAGTTATGTGCGTTTTAAGTATTTAAATATCACTTGCTTTAACGGTGAAGGAAAACATCGTCAGGAAACCTGCACGCCTGAGAGTTCTCCATAACGTTCTCAAAGGTGTGTGAAGTCTGCCAATCCGCTTGGCCAGCGTGGTAGACTATGGCCAAAACCCTTCTCACTCTGAGAGGAGACCCGTGCTCTGTAGTGAGCCGGTAATGGGTTGATCATGATGATGATGAAATAAATAAAAAACATTTATTCAGCCATATATAAACACGAGATGATGCCAGCGACTTCGTCCGCTTGGATTCTTATAAATCTCATCCCCTATTTAACCCACTTGTGGAATTTTCAAAATTCCTGAAACACGTAATTCTTTATTTTTAACTGACAATACAAATACCGATTTTCATTGATATAACTTAAAAACTGACGGACTTTCATACAAACTTTCATCCCCTATTTAACCCCCTTAAGGGTGGAATTTATAGTAATCTTTTCTTAGTGTGCGCTTACGTTATAAAAGGAAGCTACTGTGAAAATTTCAAATTTCTAGCTTTAGTGGTTTAGGCTGTGCGTTGATGATCAGTCAGTCAGGACAAGCCTTTTTTTACCCGACTGGGTATATGTGTTTCACCTGTGTGTATGTATGTCCATTCCTATGTCCGCTTGTAACTAATCAACGGCTCAACGGATTTTGATAAATGATACGTCATTAGATTTGTCTCAATGACGCGAGTGTTATAGGGTACCTAAATTAAAAAAAAAATCAAAATGGCGGACTTTATGCGCTTTAATGTGCGAGCTGAAAAAAAATTTTTTCTTCAAGACCCTCGAGTGGGGTATCAAAATAAAGGGATTCAAAAGGCAAATACGAAAATGTATAAATTTATATATTTGGAAACAATTTGGAGTGATAAATCGTAGAAAATGACCGTTTCCTATATCAGTTCGTAACTACTTAACGGCTCAACCTATTTTGATAAATTATACGTCATTAGATTTGTCTTGACGGCGCAAATGTTACTGGGTACATAAAATTCATAAAAAATCAAAATGGCGAATGTTATGCACTTTAATGTGCGGGCTGAAAAAAATTTTTTTCTTCAAGACCCTCGAGTGGGGTATCAAAATAAAGGGCTTTAAAAGGCGAGTACGAAAATGTATACAATCTATATGTTTTAAATCAATTTGGAGTGACAAATCATGAAAAACAAAATAAATAACAACTACACTGTAAGTGGTACGGTGGTAGTTTATTAATTTTTTAGTTCGTTTTTTAGCATGGCAGTCGGGTTTTTTTAATTTTTAAATTATAGCTTGTTAATATTATAGAAAATCGGTGGGACCACGGGCCCTTCACCAGATATTTCACTTAATTATTAATATATTATAGTAAATGTAATAAGATAGGTACCCGTAGATTTCCAAATGTACCAAACATATTATGTAAGTTTCTCCGCGGATTTCTCCGAAACTATTAATCGGATTGTGACCACTCTTTTTTTATTGGCTTAAGTTTACTTCAACTTAAGGAACAGTGTAAGTTTCATCAAAATCGAGTCAGTATTTTCCGAGATATGGACTGTTAAGTGCGTGGTGAAGTCGGTTTTCCGTTCAATCTTTTAGATTATCACTTTTTTTTTTCATATTAATTAGCTTCGCGTAAATTAACTGGAAAAACGTGTACTGGAAACCGTATTCCGGTGGGAATGCTCGCCTGGCCTGTAATCATGTTATATGATGCCATGTTAGGGTACCTATTATATTCAGTCGGGTGTGACGTTTTGTATCCGGCGAAACGATACTACTTTCCGTTAGAACACATTTCCACTAACGCTATCTAAAGTGGTTTATAAAATGGCCTAGATAGGTGTACAAGTCACGGCAAATAAGTTTAGCGTTGACCTTCAATGCGCCGAAGTCGAAAATGAGGTATCTCGGGGTGTGAGGGGGTCGCGGGGAGGGCGTGGGGATCGTTCGTAAGCACTGATTAGCTCTCGCGGATCCCTCGTAAGCGCTGATTGGCTCTCCAATCGTATTGTGTCCCGCTCACTCGCACTACGCTGCGCGCACTTGAAGGTCACCGCTCGACTTACGTGCCGGGGGTTATATTACAGCGGGCAATTACTACGCGTGCGAAGCCGGACCGGGTCACTAGTATTAAATAATATCGCGAGCTTTGTAAAATTATTGCTCCCTGCACACATATTACTGAAAATATTCGGGCTGATTTGATATTTGAAAAAAAAAAAACGCGCCGAAATGAGAAGTCGGTAAAAAAGACGATTTCTCAAGATATGGGGGCCCCACTGCCTTGTTGGTCTAGTGGTTAGCGTATTCGACTGCAGATCACGAGGTCTCAGGTTCGATTCCCGGGTCGGGCAAATAATTGTTAGGTATTGGGTTTTTCTGTCAAGAAATTCTCTATGCCAGCCCGGAGTTGGTAGTTGGCGGTTTAACCCCCGTGCCTCGGAGAACACGTTCTAAACAGTCGGTCCTGGTTATTATCACTATCATGTGACAATAGTCGTTGAGCCCGCCAACCCGCATTGGAGCAGCGTGGCAGGTCTAAGCTCTAAATCCCTCTCTCCTATGAGAGAGGAGGCCTGTGCCCAGCAGTGGGACGTTAAAAGGCTGTAGTGGTGGTGGTGGTGGGGGCCCGGGCCCCACAGTGTGAATAAGTGCCTAAAGAAGAATTTAAAATGTTTGTAAATTGTAAGTATGTATGTATAATGTATATGTTACAGCCAAAGTAATAAATAAGGATATTATGTATACTATCCAGCCATTATAAATAATATTAACTCACTTTGGATAAAGTAATAATTAACACAGAATTATTAAAATTATCTAGCTATTATAAATAATATTCAGCTATTTTATATAATATCTTGGAAGACTTGGATAAAGTAACAAAACAAGGACTTATGTTTAACTGATCACCAGATATTGCAAAATATAACGTCAAATAAACAGTTTATACCACCCAAAAACAACAGCCCCATCGCCCAGGTTGCGTGGCAAAGCCCAGGTACCCACGCTCACCTCCGCAGCTTCGGCTTGCTGGACCTGCCTCATTCGCTACGGCTCGCACCGGGTGCCTGCGGTTTTCTACGGCGGGCGGGGGCTGCTCTCCCTTCGCGCCTACGGCTTTATAAAAACACTCTAGGGGCTGGGCAGACAAAACTACGTGGTCTGAGAAATAAACTTGGCATGATTTAAGTTAATACTACTGAGTAACTTATAGGATATTATTCATCCCGAAAATCAGCACAGTTCCCTTGGGAGAGGGGATGAAAGTTAAAATGTGTACTTAGCTGTAATTTATTAACGGGTAGTTCGATTTCATTATTTTTTCTTTGTTAGAAAAGAAATACTTTAAAAATTATTCCGTAAATATTTAGGCTTTATAGTTCAGAAATTACAGCCATCACAATCCTCAGTGTTCCATATAACTTGAAACCCGGATTGCACAACCTTTAAACGTCTGGATTATCATCTGGGATGCATTTAAACGTGCGTTTGTCTGTCTCCGAAATGCTGGACCGATTTTGATGGGACTTTCATTGCGAAAACTTTAGGATGGGAAAGAGCTATTAAAAAATTAATACTCATAACTGTAGTTCCATTTTAATGCACTCCTTTTAACAGTATGAGCTCAAAGGAGCTTAGGAAAAACAAAGAGTTCCCGCGGGATTTTTAAAAACCTAAATCCACGCGGGCGAAGTGGCAGGCATCCACTAGTTCATTAATAATACTTATTTTCGTGAGGTACTTATCGTCTGAGGTGTCTCCGGAGAAATTACAACAGCTATGCTTATAATGTTTCTATCATCAGGTTTGGCACGGTCTACATCAGGAATTTTAGGTTAGGTTAGGATAGGGTAGTTTAGATTACGAGATCGTGGTGATCACGCCACACCACAAAGGAATGAGATGCGGGAGGGGAAGCAAGGCGGGCCGTATTTATCATTTTGACCAACGTTCATCTGCTATTATGAATAATGTCTGGTTTGACATGGTATTATGAATAATATCTGGACAATTTAGGTATTATTTATAATTGCCAGTCATTATGAATAAAAGCTAATTAATTACTTTGGCTGTAACATATATATATATGTACGTTATCAAATAAGTTTTATCGCTGCTCATATTATATACAGGGTACTTATTAACCGTTATCTAAATTAGTAAGTGCTATTTAAGCTAATCATAAAGTGGAAAGAAATGGTTTATATCAATATTTAGTTAATTACCTGATTAAAAGGAGTATTTTTATTTAAACTGTCTATTTTTTCAAGGCAGAGAATCCACAGTCAGAAAATGAAATAATATTAATATAAAACGCACATTAATTGAAAAATCTTACTATAGCTTAAAATATTTTTTAATGTTAAAAATCCATAGATTGCTCTAAAAGCCAACAGTTCAAATCATTTTTATGGCTATACCATATTGTAAGATGGTGATAATAAAAAAAATAAACCCGGCTGAGTTTGTTGTGGGCTCTTCTCAGACCAGGGCGCGTTTGGAACCCTCGTCGCTTTAGTTTTAAGTTTCCGTAAGTAATTATCACCATTGCCTGTTCCTAAATTGACGTTCAAAAAGTGTACAGTGTACCAATTTTGAATAAAGTTTATTTGATTTGATTTTTATCGCCCGCGTGAATTTTGGTTTTTCACAAATCTCGAGGGAATCGTGGATTTCCGATTCCCGTTCCCGCTCCCTTTTCCAACCTTTATGCCTACTTTCAAGCAAGTTTGCTATAATAATCTACTTATAGCTGAAGCTATACATTTCGGTTTTTTCAAAATCCCGTGAGAACTGTGGATTTTCTAGGATAAAAAGTATATGTGTTGAGTAGTTGAGGGCATAATCTATCTCCATTCAACATTTCAGCCAAATCGGTTTTGTAACTGCAGCGTTAAAGAGTAACAAACATACACACACACAAACTTTCACCTTTATAATATTAGTATGATTTCACATTTATGGATAGATGGAATATTGTACAAATTGGAAGTTACTCCCCAATTGATTCCACCAGTTAGCATTGTGCCTAAGTCCTTCATTATCCATCAATATTTTTGTTATCACTTATCAAGTAACAATCAATAATGCACCTGAAGTGATAGTTATACATAAGTTCAACATGAGATTAAAACATGTCTGACATCACTATCTATATGATAAACTAATAAACTAATAAAAATCAGTGCAGCAAACTAGGTAAAACTAATATTTTTTAGGGTTCTGTACCTCGAAAGGAACAGAGGAACCCTTATGTACCAGGGTTTCTTATTCTGTGGTCCATAGACCCCTGAGGGGTCTGTGTAACGCTGGGGGTCCACGGCAAGTCTACCTAATGTTTCTCTCATGGTCACGTAGCTATTTGCCATATAATTCATTAATATAACAAGTATAAAATTCGTAAACTAAAACAAGACTATGCAAGCGAAACCCGAAATCGCGGGGCAAGCAGCTAGTGGCGCCATCTGTTATGTCTATCCGAAGCTAATAATTAATAATGTAAAAGCCACGCGAAGGTCACTTCTCGATTTTTTTCGTAAATAAAATGTAACCTATGTCACCCTGACCATAACAACGAATCAATAGACACCTCATTCATCAAAATCGGCCCAGTAGTTTAGGCGCTATGGTGGTACACACAGAATCTCATACAAAAATCAGCCACATACATACATACATACATACATGCTAAAATCATAACCCTTCCTTTTGGCTTTGCCGTAGTCGGGTAAAAATTGGTATAGGCACAATATGTTGTGAGAAAATATTGTGTACAATTTGAAGTTCTAATTCACCATAAGCAGCAGCAAACAATAAAAGCTTCTAAAAGATAAACCTCATTTTCCATCTTTTCATAAAGTGTCTAAAATTTTGAGAGGTGATCCATGACTAGAAAAAGGTTAAAAAATCAGCCAAGTGCGAGTCGGGCCTCGCTCTTTCAGGGTTCCGTACATAATTATGAACAATATAATATTTTGGGTCTAAGAAATATTTAATTTCCGAGCTAGACATCGCAACAAACCGTGAAAGAAAAACCCAAAAAAATGTTCGTTTATTTTGGTCACAGCTTATAAACTATTTAATAAATCGTTGTTTTCAGTATTTGTCGTTTAAATAGAGCATATAGTACATAATATACTGAAATATCATATTCCCAACTAGTTTAGTTTTTGAGATAGCCCCTGTCACAAAAATGGTCTAAAACTGACAACTTTGATGGCCTCCCATTCCCTTATTTTTTGAGATAAAAATTAAAAAAATATATATTTGTACTCTACTTAATGAGCTCTAAACAATGATACCCCACAAGCTAGGGTAAAGAAAATTTTTTTTTTCCGGCTCCTTTTTCATGTATGGGAGCCCCCCTGAAAAATAATTTAATTCAATTTCTAATTCAATATTTGATTTTGGGTTAACGTTTTACACTAAATACCAAAATTTCAGGTTTGTAACTCATTTCGTCTGCGAGCTAGAGACCTGTGACCGGCGGACAGACGGACAGACAGATAGACAGACAGACAGACAGACAGACAGACAGACAGCCGAGTGACATTAATAGGGCTCCGTTTTTTACCCTTCGGGTACGGAACCCTAAAAAACTTCCCTGCCTTACAGGATCACTTAATTTTCCGTCTGTCTATCAAGGCCCTTTTAGGAGGCGCAGGCCTCCTCTCTCATAGGAGAGAGGGATTTATAGCTGAGACCCACCACGCTGCTCCAATGCGGGTTAGTAGGCTTTAATGAGTATTGTCACATAATAATGACAATAACCGGGACCAACAGCCTAATGTGCTCTCAGAGGCACGGGGGTGAAACACCGCCAACTACCAACTCTGGGCTGGCACTGAGATTTTCTTGAAAAACCCAATACCTAAATTATTTGCTCGACCTCAAAATCAAACTGAGGACCTCATGATCTGCAGTCGAATATGCTAACCACTAGACCAGCGAGGCAGTTAGCTCCTCATACTTTAATATAATATCTCTGCCTTATTTGGTCTACTGGTTAGCATCTAGTGTTCACTTGCAGGATCATGAGGTACTAAAAAAAGCTTATGTTTTCGTCACACTTGGCCAATTTTTTGGTTGGGTTTGTTTACTCTTTTAGGCTTATGGTGTAAAATAAAAGTATATTCATTCATTCTTAATTATCTGTATTCTTATCCTTGAATGAATAGTGGTGAAGATAACAAATCTCAAGCCTCACTAATGAGCGATATGACTGCAGAGAGATAAAATAAAGAGAAAAATATTTTTTATTATTTACCTAACAGATACACGTGGATTTAGATTTCACCTAACCCATGGGAACTTTGATTTTCCTGGATAAAAATTATCCCACATTTCCAGGGTAAAAGTATCAGATGTCTCCGGGCATAAAAGTATCCTATGTCTTGGGATAAAAAGTATCCCGTGCTTCAGGGATGTAAAAAAGCACTAATATTGGACCTGTTCAGCGGACGCCAGACGCTTTTGTATTTTTTAATATTATTAGTAAGTATTAAATATTACTTAGCTTAGCTTATACTTCCACGGTTTTTATTAGCTAGCCTAGCTAATATAAACCGCACAAGTGTAGACCGAAAAGTAACAGTAAACTTACTTGTAAAATCCAAGATACCGTTTTCAACACTTAAAATATACAACAAACTAGTTTATTACGTAAAGAAAACACTGACTGAATATTAATTAACTCATTGGTATCACACGCCTTCGAATTACCACTATAAATAATAACACCGCAAAATATTATAAAACCCTTAAGTTTAAAATACACGTTAACGATTAAATAGTCTTTTTAAGATAATTTACATTGAATTAATTTTTTTAAGTTAATGTAACTAATGCTATTTTTAACCAAACTGCTGTTAAAACACAAAGTTATCACATGATTTTGATTTTAATAAACAATTTTATTCGGATTAAAATAATACGCACAGCAAGTAGGTAAATACTTTGCTGTTTCGAATGCGGTGACAAAATGTGTGGATCTTTTAGAATTTTTTTTCAATTTTTTTGACGTGCAATTTCATTTCGCGACCGTAAATAACTGTGCTACCATATTTAAAAATAAGCAAATATGAATTATGATGTTACCATTCTTGAAAAACATACAAAGAATACTACCGCAACCATGAAGCATATATATTATTATGGATTGTGTGCTGTATGCAGGCAACAGGAGTCAGGATGAGGCTGCCGGCACACTTATGTGTCGTGGCGTGTCGTGATGCGCCGGTTTCATACATTTAGTAAAAACGACACTACCTACAAGTGTGTCTCTAACCATACTAAATGTATGAAACCGATAGGCTTCTGGCGCGTCACGACACGCCACGACACGTAAGTGTGGTTCCGGCATCAGGATGCTGCGGCATGCAGGAGTTTAGGTATAGATCGACCAGAATCTCATGAAAAATAGGGAAATTAAATTTTGTAGTAAGCAACACTAGGTTAACTCGGCTGCCCTAGTGATAAACAAAGTAATTACATTTAGAACACCTTACCTGTGATCGTTTCACGAAACGAAAAATCAAGCAACTGCATTTTCAATACAAAAACAAAGTAATCAACATCCAATTACTTTGTTTTTGTGTTGTGCTTGTTGTTTACTTGGTTTTTGCATTTATATTCCGGGTTAGTGAGTGCAGTTACTTTGTTTGGGCAATTTAAATTTCAGTAAACGGTTCAAGTTATTTGAAATATTAAACTGTGGTAAAAAACTACTCGACATAAAACTTTTGTTAATGCAAAAAGTCAATTTCACAAAAAAAATGTCAGTTACTTTGTTTATCGCTAGGGCAGCCGTAGTGTTGCTAACCTTGGAATTTCATTTCCCTATTTTTCATGAGATTCTGGTCGATCTATACCGTTAAAATAATTAGAAAGATCCAAAATACGGAAATGAAATTCCAAAGTTAGCAACACTACGGCTGCCCTAGCGATAAACAAAGTAACTGACATTTTTTATGAAATTGACTTTTTTGCATTATCAAAAGTTCTATGTCGAGTAGTTTTTTACCACAGTTTAATATTTCAAATAACTTGAACCGTTTACTAAAATTTGAATTGCCCAAACAAAGTAACTGCACACACTAACCCGGAATATAAATGCAACAACCAAGTAAACAACAAGCACACCACAAAAACAAAGTAATTGGATATTGATTACTTTGTTTTTGTATTTAAAATGCAGTTGCTTGATTTTTCGTTTCGTGAAACGATCCCAGGTAAAACTTGTCTATGTTTGATATCACCTTTACTTTCTTTATGTTTAATATTTTTACCAAATTAAACGCTCTGTCATCCTATTGAGGGTAGGTGCAGAATTTTAGATACCTACATACATAATTAACTAATACTTTACAGGAATATAACTAAAAATAGACACAGTACTGTAAATTATAAATTTACAAGATAAACATAGTTAATTGATGCCCACGACTCCGTCCGCGTATATTTTAGTTTTTAAAGTTCATCACAACATCTTTTTAAAGTTGAAACATTAATTTTTTTTTGTATTTTATTAGTAACTAGCTTCTGCCCGCGGCTATGCCCACGTGAATTTCGGTTTTTCACAAACCCCGAGGGAATCGTGGATTTCCGGTTCCCTTTCTCGCTCCCTTTTCCAACCTTTATAACTACTTTCAAGGAAGTTTGCTAGTTTTTTCAAAATCCCATGGGAACTGTGGATTTTTCCAGGATAAAAAGTGCATACGCATACAGATGCATGCATCTGTATGCACTCAAAATTTCAGCCAACATACAGACACACACACAAACTTTCACCTTTATAATATTAGTGTGATACATTAATGCCTAACGTACCTGGAATTATTATAGCAAAGTAATTTAAAACTGGCACTAAACACTGACACTAAAGACTGACACTAAACACTTAACTAAACACTTGCACTATCACTTGCACTAAACACTGGCACTAATCACTTGCACTAAACACTTACACTAAACACTTGCACTAAATACTGAACCTAAACACTTACACTAAACACTTGCACTAAAAACTTGCACTAAACACTGGCACTAAGCACTGGTACTTAACACAGGCACAAAACACTTGCACTATTACTTGCACTAAACACTTGCACTAAACACTTTCACTAAACACTTGCACTAAACACTGGTACTAAATACTGAACATAACCTATAACCTGCCCCAAAAATTGGACTACCAAATGCAAAAATAATTTTTCAAATCCGATAGGTACTTCCAGAGATTAGCGCGTTCAAACAAACGAACAAACAAACTCTTCCGCTTTTTTATAATAAGTATAGAAGTATAGATTAGAAAAACATTTTTTTTAATTTTGAACAAAATTAAAAACGCTCGGAATAAATACTGTTATTTATAAGTTAAAATATTATTACATATTTTGCAATTTATTACAGAGATAAATAAGTATTTTGTAGATAGATTGCCTTTAAATAAGAGTTTTCAATGTTTTTGCTTGTTTTGTAAAATTGTTCTGAATGTAATTACTTTGTTTATCACTAGGGCAGTTGAGTTATCCTAGTGTTGCTTACTACAAAATTTAATTTTCCTATTTTCCATGAGATTCTGGTCTACCTATGTTCGGAAGTGGACTCTGTGTGCTTATTTTTTGTTGTCTGTGAAATCCCGGCTCTGTGACACTCTAGTTGTTCCTAATCTGTGGTGTGACACTATGGTGATGACTCGAACAAAATTGTTTTTTTTCAACGTTTTTCAACAAATTGTACTAAATAGTAATTAAGCTCCAAAGGTCCAAAAAATGTAAAAGGCAACGAGATATAAATAATTTGTGTATTGAAATATAAAGTACTTCAGTCGGTAAAGAGTTTTCAGTCATTTTCACCAACGAACCTGCAGATGCTGGCGAGAGAGAGAGATAATTTGGCGAGCATTTCCAACATGGCCCATTCGACCGGATTTTAAGTGACTTCAAGTGACCAGTGAACTTAATTAGAATTAAAACTTTGCATTGTATCAATTTCAGGCTTGCTTCCCAGAGAACATTAAAATGAGTGAGAAATCAGAGAAAGAGCTTATTAAAACCCGAGCAAGCTTCAAGGGGCGCTTGACAGCGTTCTGTAACTATCTTAACAGTATAGGAGATTCATTGAGCCCCGTGCAGGTAACCGAACTGCAGCTGCGTACCGGTAAGTTAGACAATTTATACCAACAATTTGATGAGGTGCAATTAAAGATAGAATGTCTAGTTGATGACATAAGTATGGCATTACCTGAGAGAAGTGAATTCGAGTCTACTTATTTTAAGATCCTTGCTCGAGCTCAAGATCTTATCGCTCAAAATACTGAAAAGGCTAATGAAAGTTTATGTAGCGAGAAGAGCTCGTCCAAACGTGGTAGTCAGGTCGTTAAGTTGCCTACCATTGCATTACCAAATTTTAGTGGGTCTTTTAACAATTGGTTAGAATTTCGCGACACATTCTCTAGCCTTGTACACTCGAATGATGATATAAGCGATATTAATAAATTCCATTATCTCAGGGCATCTCTAGAGGGTACTGCGGCCATTGTTATACAAGCAATTGAATTAAGTGCGTTGAATTACCCTGTTGCGTGGAGCTTGCTATGCGAACGATTTGATAATAAGCGCTTGCTCATACAAAATCATGTCACCGCTCTATTAGAAATTGAGTCGATTAGTCGTGAATCATCAGATAACTTGAAGCGGATAATTGATGCGGTCAATAAGAATATGAGGGCACTAGAATCGCTAGGTGAGCCAACCTCACATTGGGATACCCTCCTTATTCATATTTTAAGTAAAAAACTAGATTCAAAAACATTCCGTGAGTGGGAGGAATTTAAGGGTAGGCTCAGCAAAGATATTCCCATCAAGTTAGATTCAATGTTGCAATTTCTTCGTGACCGTGCAGATTTACTCCAAACTATTGAGGTGTCTCAGGTGAAGCACAGTCCTAATAAAAGCAAGTCCTCTGTTATAAGACATAAAGGTTTAGTGTCTAATGTCGAACCAAAGTCGGAGAAAAATCCACAATCAAAGTCATGTCCCAAATGTCATGGTGATCATTTTCTACAGAATTGTCAACAGTTTCTGGCTATGAGTGAACAGGAGCGTTGGAAGATATTACCACAATTTAAAATCTGCTTCTGTTGTTTCCGGCCCGGACACATGTCAAATAGGTGCTTTGGTCCTAGGTGTAAAAGGTGTAATCGGCGGGGAAAACATCACCCGTTGGTCTGTACAGCTGTAAGTCAGAAGAATCCGAATGACTCACATATGCCAGATGATAGGGTTGCCAGCGCTCTGTCCCAAGTTGAAGCGGGGTTGAACCCAACGTTATGACTAATGACGTCACATGATGATAGCCTTAGGGAAGACTATAAATGGAAACATGATGTATTTTTATCAACGGCACTCGTGAAGATATATGATTGCCAGGGTCGTGATCGTGTGGTACGTGCATTGCTTGATCCTGGGAGTACAACCTGTTATATGACAGAGAAACTGTGTAGTTTACTTAATTTGCCCTTTTTAAGTGTAAATGAACCTATATTTGGCATAAATAATTCTAGTTCGCTGTCATCCAAGTTATGCCGAGCATCCATCAAGTCTCTGAATGAGAGCTTTTCAACAGATTTGATCTGTTATGTTTTGCCTGCTATTACAGATAATGTTCCTTGTCGTGAGATAGATGTTTCTAGTCTGAAGATTCCAAATGATGTTGTACTAGCAGATCCCCAATTTTATAAACCTGAGGAGGTGGACCTATGCATAGGGTCTGATATTTTCTGGGATTTGTTAGGTTCAGGAAGTTATAGGCAAGGTTATGATAAACCTGTGTTATGGGAATCTAGACTTGGCTGGTTAGTTGGTGGACGACTTGTAAATGGGCTTAAGTCAAATAATCGATATAATAAGGTATGTTGTTTATCTACAGTTGATTCTGAGGTGTCAACTACTCTCAATGATGACATTAATGCAGCTTTGTGTCGGTTTTGGCAACTTGAAGAAGTCAGTTGTCAGTCATCATATTCTGCGGAAGAGAGGGTGGCCGAGGAACATTTTGTGAAGAACATGTCACGTTTGGAAGATGGTCGGTTTTGTGTCCGAATCCCTTTAAAGAAATCACGCGACATGCTTGGTGACTCTTTGGAACGCGCCAAACGTTCTCTCTTTGCTATTGAGCGAAAATTTAGAGTTCAACCATTGTTTAGGCAACGTTATATCGATTTCATGTCAGAGTATATTTCATTAGGTCACATGTCTGAATGCGACGTTGGCCAAGCCCAGTCAGGGAACTTTATACCCCACCATGGTGTTATGCGTGAAGCTAGTTGCACGACAAAGTTAAGAGTCGTTTTTAATGCCAGCAGTCCCACGACGTCCGGCGTGTCCCTGAATGACCTTCAGATGGTGGGACCGACGGTTCAAGATGATCTTCTGTCAATTTTGTTGCGATTTCGCACTCACAAAATTGTGTTAGCGGCAGATGTTGAGAAGATGTATAGGCAGATTGTTGTACACCCCGAGGATAGGCAGTTGCAATTAATTGTATGGCGAAGGAGCCCCTCTGAGCCTATCAAAACATATCAATTAAATACCGTTACATATGGCACAGCTAGTGCGCCATTTCTGGCAACCCGGTGCCTAAAGCAAATTGCATTAGAATGTAAGGATGCTAAGGTCGGGGAAATCATACTTCACGATTTTTATGTGGATGACCTCTTGACTGGTGCAGACACTTTAGAGGAAGTTGCAGACATTCGGAAGAAGGTCTCTGAAGCTTTGTCTTCAGCTGGAATGCCTTTGCGAAAATGGAACTCCAATGACCTTCGTATTGTTTCAACTCATAGCAATGAACCACAAGTTTGTTTAAATATGGGAGACTCTCAAGCTAGCAAGACATTAGGTCTTGATTGGCAGGCTAGGACTGACGAACTTCGCTTTTCAATTGATGCTGCAGCGTCAAATGTGTTCACGAAACGAGGATTGCTGTCAATCATTGCTCAAATATTTGATCCTTTAGGCCTTCTGTCTCCATGTGTAATTGTAATGAAGATGCTCCTGCAGAAATTATGGTTACATAAGTTAGCTTGGGATGATCAGTTGCCTGTTGATATCGCTACAACTTGGTGTGAAATTTTGAAGACCTTACCAATGTTAAACGATGTGCGGATTCCTCGACTCGTTCTATGCGATTCATATATGAGTAAGTGTGTAGATCTGCATATATTTTCAGATGCCTCTGAGGGTGCGTACGGTGCTTGCGTGTACGTTAGAAGTCTCGACGAGGATAGAAATGCCTTTGTTCGTTTATTAGTGGCTAAAAGCAAAGTAGCTCCTTTGAAGCCGAAAACAATACCACAACTTGAACTCTGTGGAGCCTTGGTAGGAGTACGGCTATATGAAAAGGTTAAATCCTCCCTGAGAGTTCAGATAAGGCACTCAACGTTTTGGACGGATTCTACCATTGTTTTGGGCTGGCTTAAAATGTTGCCCAATAAACTCACGACTTTTGTTAGGAATCGTATAGGCGAAATTTTAGACAAAACGCAAGATTGTTCTTGGCGACATGTGCCGACGGATCAGAATCCAGCAGATCCCTTATCGAGAGGTGTTGAGAGTACATTAATTTCCTCCCTCGAATTGTGGTGGTCAGGTCCAAGTTTCTTAAAACAGGATGTTTCACAATGGCCTTCAAAATGTGTAGCGGTTGAATCATTGCCTGATGTTCGAATTGAAAGATCATTGATTTCTGCTGTAAACACAGGAAATAGTCCTAATTTAATCAATTTTGATCGGTTTTCAAATTTTCTTAGATTAAAATACTGTATAGTGTATGTGTTGAGATTTATCAATGCTTGTAAAAAACAGCAAATAAAACATAATTTTGTTTCGAAAGACGAATTGCAAAACGCGTTGAATGTGATGATTAGAACATCTCAAAGAGAATCGTTTTCAGAATACGAAATTTTGATGTGGGGACAGAAATTACCCTCTAAGAGTCAGCTTTTGAAGTTTAACGTTTTCATGGATGATCAGAATATAATGCGAGTTGGCGGTCGTTTAGAAAATTCTTCATTTGCGTACGATAAAAAACATCCTATTTTAATACAGTCCACACATAGATTTACAAAACTTTTATTTGATTTTGAGCATAAACGATTAATGCATGCAGGGCCGCAGTTACTTCTAGCGTCCATCCGTGAGAATTACTGGCCTATTGGAGGGCGTAATCTGGCCAAATCGTGTTATCATAAATGCATCTTGTGCAAACGAATGCAGGGCAAGGTAATTGCGCCTCTTATGGGTAATTTACCCTCAACGCGGTTGAGTCCTGGCGGTTATCCGTTCGAGTGTGTAGGGGTAGATTATGCAGGTCCCATTATGTGCGCCAGTCGTCAAGGAAGAGGATGTCGACTCGTTAAAGTTTATATCGCGATTTTTGTTTGTTTCACGACTAAGGCAATTCACCTAGAACTGGTAGGTGACTTAACGAGCGATAACTATCTGTCGGCGTTACGTAGATTCATTTCTCGCAGGGGGAAGCCCAAGAGTGTTTTCTCAGATAATGGTACCTCATTTGTTGGCGGATCTAGAGAAATAGGCAAGTTTTTGAAAGACAGCTGCACTTCGGTAACCGAATCTGTGGCCAATGAAGGAATTGCATTTCATTTTATACCACCATACTCTCCTCATTTTGGTGGTCTCTGGGAGGCAGGCGTTAAATCTGTAAAATATCATTTGCGGCGAGTCTTAGGGAATTGTAATTTCACGTACGAACAGTTAAACACAGTGCTAGTGCAAATTGAAGGACTTTTGAATTCACGCCCTCTCACGCCGCTATCGTCTGACCCCAATGATTTGCTACCGCTGACGCCTGGACATTTCCTCATCGGGAGACCACTCACTGCCCTTCCTGTACCCAATTATGAGAGCCACTCTATGAACCGGTTGAATCGATTCCAACGCATTGAACAAATACGTCAACATTTTTGGACCAGATGGAGCAAAGAATACATCAGTGAGTTGCAGCAACGATCAAAATGGAACGTAAACAATTCTACATTAAAATTGAATGATCTTGTCGTTATCAAAGAAGACGGTCTTCCACCTTTGAAGTGGAGATTGGGAAGAGTTGTCGCTGTTCATCCAGGTTCGGATGGCATCACGCGAGTGGCCGATATCAAAACAGCCAGTGGTGTGGTCCGAAGAGCCTTCAGCAAAATTTGCCCACTTCGTGAAGAGGATGCGGGTTGAAAGACGAGCTTTCAACGCGCGGGGGCGTGTTCGGAAGTGGACTCTGTGTGCTTATTTTTTGTTGTCTGTGAAATCCCGGCTCTGTGACACTCTAGTTGTTCCTAATCTGTGGTGTGACACTATGGTGATGACTCGAACAAAATTGTTTTTTTTCAACGTTTTTCAACAAATTGTACTAAATAGTAATTAAGCTCCAAAGGTCCAAAAAATGTAAAAGGCAACGAGATATAAATAATTTGTGTATTGAAATATAAAGTACTTCAGTCGGTAAAGAGTTTTCAGTCATTTTCACCAACGAACCTGCAGATGCTGGCGAGAGAGAGAGATAATTTGGCGAGCATTTCCAACAACCTATATAAAAAAATGGTTATCGGTAAAGTTGATTTACGATCGATAAATTTACGTGGTAACGTCATTCCCGAGCAAGCGAGAGCGCAGAACGTGCTACGTGCTAGGTACGTGACAGATGAGTCATGCTTTTTCGTGCGTGCATCCGGCTTTCATCGATTACGTTCACGTAATCACGTATCACGTCAATAACGATACGTTAAGGCCGGAACATAGAGAAAATAATAATAAATAGAGCTGGCATAATGTCCTATAGAAATTAGTGGATCGGAAAATAGCTCAAGCTTATCAAAATTTTCATAAGTGTGAAAGAGATAACATTACATTTTTTACATAATAATAAAACAGTTTGCGGCACACTCGTGACTTAAGATGGCCTCCCTAAAATGTATACATGAACACTCACACACGCACAACTTGAGACATCACAATGAACACGCGCCATTTTATGTTACAGGATTGTGCGTGAGTGAGTGTATTTTTGGCACGTTTTTAAGGTAGTTATGCCAACTCTATTTATTATTATTTTCTCTATGGGCCGGAACCACACTTACGTGTCGTGGCGTGTCGTGACGCGCCAGAAGCCTATCGGTTTCATACATTTAGTATGGTTAGAGACACACTTGTAGGGCGTGTCGTTTTAAATAAATGTATGAAACCGGCGCATCACGACACGCCACGACACATAAGTGTGCCGGCAGCCTAATTATCCTCATAAGTGGATATAACGTTATAGATCGACCAGAATCTCATGAAAAATAGGGAAATTAAATTTTGTAGTAAGCAACACTAGGTTAACTCGGCTGCCCTAGTGATAAACAAAGTAATTACATTCAGAACACCTTACCTGGGATCGTTTCACGAAACGAAAAATCAAGCAACTGCATTTTAAATACAAAAACAAAGTAATCAACATCCAATTACTTTGTTTTTGTGTTGTGCTTGTTGTTTACTTGGTTTTTGCATTTATATTCCGGGTTAGTGAGTGCAGCTACTTTGTTTGGGAAATTTAAATTTCAGTAAACGGTTCAAGTTATTTGAAATATTAAACTGTGGTAAAAAACTACTCGACATAAAACTTTTGTTAATGCAAAAAGTAAATTTCACAAAAAAATGTCAGTTACTTTGTTTATCGCTAGGGCAGCCGTAATGTTGCTAACCTTGGAATTTCATTTCCCTATTTTTCATGAGATTCTGGTCGATCTATACCAATTTTTTAACGGTATTTAAAGGGGCTGTTATCACAATATCACAAACTTCAAAATTCAATGTTTTGATCCATGAACCTATAGAAGTGGACTTGGCATAATGTCCTATAGAAAATAGTGGATCGGAAAATAGCTTAAGCTTATCAAAATTTTCATAAGTGTGTAAGAGACAACACTACATTTTTAAACATAACAATAAAACAGATCGTGGCAGAAATTTTATTGCACTTCCCTTAAGATGGCCTCCCTAAAATGTATACATGAACACTCACACACGCACAACTTGAGACATCATAATGAACACGCGCCATTTTAGTTGTAGGATTGTGCGTGTGTGAGTGTATTTTTGGCACGTTTTTAAGGTAGGTATGCCTACTCTACTTATTATTATTATCTCTATGTTTTGATCACAGATCAGAGATCACAGATTAACTGTGCAGATTAATGATTAGTATGTCACAGATTTTGGTTTTTATCATATATGTTGTGGTTTTTATTAGATTATTTGTCTGTGTCATTGTTTTTCTTTTTAATTTGTATTTTGTGTTTTCAAAAATCAAATCTATTCGTTGAATTTTTGATTTTTAAATACGATTTACATTAATATTTTTAATTATTGAATAAAAAATCAATTATGTGATATCAATACACACTCCACAAATCGAGGCATAAATAAGGCTTACTAAAGAACAATATTAATGTCATTAAAGTACAAAGATTATCACGGAGTACAATTAAAAGGTTAGACCGTATTTTTTCAGTCTTTTCATAAATTTAAAATAATTTTAAGTTTGTTTGTCAATTTTTTTGTACGCGCTTTTAAATTCAAGTATATAGTTACCTACTTTTTGCTGTAACTTTGTTTACAATGTGTCCACAAGGACGTCTTTCTGTTGGAATGTGCCAGCTATGCCATATGAACATCCTGAGGACTCAGGTTCCTGTGTCACGTCTAAACGTCAGCTTTGTGGTAGGATTCTACCCCGAATCCGCCACAGTGTGGCTAGCGACCATACTTCAGCCGTAATCTGCCGCAAAGCATCCGTGTGTTCCGGCAGCGAGCTGAAGAGCCAGTCCCCTATTCAAAAGCCGGCAACGCATTAGTGGTTCCTCAGGTGCTGCTAATGTTCATGGGCGGCGGTAATCACTGTCCATATTTTGAAAACTACCGAACCGATTTTGATGAAACTTGCACTGTTCCCTAAGTTGAAGTAAATGTACGCCAGTAAAAAACAATGCTCAAGTTTCGGAGAAATCTGCGGATAAACATACATACATATACTTATGTTACTTATTTGTTTGGAAGCCCTTATAATTATTAATTATAATTGAATATTTTCCATTTCCAATAATATTACATACATACATATGTGTCGAATTGATAACCTAATTTTTTTGAATTCACTCAAAAAATTGTTTCACAGTTTAAATATGGAGAACACAGAACTGGAACCATCGGAGTTAGGTACCCATAAATACTGGAAGGAGGCTTACAAAAAGGAGATAAGCAACTTTGAAGATCACGGCGACCCAGGGGACGTGTGGTTCGGGGAAGAGAGTGCTATACGAGTCATAAACTGGATATGCGAGAGCGGTATTGAAAAGGACACACCGATTGTAGATTTAGGTGATATTATGTTTAAATAATACAAAAATGATTAAAACACGTTTATTGTACTAGGTACAAATAGCGGCACGAAAGTCTAGCGCTGACCTTCAAGTGCGCGCTGCGTCGTACGAGTGAGCGGTACACAGTACGATTGGAGAGCTAATCAGTACTTACGAACGAGCCCCACACCCTCCCCGCGACTCTCACACCCTGAGATACCTCATCTTCGACTTCTTGAAGATCTAGAATTGACGATCAGCGCTAGACTTTCGTGATGCTACTTATAGCAGACATAACAGATGAATGTCACATACACATTATCTACCCACTTGATTTCACTTTTGTTAAGAAAATGTAGACACAAATGGTGTATCTCTCATATATGAGGTGAGGTGAGGTGAGTGATTTCTTGTTTTGTCGGTCGTCACCCAGGTGACATGTTTTAAAGTAGTACCAATATTACTTGAAAATGAACCTGGGACTCCTGTTCACATGTCCAGTAAGTTATGAAGAGAATAATTAGCTCTGAAGATCACGGCGATCCAGGGGACGTATGGTTTGGTTGAAGAGAGCGCTATACGAATCATACACTGGATATGCGAGAGCGGTATTGAAAAGGACACACCGATAGTTGATTTAGGTAAGTTGTTTCTTGACATGTTTTAAATGGTACCAACTTGGCTTGAAATTGAACCTGGAACTCCTGTTTTAATGTCAAGTAAGTTATGAAGAGAATAAGCAATTTTGTAAGGCATGGGAACCCAGGGGATTTATGGTTTGAAGAGAACAGCGCTATATAAACTGGATATGCGAATGTGGTATTGAAAGGGTAAAGTAATTTTGAAGCACATGTACACCCAAGCACATGTAGAGCATATGTATCCCACTATACATATATATATCATATGTTTTCGTTGTATAATATAACTAGCTGATGCCAGCGACTTCGTCCGCTTGGATTCTTATAAATGTCACTTGGGGGTGGAATTTCTAAAATTCCTGAAACACTTAATTCTTTATTTTAACCGACAATACAAATACGGATTTTCATTGTTTCAACTTTAAAAATGACGGACTTTCATACAAACTTTCATCCCATATTTAACCCACTTGGGGGTAGCTTTTCCAAAATTTATTGAACATAAAGCTCTTTATTTTTAACCGAAAACCTAAATACCAATTTTCATGGATATAACTTGAAAAAGGACATACTTTCATACAAATTTTTATCCCCTTAGCAATGGAATTCCCAATAATCCTTTCTTAGTGTGCGCCTACGTCATAAAAGGAAGCTACTGTGAAAATTTCAAGTTTCTAGCTTCAGTGGTTTTGGCTGTGCGTTGATAATCAGTCAGGACAAGCTACTTTATTATTATTATAGATATAGAATTTGGGGAAAATGTAAAAGGTGTGTTTAGTTTTTTTAAGAATATTATAATTTATAAGTCACGCTGAACAAGACTAATATTCCCCTTTCGCCTCTAAATAAGTATAAGGGCGTTTGTGCACTTATTCGTTTTCGTGTTTCGTGAAAACACGATTCGACATAGCCTTCCTTATAACTGTATGGGCGCTTGTGCACTTACTCGTTTTCGATTCGTTTTCGTGTTTCGTGAAAACACGATTCGACATAGCCTTCCTTATAACTGTATGGGCGCTTGTGCACTTACTCGTTTTCGATTAGTTTTCGTGTTTTTAAATTCGTGAACTTTTCACATCGAATCGTTTTAAAATAAGGACGCGTGCGGAAAGGTGTGTGCGATATTCATAATCACTAACCTTAGTGTTACTGCCAGTATTTCTTCACAGAGTAGGTACATTGAATATAATTTTTTCTGCAGTTATGCATTCACTAAAACGTGTGTATGGCCGAGTAATCTGTTTTTTTTTTACTTATATGGCACAATATGATATCGAAAGTAGCAACATTCATTCGATTGTAATTATTAAAAAAAGATTTTTCATGATATCTCAATAAGTGATGATCGATAAATGCTCCTAGAATAGAAAAGAATAGAAAAGTTTTTTTATTCAAATAAACTTTTACAAGTATCTTTTGAATCGTTAATTGAATACTTCTGTTTATAGGATGTATCCAGAATTTTTTCATTCTCCGGCGCCAACGAATGTATAAGAAAAGGGCAAAAAGCTGACGACGATTTAATGCAGCACACATTATGAACACGGTTTTATCTACGAAATGCTTAAAACGTATAGTGAAATCACGATTAAGTGCACAAATGTCATTCGTGAATTTCGTATCCGTTTTTATGATGTTCATTAAAAAAACGAACATGAATCGAAAACGAGTAAGTGCACAAACGCCCTAAAGCTTATACTAAGAGTAGAATTTGAACCGTCTAGTATTAGAATTTGAACCGTTCGGTTTTCAGTCGGTGCCTTGGCTGTTGAGCTATTGAGACTTGATCACCTATTTTATAAAGTACACCTATTTACCCGACTGGGTTATGTGTTTCACCTGTGTGTATGTATGTCCATTCCTATGTCCGCGTGTAACTAATAAACGGCTCAACGGATTTTGATAAATGATACGTCATTAGATTTGTCTTCATGACGCGAGTGTTATAGGGTACCTAAATTTAAAAAAAAATTAAAATGGCGGACTTTATGCGCTTTAATGTGCGAGCTGAAAAAAAATTTTTTCCTCAAGACCCTCGAGTGGGGTATCAAAATGAAGGGATTTAAAAGGCAAATACAAAAATGTATACAATTATATATTTGAAAATAAGTTGGAGTGATAAATCACAGAAAATGACCGTTTCCTATGTCAGTTCGTAACTACTCAACGACTCAACTTATTTTGATAAATGATACGTCATTAGATTTGTCTTAACAGCGCAAATGTTACTGGGTACATAAAATTAATAAAAATTCAAAATGGCGGATTTTATGCACTTTAATGTGCGAGCTGAAAAAAATTTTTTTCCTCAAGACCCTCGAGTGGGGTATCAAAATAAAGGGCTTTAAAAGGCAAATACGAAAATATATACAATCTATGTGTTTGTAATCAGTTTGGAGTGACAAATCATAGAAAACAAAATAAATAACAACTACACTGTGAGTAAATTGGTGGTAATTTATTTAAGATCCCTTCCCACTCCACTCTACCACATTCCACATAATCCCCCCTACACCTCCCCCCTTCCCATCAATTATTGTAACACTAATAATTTAACCTTAAATCGCCAAACACTAAAAATAGGACCTTATTAAAGTTTCTAGTGTTCAACAGATGGCGCTAATAGTCGTCTTAAACGCGCTATTACCTACACGCGGAGTGACACAGGCCTGTCTCTTGTAAAAATATGCATCTAAAAATTTTTCATAGTTTTGCACTAAAAACCAAGAAATAAATTACGTAATTAAAAAAACTAAAAACCCGACTGCGTAAAACAAACTACTAAACTAGTTCTGGTAACTGAAAAGCAAAAAACAAGCTTTGTACTTTATAAACTAGAATTTGATAAGATCATAAACATAATTAATGTTAGAAAATGTATGGCAGGCGGGGGCATTACTTAGCCAACTACTCAGGACTATTAGTTCGCCCCCGCATGCCATACATTTTCTAACATTAATTATGTTTATGATCTTATCAAATTCTAGTTTATAAAGTACAAAGCTTGTTTTTTGCTTTTCAGTTACCAGAACTAGTTTAGTAGTTTGTTTTACGCAGTCGGGTTTTTAGTTTTTTTAATTACGTAATTTATTTACTTTGTGAATATAGTGTTTTAGTGGGTAGGTTGCAATATTGTATGGCAACTTTAGTTCATGTCAAGCTATCTAGCTAATGAAATTAATGAATTGAACTAAGTGTTTTATTTATGTATGTACGTATGTATGTATTTATTTATTTAAAGACAACAAAGGTCCAGGTGTTAGTTACAATTATAGACTTATTAACTATGTTAGTTTATTTAATTTATGTAATTAATATATCTATTTACTATACCTGACATCCAGTGTTTCTTAATAGCACTATCCTCTCTGTCAGCTAGCACCTTCAGAATAATGTTGGAACTGCTTTCAACTCTACTTTTGAGGGAGGCGATTTTCTTTCGTATGATTGCGAAGCAGCCGTCCTCTCGACTCCGCAGACATACCGGACGCACTACAGTATCGCGGCAATCCCAACACTACTCTGAAGATGTTATTATATTGTACACGGAGAGCATTAAGGGATCTTTATGCTTCAAACACATCTTTTATAACAAGTGTAAATTAAAAATTTAAAAAACCCCCGACATTCGCTATTTTTTGGCGGCGGCCATCTTGGATTTGCAACAGTGCTATTCTACTAGTCAAGCCCTTTCATTTAATACCCATATTAAAGGCGTTGTGAAAAAATATGTAATCCGCCATTTTGTAGCGGCGGTCATCTTGGACCGATTTTCATCAAACATAGCTAACAACACTCTCGACTAATTCTCCTTTCGAACAAAAAAAACCGCATTCAAATCGTTCCACCCGTTTGAGCTCCACAGGGGAACAGACAGACACACACACACACACACACACACAGACACGTCAAACTTATAACACCCCGTCGTTTTTGCGTCGGGGGTTAAAAATTAAATGTGTTGTATTTTTCCAGGCTGTGGCAATGGTTACACACTATCGGAACTGGCGCGGGAGGGTTTCACATGTCTACACGGTATAGATTACTGCATAGAAGCTATCACATTAGCTAAAGAAGTCACTAAGAAAGAATTCCCTATGTTAAAATTCCATGTAAGTAATTGATTTTTCATATCTCACGTTCGGAAAAGAGTCAGTTTTGATGCAGTTCTGTAGCTTATATTTTTTTTCACTACCAGAGAAAAAAAATTGCAGAGAAAATAAACTTTCATCTCCTATTTCGACCCCTTCAAGCCTTTTTCCGCGACGATAGGTAGCCATCGTGCCCTTCTTGCAGAAGGGTCTAATCTGTCTCTGTATGAAATTTCATCAAAATCAGTTTAGCGGTACAGGCGTAAAAGCGTAACAGACGTCTTCGCATTTATAATACTATAGTTGGAATTGTACAAACGTGCAATCCAAGTCATAAATCATTTGTATCGGACTTCTCGCTCGCAATTACAGGCCTTATGGATTATGGAACTGGAACCTGATTTTGTGGTGTTGTGTGTAACAATAATAAAGGATTTGTCGATAGTCGATAACAGGTTATAAAGAGCGGGGGAGAGCTCTCACAGCACTATTATCTGTCAGCTTTATGACTCAGTTCGCGCGTTTGTAATGTCCCAACTGTACAAGTCACCGCAAATAAGTCGAGCGGTGACCTTCAATGCGCAGAAGTCGAAAATGAGGTATCTCGGGGTGTGAGGGGGTCGCGGCGAGGGCGTGGGGATCGTTCGTAAGCACTGATTAGCTCTCGCGGATCCCTCTTAATTGGCTCTCCAATCGTATTGTGTCCCGCTCACTCGTACGACGCTGCGCGCACTTGAAGGTCACCGGTCGACTTACGTGCCGGGAGTTATAGGGGGATACATTTATTTTACAGAATATAGATATAATCAAGGACGACATCAAGTATCTACACAACGCATTCGGTGTGGCTCACGACAAGGGCACGTATGATGCAATAAGCCTCAACCCCGAGGACGCAAAGGGGAATAGACAGAAGTACATTGAACAAATTTGTGCAATGCTCACTGAAAATGGTAACTTTTTTTTAACCCCCGACGCAAAAACGACGGGTTGTTATAAAGACGTGTCTGTGTGTGGGTGTGTGTGTCTGTCTGTTCCACTGTAGCGCTCAAACGGGTGAACCGATTTCAATGCGGTTTTTTTTTGTTTGAAAGGTGAATTAGTCGAGAGTGTTGTTTGCTGTTTGATTAAAATCGATCCAAGATGGCCGCCGCTACAAAATGGCGGATTACATATTTTTCACAACTCCCTCAATATGGGTATCAAATGAAAGGGCTTGACTAGTAGAATAGCACTATGTAAATCCAAGATGGCCGCCACCACAAAATAGCGAATGTCGGGGGATTTTTTAATTTTTAATTTATAGTTGCTTAAAATTTTGAATTGCGGGCAAACGAGCAAGCGGGTCACCTAATATTAAGTATACCTAACGTTAACTTGCCGTCCTTATCCCGTCCATACTAAAGGACAGATTAACTCAAAGTTAACGTTAACTTGCCCTCCTCATTCTGTCCATACTAAAGGACAGTTTTAGAGACAGTTAACGTTAACTTGTCGTCCTTCGTTCCGTCGTCACTTTTTTCTTGAGAAATGAAAAATTATTTTTTAATACAGTTGCTCAAAAAGTGGCGTATTGCAGGGACGTATAGCGTTCGGGATGTGGGCTATTACATACTCGTGCTTTTTTTTTACCTTTCCCGAACTCGTGCGTTCTCTTTCCCAACTGTCAAAATAATGTCTATTAAAAAGAAAAACCAACCATGAAGTTTTTACAAAAAAAAAAATCGTAGAAGTTTTTATGATTCATGCAAATACGAATATTTCTAAAAAGAAGTTACTAATTTGTTTCAATATCAGATTTGATTGAATGAGTTTGGTTAGGTTTCATTTTTTCATTTCATCTCATTAAATTTCATTTTCATTTCATATCAATAAAAAACTTCTACTGAAGACTTGGCTGTATGGGCATAGTTCCCTTTGCCTACCAGAATGGGTGCAAAAAAAAAACTCTGCTTATATTCTACGGTTGGCGCCATTTTTCAGAAATTTTCTTTGCGAGTTTAGTTGTTTGTTGCACAGAATGAGTAATTTCGACCCTAGTTTTTTGAATTAACACCACCGGAACTCAGTATAATTGCACAAAATGCTTCGGAGAACATTTTACCGGAAAAGTCAAAAAGTCGCTACATATCTACATACGACGAATTTATTGCGTGGAGAGAAGAGAAAAAACCAAATAGTTTTTCAGAAAATGTTATGTTGGCATACTTCTCCGAACTCACAATAATAGTTTGTCTCAAACAGTAAATATGCAACCTATAACTTCCCCAGTTAGTATAAAAACCTGTACATTTCAATGTATAGGTATGTGAATTATAACTATAAGAAATAAATGTTAAGTTAGTTGAGTTTATTGTGTTTTTATTATTTTATTAATTTGCTTCATTTTTTCGCAACTGTATTAAAAATAGTCGTTCAGTACACGTGCGGAACCGTCATTGCAACTTGTTCCGACTGTCAACCCTCGCCTTCAGCTGCGCCTCGGCTCGGGTAGACATTTGTCGGAACTCTTTGCAATGACAGCTGTTCCACACTTGTAATGAAATATACTATATTCATAAAAAATTTACAAAAAAAAAACACTAGGGCCTTTGTTTCATTCCTCAGGCGTCCAGCACAGACAGCATGCGGGATCATGACGTGGTGATTTTTAGTGCGGTATACCCCACTGGGCCGGGGGCAGTCCCACATTACCTCCGTTCTGCCGCAGAACGGGGGTAGCTATAAAAGCTTTTCCACCACGTCAAAAAAAGGACCTTTGTTTCAGGTCTATTTGTAATAACATCGTGCAACTGGACTGAGTCCGAGCTGGTGAGGCATTTCACGGGAAAAATGAAGTTGAGATGCGTCATACCGACGCCGCAGTTCAAATTCGGCGGGAAGGTTGGCAGCGTTGTGTCGTCTGTGGTTTTTGAAAAGATATAGGTAGATAATATTATTATAATAAATATATTATTGTTTGTGATCTGTGGTTTTATTTTGAAACGAAGCTTCATAACTAAAACCCGCGGCACGTAAGTCGAGCGGTGACCTTCAATGCGCAGAAGTCGAAAATGAGGTATCTCGTAGTGTGAGGGGGTCGCGGGGAGGGCGTGGGGATCGTTCGTAAGCACTGATTAGCTCTCGCGGATCCCTCGTAAGCGCTGATTGGCTCTCCAATCGTATTGTGTCCCGTTCACTCGTACGACGCTGCGCGCACTTGGCTGTCACCGCTCGACCTACGTGCCGCGAGTTATACCCGACTTTTGGATGACGACCCTAACTTAAGTCTAATGAACGTCGAGTGAAAAATAGCAGCAAAATGACTCTAATCCCCACAGATATAAATAGTAGATTGTTACACAAGGGACGTAAGTAAGCTATTACAGAACAAGATCCAATTTGGCGCCAGTGCGAGCGCAGCTCGCATAGGGCGCTAATGGATCGCGTGCACCCGAGATATTTAGTCACACGAGCGAGCGCAGCGAGCGAGGGTGAATATAGTTCGAGGGTGTAATAGCTACTTGCAACCGAGGTAAGCATTCTACTTTATATCATTCTTGCGAGGTAAATAAAACATTGGTAATGCAAAATGAAATTTTAATTAGAATAATTAGCAAATTTAGAGAAAAAATAGAAAAAAATTGTTACTTATTATAATTAATTATAGTAATATTACTGCAATTATGAAAATGCTGTGATACTGGTTGACTAGGCAAGTGCACTGTTTGAATTAAGTTTTGAGACAGTGCCACACTATCTTCGTCACGTGTAGCCTCGGGCAATTTGGAAGGCCCTGGTTGCGGCTCTACATTCTTTATTGACTCAATTATCTTGTTACAGATTTTGGTTTTATTCTCAATAGACTCTTAAAAATCAGGCTCTCCTCCTTTTTCATCATCTGATGAAGTGCTTGACATTGTTGTAAATAACTTAAATCCCTTTACGAACAAACTTCACAAACTTTCAGATCAAATGAAATGCCGCCATTTCCATTTTTTTTTCGTAAATAGTTTTCCATTTTTTTTTTTTACTCTGAGTTCCAAGGAGTTTTGCATAGTATGAAAATTAAATGCCGCCATGTTCAGTGTTTTTTTTTTTTTCAGTAAAAAGTTTTCTTACCATTTTATAAGAAAAGAGATTGTTTACCAAGGAGTTTTGCATAGCTTGAACTGTAATGTGAACATTACAATTCAAGCATAGTGCGACGTAATGTTTCCTTGAATTGCAAACACCAACTTACAAGGAGACTTTCCACCATAGTAATCCCTAGTTACTGAGCAAGTATGATATACAGGAATATTAGACGTAATTTAATTGCTATAGTTATTATTCCTTAAAATAAGCATTCAACAAGTATAAATTAAAAATTTAATAAACCCCCGACATTCACCATTTTGTGACGGCAGCCATCTTGGATTAGCATAATGCTATTCTACTAGTCAAGCCTTTTCATTTGATACCCTTAAGGGAGTTGTGAAAAAATATGTGATTCGCCATTTTGTAGCGGCTGCCATCTTGGATCAATTTTCATCAAACATAGCTAACAACACTCTCGACTAATTCACCTTTCAAACAGAAAAAAATCGCATTCAAATCGGTTCACCCGTTTGAGCGCTACAGGGGAACAGACAGACACACACACACAGACACGTCAAACTTATAACACCCCGTCGTTTTTGCGTCGGGGGTTAAAAAGTAAGCATCGAATACTTTATTTGGGGGTATCTACATGACCTAATTTTGTTTAATTTGTTGCCATTTTTCACTTTGCAAAATTTTGCGAGACTGTCTAATCTGACTGTTCTATGGTGTTGATTCGATTTCGATCCTCGATCGAATCGAGTGGGAAAAGGACAAGAATGTCAATACACGTAGCGTTAAATAAATAAAGTAGGTAATACTTCTTTGTAACTATACATTTATTAACAAAATAAATTCGAATTGGAAGTCAAAAATAAATTCGAAATATAAAAATCGATTGACCATATTCATTGGGCATGGGAGTGACCCCGTCAAGTCAAGCAAACAAAGTTTTTTTACATTACATACTTTGATTATCCACATGGCCAGATTGATAATGTAACTCACGAGTGCGTCCTAAAAAATGTTCACTTAAATTGGTAGGATCGCTCTCACCTACTTCAGTGTCACTTAATAAACTACGCAGTAAACAGCTCCCGAAAAATGAAAAAATATGCCGGTTTGTGCGGTGAAATTATGTCGTAATTATCCTTCACAACAAAATAAGAGGTCGAAGATCTCATATCATCAGTAAGTTTTTACATTTGAGTATGGTTTTTTGAGAAAATAGGATTTTTAATTTCGATGTTTCATAGGTACGTCGAACTGGCCGGTGATACCAGCTGAGCATTGTGGTATTTTGCACATTATTGTGAAATTTGCACATTATTGTGCAAAAATATATTGTTGTATGATATACGTGTGAACATTAATAATTTTATTAATAAAATCAATTTGTTGCCAGTAGTGAGGTAATTTGCCACAAATATAGGGAAGTCCCGGAATATTGTAAATATTTATTATTGTAATAGGATTTTTCATTAAGTTTACATTAAGTTTTACAAAATGTACTAATTGTTTATGAAACAGTAGAATAAAGTATTTTTTTATAACATATTGTCGTCGATACATTTTGTTAATTTTATTTTTAGTGGAAAATGGCAACTTTTAATTTTTCATTGTTCTTACTTATTATTGTGTTGTAAAAATATTATATTTTATGATGCACGTACGCATTGATAATAATATTATGATCAAACTCTCGGCGTTGTTGAATACCCTCGCTTGCTGATCAGGTATAAAAGTTTATTAAGATTAATAATAAATTGTATATTAACAATATTTTGAATTTTATTTTAATAAATTAAGTATTCACCATAGGGAATAAAAAATAGCATAATATTATACATATAATATGATTACATGATTATAATGAAGTGGTGATGGCCTTCTTACCCACACAAACACACACCAAAAATTCCATCAGAATCGGTCCAGCCGATATTTAAATAATGAGGTAGATACCTAATGAATATTCTGTAATCAAGTAATTACTAATGCTGTTTCCATGGCAAACTATTGATTTACATTAAACAAACAGTTTTACACACACGTAGATTAAAGATAAATAATTAATAAAAACAAAATTTTATCCTACACCATACTTGATTTATCTATAAAAATTGTGCAATTGTCCAAATAACCGGTATCCCTAGGCGCGCACACATATGCGATTCGAGGTTGTATCGTACACGGCGCGATTACCGAGGTCACGCACACATTGGCAGTAAGTGCGGCCGTGTTGGACGAGTATTATTATTTCGCGTTACTCCCTCTTGGGAACTCTTTGATTACATATTATTAACTAACTACAAAGTTTTCGCTTATAATATTTTTAATTTTTATTCTCATACATTTTTTACTTGAATAAATAAATGCAAAATTCGGAATAATATGTAGGTATTAATAATTTCAGTCTAAATTTGTAAAAAAAATACTTTACCAAACTAACTACTTTGTAGGAATGTGTTAATTTTGTACAAATTTTTAAATACATATTATTATTATAATTATTTTTTAAATACTTAGGTAATTTAATTTAATTTAGGTAATTATACATGTTATAATTACCTAAATTAAATTAAATTACCTTAGAAATATTAAATAAATAATAATTATAATAAATAGACATTAAAATAAATAAAGATATACCTACAAACAAATATCTAATTAAAAAAAATTGGGATGTCTGTGATTTTATACCATAATAATTTATCTCATAACTATATCAATAGCTGAACTGTAACTACTTGTCATGTATAAGCCAACCTCTTGAAAACTACTCAACCGATTTTGATGAAACTTTCACTGTTCCCTAACTTGTAGTAAAAGTAAGCCAATAAAAAAGAATGGTCACAATCCAATTAATAGTTTCCGAGAAATGCAAAGCCAAACATACATACACTTATAAAATTTTGTATATTTGTTTGGAATCCCTAATAGATAGAGCCCTCATAATATTATGTGAATATATTGCAATTGATAACCTCCTTTTTTGAAGTCAGTTAAAATCTAGTTTCCTACCACTGGCTTTTTAAAAACTCAAACTAATGTGGCATCAGGTAGTTGTTTATAAATGAAATTTGAATTTGAATATACACAGACATGCAAACATTTAAAATTTTTTTTATTCACTACAAGTTAGCCCTTGACTGTAATCTCACCTGATGGTAAGTGATGATGCAGTCTAAGATGGAAGCGGGCTAACTTGGAAGAGGATCGTACCGGAACGCTAAAAATTAAATCATTAAATCAATTAAACATTACAGACTATTAGTTAAAGTGGAAACTTTTAATTTTCCAGGATAAATTTTCCATTATCCTATTGGTAACCTTAAAGCTAAAAACTACTTAGAGATATGCAATCTTTCCACTAAATGCATTAAACTACAGCATTTGACGTACAGCAATGTATTAATTGTTAACAAAAATATAGAGAGGCAGTACAACATTATACAAACGTCGATAGTGGTATCAAAAACCACTAGCGTTGAAGGCTAGATGCGTTCACAGTATCTATCGTTATCTGTGGTATTTTGGTAAACAAGGAAACCCAAGATGACAGCAACGAAAGTTACAAGCAACGTAAGAAATTGGTACAGCTTAAGCCTGTCGACCTGTCGATGCAAAATTTCATAGTTCATTTGAAGATTATTCAATGCGTTTGCGATTGATTCAGGTTTTTCTTGATTGGTGACATCTAAATTTCCGTTCTTTGGCAGATCTTTGACAGGAAATTGACATTTGAGCCTGTACTCATCAACTTTGCTGCCTGAAGATTTTGTCCATATCTCAGCCAGCTCTTTTTGAGACAAATCTGTTTTCGGAATTTGAACAGACATGACTAAAAACATGTCCTTCGTTACATTACGGAGTTGGAAGCCCGGTTGGACAACGATAAGTATCGTTTGGGTCGCGTCCTTGGCTAAGACACCAGAGCTTGGTCTCACACGGAATTTCTCAGGAGAGGTAGTCCTGATTTTGAACGATACTGGGCCATCATCCATGTTCGTTAAATTGAACTGCCCCGTCACTTCCTCATTTTCATTCTTGAAAATGATTAAATTGTTTGGGTTCAAACGTAACATTTCACCCGGTGAATGGTCACCATGCTCTGCGAAGGTAACTTTCTTCAGTGCACTACCCTTACCTTCGGACACAAATTCAAACTCATACGTATCCTGCCCACCCCAACATGCCAATGCCTGATCCGGCGTTACAAACTCATTCAACGACTCTTTCGTAACAAATTTCATTTTTTCAACCGCCCTAGCCGGTAGTAAAGTTTTGACGATTTTAAACGCTGCAGACAGGACCCAAGGCATGTCATAGATCAGGATATAGTTCAAGAAACTTGGATAGTAGCTCTTGAACAGTGATATCACGTACTTTATCAGGTCCATGTCGAGGTTGTTGAGACCGCATCCCTCCAAGTCGAAAAACAGTGTCACCTTATTCCCGTTTTCTTCTCGCTCGATTCTATCGAACCAGTAGACGATCACTTTTTTCAGCTCTTCGAAGTCTTTCGCGCCTTTCACGTGTTTCTTCGACTTGACTATTAGAAGTAAGCACCCGTCCACATCACGGCCGCGAGGAAAGAAACCTCCTTCGTGCACGTAATCCATTCTTATCGTGTTTTCGGTAATATCGTTGGCGGATATAGATTTCCGCCAACTGAATATGTCCCAGAGCATGTCCGCGCCTACCTTCGGGTCGTTCTCGCAGTGGCTCATCACCCTTTTTAAATATTTCTCGTCTTTGATGCGTTCCAAGTCCAACGGATGGAAGCCGTGGTCCGGGTTCTCCTTCAGTTTCGTCTGGATCAGGCTCCGTAGATCGGCAGTAGTCATTTTCCGTGCGTCTATCGCAACCCACTCTGAGAATTAACGGTGGACCTTTGAACCAGAATACAATATTCGAGGCGGAAATATTAATTTAATATTTTCTAGGGCAGAGATATATGTAATTTTGCTGACGGTTGTTATGACATTTTTGATTTTGATTGACAACCAGTGTTGCCGTTAGGACAATCTAGTTTGTGGCTACTTCAAATGAAAAAGTCGCTAGTTTTGTAATAAAAATCACCTTCAAAAAGTGGCTAGAAGTAGCTAAATATCATGACCTAATTTAATAATTTTTAATTTACCTAGGTAGGTACCTATTTTAATATCAAAAGTGATTAAAAACCTCGGCCCTATCTGAGATTAAGGCCGGAACCACACTTATGTGTCGTGGCGTGTCGTGACGCGCCAGAAGCCTATCGGTTTCATAGATTTAGTATGGTTAGAGACACACTTGTAGGGCGTGTCGTTTTTACTAAATGTATGAAACCGGCGCATCACGACACGCCACGACACATAAGTGTGCCGGCAGCCTTAATCGGTGTGGATCTGTTCTGGTGTTGCCTAATCAATGTTTTTATACTCCGGCTCCAGACGTTGGCCCCAACACTGTTCGCACAACGTGTGGGTCGGGACATTAGCATTGGCCAACGCTCGCTCGAACATTGGGAGTTGGCCAATCTGTGTCGGTTTTTCAAAAAAGGAATAACTGCACCAACGTTCACGAACCGTCCATACGTTATATAGGTACTATAAAATATGTATGTACTCACGTGTTTACAGTACGTAAAAGCGCTGACAGCAATTTCGATTTCTGTATCGGACAATCTTCCCTTTGGCTATGACGCGAAAGAACTCTTAGTATTATAGCCAACATGTGAACGCCTCACGACAATATCGACCAACATTGGGGCGACCATTGGGACCAACGTGTGGAGCCAGCGTTTTTATTATACGGGCCTAGATACCAGTCTTTTAAGGCCAGTTTGCCTACTCGATCTATGAAGCTAGCTGCTAACCATAGATTTCTTTTTAATCACTACAGATACCTACCTACTTAACAATATAAATAGATATAGAGCTGAGAGCTCAACTATTAAAAAGAAGCTAGAAAATACAAAACTAAAAATACAAAAAGTAGCTAGAAGTTGCTAGATTTATTTTGGTGGCTAGATGGATTTATTTTGTAGCTAAAACTGTTGAAAATCCGCTAGATCTAGCCACAAAGTGGCTAAAACGGCAACACTGTTGACAACCATAGACTCAGAGGTTGATGATAGAGTCGCAGACTCACTTTTTTATGATTATAGATTTTTTAAGGCTGCTTCAGACGCCACGATAAGTTGGTCACCGACATGGAAGTTTGAAGTGATTAAAATTAATATGGTAAAGGCAAATAAGAATTAGGTGGAATTAGGTATCAGCTGGCTTGAATGAAGCCACATTAGCATTTTTTATTTAATAATATTTATAGGATACTAGCTGATGCCCGCGGCTTCGTCCGCATAGATTTAGGTTTTTAACAGCCCATGTCCGTCTCAAGTCTCTGAAGGTAGTACATACTTAACTGAGCCAATTTTCATCAACGGTTTAACGATTGAGCCGTGATAGGAAACAAACAGACATACTTTCATCATCATATTTAAAATATCAGTACTTATGCATAAATAACTTGCAAAATGGCGCCTTATGATACATTTCATACCAAATTTCAACCACCTTAATGGTATGACGGTCTTTCAGCGGTTTAGGTGTGAAAACGTAACAAACTTAAAGACTGATAGACAAAGTTACTTTCGCATTGATAATCACACCAATATTATAAAGACGAAAGTTTGTGTGTATGTATAATGTATGTTACTCTTTAAAGCCACAACTACTTAATCAATTTGGCTGAAATTTAGAATGGAGATAGATTCTAGTAGATAGGTATAGTCTTAACACATAGGCCATTTTTTCCTGAAAAAATCCAGTTCCCGGACATTTTGACAAAATTGAAATTTACGATAGCAATCTACAGCTGTAGCTATAGGTAGATTACTATATCAAACTTCCTTGGAAATAGGTATACCAAGGTTGGAAAAGGGCGCGGGAACAGGAACCGGAAATCCACGATTCCTTCAGGTTTTTTTCAGTTTGGATAGTACATATTGGATAAGGTACAAAAATAAAGGTAGGTAGGTAACTAGTATAAATAAATTTATTATTAGTTTTTCATGTTTTACCTAAAAGTCAAGGCGTAGCCAGTATTTTTTTCAGTGAGGAGGGACGGCAGAGGGGTACGTCAATAAATAAAACCAGCAAAGAGGGACGCGCGGCCAACGATTAAGTCAATCATAATTTCGAATTAGGCGCGGTAATTTTGAAAGTGTTCGGTTAATCATTACTGCATCTAGGCGAAAGCGCCCCTCCCCCCTGACACACCGTCGCTACGCCCTTGCTAAAAAATATTTATTTTTTTAATAAAAATAACATAATAAAGAACAAAGTCAAATAAACTATTCAAAAAACCCTACACATATTGAATGTTTAGTTGACTTGAACAAAGTTTATTTGACTTTGACTCACATTTATATATTCAAAAAAAACAGGCTTTAAGGGACCTTTCAGATAGACCGGCGCGGAGAGCAGAGCAAATTTTAATCGCATTTAAAATAGAATCTTAACACATTGAAATAAGCTTTATTTTTACATTGTATCTGTTTTATGATAAGAGGATGCCCGAGGATGCTCCCAATACGCTCTGTGTGAAATATTAAGAGCAGCCGCTCGGCTGCTCCATGCTCGTGCTCTTTCGCGCTCGAGCATCCGACCGGCTCCGTTCGCGTGCTCCTTCATGCTCGCACAGCCGACCGTAGGCCGAATTGCACTGCCGTCCGGCCCAAGAGGGTACGCTCGGCTCCGAACTCATCCGCGTGTCCGTTCACACAGACCGGCGCGGAGAGTAGAGCAAATTTGAACGGCCGGTCTGTGTGAAAAAAGAAATGCTCTCCGATGCTCTCCGCGCCGGTCTATCTGAACGGTCCCTAAGGCTCCCCCACACAGGCGCGTTATTATAGGTCGATAGTATCGGACGACGATAGTATCGCAGGAGTTCCTACTTCCATTGCGGCGTTATTATCGCAGCAGTGTGTAACTATAGTTCGTTCGGTAACTTAGTGTCGGTACAGGCGCAGGTGCTCTTAGTATTCAACTTTTATTTTTATTACTTTTTTTCTGTTTGTAATTTTTTTTCTATTCTAACAGAATCTCCGAATAGTCTGCCAATCGGCACTTGGCCAGCGTGGTACACTATGGTTAAAATCCTTCTCATTTTGAGAGAAGACCCGTGTTCATGAGAATATTATATTTTATGTTTATGGTTATATTATAATAAAATACGAATATAAAAAAATATAAAAAGGAAAGAGAATTTTAATGAAAAAATATGAGTAGGTATAAAACGCCAAAACCCCTTGTGCCTGTACACCCTTCGCGGCATGCTTTGAAGTCACGGCGGTGTCTTTGGCAAAACACCGCGCGGCGGAGGCGGCTAGACACAAAAGGCGACCGTAAGAAAACGAACAGACTATACATGACCATCCTAATACAAAATGTACTGGAAACAGATATCGCAATAACGCATGCGATATTATCGACCTATAATAACGCGCCTGTGTGGGGGAGCCTTTAACTAGGTCCATGACCTAGGATTATAGACATAAATGCGAGGATTTATATGATCTTAGAATTTACTTTGTCACTGAACAAAGAACATTGTTGTACTCACAGAAATCCTAATAATTAAGGCATTAAAAGTGCTATGTGTACCACTTCAAACTATACAGAACGCATGTCGCCACCTTACTAGTACATACCCAAACATAGTTCTACGCAATCACGCAAACGGTTACAGTTTGTGTGCTGTGCAGACAGAATTAAGCCATAGGATTAGCGCGTTAAGGTTGCAAATGCGTCGCATCGTTCGCTTACCTCACACACCGTTGCACTGGCGACGTCCGCGTCCTCAGCACGGCGACAAGGTCACGCGTACACCGCCTTTCCAGTGCCTCATATTATTAGCATTTCTGTGGTAGTACTTAATGCCAACAATTCAATGTCCTATGTGATGTTTTTCATAAGACCTTGAACCTACCTATCTAAATGTTTATCTCTATTTTTTTATACATTGTTAAATTAATTTACCCATTTTCACTGATCATCGCTTCGCCAGCTAAGACCTCAAGATTTAAGGCCTCTTCGCACATATCGTTGAAGCATCAGTGCTGGCACAGTCAAAAATATACTTTCATAGATTCTCTATGAACATGTTCACACCAATCCATATCAGTGATGACGCAGTGTTTCAGTGTCAGTTCATAGAGAATGACATATTCATCACTGTGCTGGTACTGCGCTGGTCGCAGCACTCATGCTTCACAAATATGTATGAATCTGTCTCAAATCTTCACAAATACATAAAAAAAATAATACTTAGTCTTTTCATAATAATTATCTTTACCACCCCAGCTTACTCATACTAATCAATCGTTATCCCTGTAATCGTTAATCATTTTTGTGATCATTCTTCAAGATAAACAATTTGCTTGGACTCAAAAGTAACATGTCCCTCGACCCACAATCTTTGGGAGGGTGTTACCTTTTCAGAACAATTTCAGCCAGGACAAATTACTTTTGGATCAGAGCAATTATTGTTTTTTTTTTTCTAGTTATTATTGACAAATATAATAATTCTTGTATGCATAATACCCAAAAATTAAAACTATGAAATTGAAAAATAAGGTACAAAGTTGATATGTTTTCATTGAATCAAGGTCCTTAACAACTTTTCTATGACGATCCTCCAAATCGTTGAGCTTGTATTCGATGGAATTTTTATCAGGAATTTTTGTGTCAGTGTTCGTTGAATTCTTGTCTACATCTACAGACGAGCATTTCAGTCTATACTCTTCTGATTTAGTGCCAGCACTTTTCCACAGCTCACTCAAATCTTTCTGTCCTACATTTGAATTCTCAATTTTCATGGAAACAACTAAAAATCTATCCATCTCAACAGATGATAGAAGAAATCCTGAGTTAACCGTTATATTTATAATCTGCGATGCTTTAGAAGCCAATGTACCAGAGCAAGGACGTACAACATACTTTTCGGGTGCAGTTGTTCTGATTTTGAAAGCAACACAGCCTTCTTCCATGTTTGCAATCGTTAACTGCGCTGAAATTTTCTCGTTAGCTGGCCTGAATATCAGCAACTTGCTCGGCTCCAAGAGTAGCATTTCTCTCGACTGACAATCTTCTGAGAAGCTCACATGTTTGATTTGTTTGTCTATGTTCACTCTGTTTTCGGGGCCAAACTCAAACTCATACTCATCTTTACCGCCCCAGCTCACTAAGGCCTGCTCAGGCACAACTAGATCTTTCAAGTTGTCTTTATTCACCATCCTCAGCCGTTCCACCGCTGCAGCCGGTAATATACCTTTGATAATCTTAAAACCCGCCTTCAACATCCACGGTAGTTGGAAAACGATAACATAGTTTATCATATTAGGGTAGTAACTCTTCAGTAACGTAACCATAAACATTATGACCTCTATATCCATATTGTTCAAGCCGCAGCCGTCCATATCGAAGAAAACGGTAATTTTTTTGCCGTCCTCCTCGCGTTCAATCCTCTCCAACCAGTAAATTATCACTTTCTTGGCATCCTCAACACTCTTCTGGCTTTTAACGTACAGTTTACCTTTCATGATGAATAGGAGACAGCTGTCTATGTCTCTGCCGTGCGGGAAGAAAACTCCTTCTCTCAGATACTCTATGTTAACACTTTCGTGTGTGATCTCGTTTGCGCCTATAGTTTTCCTCCACACCATGATGTCGTATAGCATATCTACAGCGGCTTGCACGTTATTCTGGCAGTGTTCTAATACTCTGTACAAGTATTTATCACTTTTAACTCTCTCCAGATCGCGGACATCGAAAGGGCCCGGCGGGTCCGGTATGCCCTCTTTAATTTTCGCCTCGAATAGCATACGTATTTCAGCTATTTTCGCCATGTTTGAACACTATTTTAATATTCTTCTGTGTATAAGAGGTTGTGCTTGAGATGTGCGCAAAATTTTAGAATGTTGAATTGATTTTTTACCTAATTGTTGAGTAATTTCCAAAGTTTTTGATTTGTACGGTATTTCGAAACTTCTAAAACTGTCAAGAGTGTCAAGTGTCAAAACTCAAATGTCAATTGTCTGATTGTCATGCGTTTGTCCATAGAGATAATACGTTTGTCGCATAGATAAATAGTCAATGGATAATGTTAATAGTCAATGGTTTCAGGTTTGTCATGGCTGTATAAAAAACTTCTAACTTCAAGTGCTTCAAAATCAAATTGACTCTTGACTCTTGAGCATAGAGATAAAACAGTAGGGACGTTGTAGCAATATATAGGTATCATCATCATCATCATCATCATCATGATCAACCCATTACCGGCTCACTACAGAGCACGGGTCTCCTCTCAGAGTGAGAAGGGTTTTGGCCATAGTCTACCACGCTGGCCAAGCGGATTGGCAGACTTCACACACCTTTGAGAATGTTATGGAGAACTCTCAGGCATGCAGGTTTCCTCGCGATGTTTTCCTTCACCGTTAAAGCAAGTGATATTTAAATACTTAAAACGCACATAACTCCGAAAAGTTAGAGGTGCGTGCCCGGGATCGAACCCACGACCTCCGATTAGAAGTCGGTCGTCCTAACCACTGTCCACTAGGCTATCACAGCTAATAATAAAAAGGTTAGGCAGAAATAATAAAAAGGTTGATTTTGATATTTCGCCTTTTATTTTCTTAGTTCATAAATAATTTTTACAATTTCGGTCACAATTTGGATTTAAATATTGGTCACAACAGGGCGATAAGCACTTTTTCAATATTTTTGATATTTTAGCCTAATTTGCGTTAATTTAAAAATTACTAATTAACAAATTACATATCCACCTAATGATGTAAAGTAAAACATTTACGGCCTGTTTCACCACCACCTGATAAGTAAACGTAAGTTTTGTGATTTGTCACATTATTACAAGTGACAAGGACAAAAGTTGTGCAAAAGTTGTAGATATCTATCCAATACTTATCAGAAAGCGGTGAAACAGGTCCTAAGAATTCAGTTCTTATGGGAGTTGAGAAAAATTATAACAAGTTGAATTCCGCTTCCGCTTCCACTGAATTTTCAGTAGATACTATATAATTTATCAAATAGTAGTTATTTATTGCACAGCTGATGTTTTCATCTATAAGTACATAATATAATATATATAATATACATATAAAAACGTAAATACCCTCACAAATGATATCCCGTAACTAGTTATTACTTTATTGCACGCCACTGCAGGTACAACTTGATAATTTTACTAGTTTTCCATCACTAACATAAATTTCATATCACCATTGATAAACTACTAATGCTACAAGTAGATTGTTAATATTTTGTAATACCTGATAAATCTACCCTAATTAAAAAAATAAAAGACCTTGGTCATAAGCATTAATTTTATCTTATCTATAATTTAAATTATCTAGATATTGATTGGAATGCGCTACTTACGAAATAATTTCGTACCCTTAGAAGTAAAGTGTCGGCTGTCGCGCAGACCAATTACCGTTATAGGATGTCACTTTCTTAGGGGGCATCCATAAATTACGTCAGACTTACATGATTTTTTACCCCCTCCCCCGTTCTAGTCACGGCTGGTCACATATTTTGTGAGACCCCCCTCCTTAGCGTGACGTCACATTTTTTGCAATTTTACATCTAGCCAGTTCTGAATATTTTAATTTTTTTTTTTCATATTTCGTGTTATAGAACTTTAAATATAATAGATGTTGAAATGTGACGTCACCCTCCCTTAGTAATAAATAAATTCTAAATTCTAAACAGGGATGTCTTCATTAAAATTTTTATCACAGTCTTGATATTACATACTCGTGCTGAAAAAGAAAAGAATAGTTCATATTAATTTCTGTGTAAAAACTAGTTACACCTATGTAATGTATTTATTTAGATGACCTCCGTGGCACAGCGGTTAGTGCTGTGGTCTTATGAGTGGGAGATCCCAGGTTCGATTACCGGCAGTGGCAATTTGGTATTTCATAATTTCGAAATTGTCTCTGGTCTGGTGGGAGGCTACAGCTGTGGCTAGTACCCACAAAGCTGTGCCACCAAGCGATTCAGCATTCCAGTACAATGTCACATATAAACCAGTCAGGAGTATGGGTTTAATGAAAGTGCCATACCTCTTCCTACTTAGCCCGCTTCCACTTTAGAATAGAATGCATCAGGTGAGATCTCAGTCAAGGGCTAATTTGTATATGAATAAAAAAACCTAGGCCTTAAACTTACGGAAGCAAACCAGTATGAGTCCTTCTTGAAGATCATTCTGCCGATTATGCCCATCTTCGACTCCGGTGCTATTGTGTGGAGATGCAGATGTCTGACACTCCGGAACGGCGGCCAGTGGTAACCGAACCTGGCGTCTTCCACTGACAAATTGTTCTTGGCTAGAAGCTCTTTGGCGGTCGCCAGCATCTTCTCAACTGAAACATAAATCGAATCATAGTTTTAAAAACTAACAATACATTCATAGAATTAACAGAGTTGCCATTCGGCACAATAAGTATGGACAAGCAATTGCCTCGGTTTGCAATTTTTTTTTAAATCCTACGGGAACATTTTCGATTTCTAGGGATAGACAGTACCCTGTCTGTCTTGCATGATGCGAGCTATCTCTAATTAAAAATGTGTATTTGGATTATATCTTTCAAACAATCAAATGAGCTTATTAAGAGGCAGTTATTTAAAATCACACAGACTCTTTGGTTCAGTGTTCCGGATAGATCCTGCATACATACTGATCAGGAGTATGAGTTTAATAAACACTACCATAGCTTTTCCAGGTTGGCTCGCCTTTATCTTAGACAGCGTCGTCATTCATCACTTACCATCAGGATAGATCAATTCAGTCTAGTCACAGTCAAGGGCTAAGTTTTAGATGGAAAAAAAAACATATTTTCATGTGGTTACAAAAAAATTAACCACACTCTAGTCTTTTAACGGCCCACAGCTGGCCACAGGCCTCCTCTCTCATAGGAGAGAGGGATTTAGAGCTTAGACCCACCACGCTGCTCCAATACGGGTCGGCGGTCGGGAGTAGTCTCCAACAAAGTACAAATAAGATAAAGATATCAATACTAAGTTTATTGGTTTACAGCTGTTAACTGCACCTCCCGCACAACTTATAGCCAACAACTTACGCCATAGGATGCCATAGGTACTAGAAGAAAGCCATTCACAGAGTACACATTAAGTTCCTACAAGAAACCTATGTCCAGCATTGGACTTTCTTATGGTTGACAACGAAGACGAACATTTAATTATAATAATAACTATTCTATTCTATTCGGCTTTGCTTCAGCTGTCCACAAGATAGTTAAGCTACTTCTTGTAACAATTTTGTTTTGAAAAGGAGTTTCTTGCCGGCTCTTCTCAGCAGAATCAGCATTCCGAACCGGTGGTAGATTCTTGACATGTCATAAGAGCCACACGTTGGCCTACGTGAAATAAATGATTTTGAATTTTGAATTTTTTGAATTTACAACATACCCAATTCCTTATCAGCCGAAGTCAAGCATTTAGCATCCTCAATGTGTCGCTTAGGTATAGTCAATATGTGATAGTCGCTCGCCGGTTTTATATCACGAAATACACAAACATCGTCGTCTTCGAATAGGATCTCAGTGTTTTCCAATTTGTTTGCGATGTTACAGAACACACAAGCAGATCTTTCAATTCTAGGCGTTTCAGAACAACTTTTATCGCTCATTTTTTCGATTTTGTTTACGAAAAACTCTTTCTTCAACTTTTTTTGGGGAATTTTGAAAGTTGTCAATGTCATTGTCAAAATATTCGGTACTTTATGGACTACTACTTTTTTCCAGGCAAAGGATGACGCGTACTGCGTACAGCCATGCTTCAAAAAAAAATTTTGTCGTTGGTTTCTTCGTTCGGGGCCGAAGTTCAATTTTATTTTTATCACATACATACACACATTATTTTTTTCGTGGATTGAACTAGACTACACTTTCCTTTTATCTTTGTTTTTATTTCTATTCTATTTTTATTGTAATACCACACCAATAAAATAAAATATAAATTGTATCGACCGACACGCATTTATCGTTAAATCACAGCAGACACAGAGACGCCCATGAGGTGTTAATTAGGCGGGAAAACAACAAAATTGCCAAGTGCGAGTTCGATTTAAGTATGGGTTCTAGTGAACTGACCTTTAATGCAACTATTGGCAATATAAAATGAACTGACTGCTGATTCAAAGTGCCGGCCGCGCAGGTACTTACTAGATAACTGGGAGCAGTGCCGGCCCTAGGGGGGGTCGACCCGGGCGGTCGCCCGGGGCGCCGGGCTCTAGAGGGCGCCGCGTGCACCACCTTAACTTCACCACAATACTAGAAAGCCGTGGCGGGAGCGAAGCCTGGGCGGGTTGCTAGTCAAATAATAAGCAAGCGTAACAAAATAGTGGTAAATAATGTAAACAAATATTTCCTCCTCAAGTACCATAGTAAGTCGAGATCTTTGTGTTGGGTCATTTTTACAGCGGTGGTCTTTGTAGATAACTCATCGTATCTCAAAAAATAATTAAGATAACAGTGCGTTTTCTCATTCAAAGACAAGCCGCTTGCGAAAGCGCGACCGTGCCGCGGTAAACACAGCGCATACCGTCGGAAGCGCGGCAGAGATGCATTTAAGACAACAATTTAATTGATATTAAATAGTTGTTAACCTTAACGACTTGGACATATGGTCAATAATTGCATTCCAAGAATAAATACGCGTGCGGCTATCAGATCACCCACAAGAGCATGCGAGTGTTCCGTTCGTTGCTGCTCGGTATTGTCTGAATTTGCGCATGCAATTCAAGGAAATGCTCGCCGCCATTCTTCTTGCGGTATACACTAGGCCGTAGTGGGTGTTGCGCTCAGACTTTACATTTGTATATATTATTGTATATATTGTACATACATTTGTATAACAAAATGTACCTAATTGAAGGTAATATTATTATAATTTTTTAGAGAACAAGTATAGAACAAGAATATAGTCGTTACTCGATACTGAAACCAAAACTGTAATTTTTTCATTTTTGTCTGAATGTCTGTTCGTATCATGGCCACGTGTCAATCCAAAGCTACTAAATGAATTCAAATGAAACTTAGTGTAATTTGAATTCATACTATAAGATACTGTTTATTCTGAAATTATCCTATACGGAGAGGTAGAGTTCCCTTGGGAGAGAGTATGAAGTCAAAATGTGTAAGTACTTAATTATTATTCATCAGCGTGTAGTCCGATTTCATTTACTCTTTTTTTGTTACAAAGGAGGTAATTTAGTGATTGTCCGTAAATATTTCAAGGTAATCGGTTTTGTAGTTTAGAAATTACAGACCACAAGCCTTTAAATTTTTAATAACTTAAAATTTAATAACTTTGGATTATTAAATTTTAAAATTGGGAAGGTCGTGACCTATCGCAGGTCCCACAGGCCACTAGGGTAATGGCGCTTAGAATAACGAGCAACACTTGAGGAGCGATTGAGCCGTTTTATTTATGACAGAGTTCCAATAAATATTTTTCTGAAATAGCTAGTGGCTAGTTCACTTCATTACATTTCTATCTAAATATTGGCTGGAACGGTTCCGTACGTAGTATGTACCGTATTGAGTGGTGATAAAATATTTCTATTGTGTGTGTCTGTGTGTGTGTATGTCTGTCTGTCTGTTCCATCGTAGCGCTCAAACGGGTGAACCAATTTGAATGCGATTTTTTGTTTTAAAGGTGAATTAGTCGGGAGTATTCTTAGCTGTGCTTGATGAAAATCGGCTCAAGATGTTTGCCACCACAAAATGGCGGATGACATATTTTTTCACAACTCCTGGGGGGTACAATATGGGTATCAAATGAAAGGGCTCGACTAGTAGAATAGCACTGTGCAAATTCAAGATAGCCGCCACCACAATATTATGGTGAATGTCGGGGGTTTTAAAATTTTAATTTATACTTGTAACTAACAAAAATGTAAGAGTTTAAAATAAACTAAGTAGTTAAAACAAGAAAGTTATATATTACTATTATTTACTTATCAAAAAATTATAATGTATAGTGGCTAAAGAAAATGTCGTGACCGTGATTTTTGATAAGTCCAAACAACATTTTTATCTTTCTGTTACATTTTTACACACTCAATGTTTTTACCCGACTCGAAATAGAGCAGTGCTTACACTTGAAGAATATTGGCAGAAAATAAAGATATACTTAATTAAAAAAGCTTGCTGGATCGGAAAATCGTAAAAGAAAAGGTGACGGCCTTATTTAAACAATATCTTTATAAATAAATATAGCCTATGTGTTATTCTGATGAATAAACTGTAAAGTTTCATCAAAATCCCTTCAGTAGTTTTTGCGTGAGAAATTAACAAATATTTTTACAAACTTCCACGTTTATAATATTGGTAGGAAGTAGGATAAGGGCGCCAAAAGCATGACTCGCCCGGGGCGCCTAGATGGTTAAGGCCGGCACTGACTGGGAGCTTTGACATTTCCCAAAACAATATGTAAAATTCTAAAATTCTTTCTATTGTAATAATGGTGACAATTACTACGAAAACTTAAAACTAAAACTATGAGGGTTTTTTAGTCAGTCGTGTAAAAATTTCATTAAAAAATAGACGTCCACTGTCGGACATAGGTCTCTAGTACTTTCACACGTCGCAGTCTTGAGCCGCTTGTATCCGTACCTAGGGGGTTACGCCAACACCAAACTTTCCAGTACATGATTGCCATTCTAGCAACGTGGGACTCCAGCGTCTATTGGTTCTACTTTGAACTTTGTGCCCTGCCCAATTGCCATTTCAGCTTCGCGACCTATTGAGTTATGTCGGCGACTCTGGTTCTTCTACGGATCTCCTCATTTCTGATCTGATCACGTAAAGTAACTCCGAGCATAATAATTACTCTCGCCATATCACCCACTGAGTGACTCTGAGCTTTCTTAGTATGAATGAACGTTTACGGAACCCTAAATAACAATAGACAAAAAATAGACACCGCGCCGCGCGTGTCAAATTTCATGCATCTATGGTAACAACATGCTTTTTTTATTATCTCGCGCACGTATCCAGGAACGGAATTAAAAAAAAATAGATGTGTCAGGGACAAACTAAACATTTTTTTTTGCCTACGCTGGGAATAAAGTTCGGAGGGACCCTCCCACTTTACCTATATTATGTGTCCCCGACCGAATCACGGCCGGCCAATCTCCACCGAGGCGAGGACTAGACGACTACTTAGGTGATATTATAGTGCACAAGTGTGTTCGCGTACACAGGTGCACTCTCTATTCCCTCGCTGTCACAGTCCGATGTGACGCCAATGTGACACGACCGGAAAGAGATCAGACGCAGGAGCGATGGCTTTACGCGCTCCGAGGCACGGCGGTGTGTCTAACACCCACCACTTCCAACTCCGAAGTCCGAGCTAAGAATTGAGAATGTTTTGAAGAGACCCGTGCCATGTAGTGGATGTCAATTTGTTAACACGCCGTGGAAACGTTTAACAATAAACAAATAACTTAAATAAGTGTAAGTTACAATAAATACAATGTGGGTAAAACGTGGCTTGATAACAAGAGGCCGGCCGGTAATGGGTTGATAATGATTATGAATAATGATGCAGGATGCTGTATGCCAATTTTTAACCACCGATGCAAAAACGACGGGTTGTTATAAGTTTGACGTGTCTGTGTGTGTCTGTCTGTTCCCCCGTAGCGCTCAAATGGGTGAACCGATTTGAATGCGGTTTTTTTTGTGTGAAAGGTGAATTAGTCGAGAGTGTTGTTAGCTATGTTTGATGAAAATTATCCAAGATGGCCGCCGCTACAAAATGGCGATTACATATTTTATCACAACGCGACGGTGAAAGAATTTTTGAAATCGGTCCAGTAGTTCCTGCGATTAGCCCGTTCAAACAAACAAACTCTTCCGCTTTATTATATTAGTAGAAGTAGATTAGTAGAAGTAGATTAGTAGATACTTATAGATTGAAAGTTAAACAGACTTCACAACGCGCTTACAATCCATATCTTGAAAGTTGAAACCTACTGAAACGATTTTGATGAAACTTGCACTGTTCCAAGTTGAAGTAAAGTTAAGCCAATACAAGTATAAATTAAAAATTTATAAAATCCCGGACATTCGTCATTTTGTGGCAGCGGCCATCTTGGATTTGCATAGTGCTTTTCTACTGGTCAAGCCCTTTCATTTGATACCCATATTGAGGGCGTTGTGATAAAATATGTAATCCGCAATTTTGTAGCGGCGGCCATCTTGGATCGATTTTCATCAAACATAGCTAACAACACTCTCGACTAATTCACCTTTAAAATAAAATAAAAATCAGCCAAGTGCGAGTCGGGCCTCGCTCTTTCAGGGTTCCGTACATAATTATGAACAATATAATATTTTGGGTCTAAGAAATATTTAATTTCCGAGCTAGACATCGCAACAAACCGTGAAAGAAAAACCCAAAAAAATGTTCGTTTATTTTGGTCACAGCTTATAAACTATTTAATAAATCGTTGTTTTCAGTATTTGTTGTTTAAATAGAGCATATAGTACATAATATACTGAAATATCATATTCCCAACTAGTTTAGTTTTTGAGATAGCCCCCGTCACAAAAATGGTCTAAAACTGACAACTTTGATGGCCTCCCATTCCCTTATTTTTTGAGATAAAAATTAAAAAAATATATATTTGTACTCTAATTAATGAGTTCTAAACAATGATACCCCACAAGCTAGAGTAAAGAAAAAATTTTTTTTTCCGGCTCCTTTTTCATGTATGGGAGCCCCCCTGAAAAATAATTTAATTCAATTTCTAATTCAATATTTGATTTTGGGTTAACGTTTTACACTAAATACCAAAATTTCAGGTTTGTAACTCATTTCGTCTGCGAGCTAGAGACCTGTGACCGGCGGACAGACGGACAGACAGACAGACAGACAGACAGACAGACAGACAGACAGCCGAGTGACATTAATAGGGCTCCGTTTTTACCCTTTGGGTACGGAACCCTAAAAAACTGCATTCATATCGGTTCACCCGTTTGAGCGCTACAGGGGAACAGACAGACACACACACACATACACACACACACAGACACGTCAAACTTATAACACCCCGTCGTATTTGCGTCGGGGGTTAAAAAATAAATAGTCACAATCAAAATCTTTAGATTTTCATAAATGTGTATATTTTGCAGTTCCAAATTCCAGTAACATTACATAAGTACATATGTAGTTATACTGTCAAATAACATCCTTTGTTTGAAATCGGTTTTTAAAACATTATGCGCTGTCACAACAAACCCCCATGCTTGTGACAAATAAAAGTCAACGCCAATTCGATTACCGAACAATGAAGCCCCGTTTTGATGATCCCAAGGGTGCAATAAACATCCCATAATGAGGAATTTGCCACGTGCGACCGCGAGAGGGCGCTAATAGGGTGTAAATCGAATTACAACACCCCTCTAAGTACCTACCGCCCCCAAATTATTAACACGTGCCACGCTAAGAAATTAGCTTTATTTTGATGAAGAATGTTCACTAGATTTTTCTAGCTCTCCGTATTATCTGTTGTCCGTATTAAACAAGTATAAATTAAAAATTAAAAAAACCCCCGACATTCGCCATTATATTGTGGCGGCGGCCATCTTGAATTTGCAATAATGCTATGCTACTAGTCAAGCCCTTTCATTTGATACCCATATTAAGGGAGTTGTGAAAAATATGTAATCCGCCATTTTGTAGCGGCAGCTATCTTGGACCGATTTTCATCAAAAATAGCTAACAACACTCTCGACTAATTCACCTTTCAAAAAAAAAAAACCGCACTCAAATCGGTCCACATACACACAGCGCACACACACACACACAGACACGTCAAACTTATAACACCCCGTCGTTTTTGCGTCGTGGGTTAAAAATGTAGTAACTAGTTAAAAATTAAATCGACTTCAATATAAGTTACTTGCCAAAAAAAATATGATATACATATGTAAATCGGTCCAGAAATCTGTCCGCCACCGCCGCCCCGCGTTGTATACTAGATTCTGCCCGCGGCTTCGCTCGCGTAAATTTTGGATTTTCACAAATCCCGAGGGAATCCTGGATTTGCGGTTCCCGTTCCCGCTCCCTTTTCCAACCTTTATACGGTCTACTTTTAAGGAAGTTTGCTATAGTGATTACCTATAGCCGTAGCTATACATTTCGGTTTTTTCAAAATCCCGTGGGAACTGTGGATTTTCCAGGATAAGAAGTGCAAACGCATACAGAAGCATGCAACTATTGTAATAATGTGATATGTGAGCGTGATTTATTTACCTAAGAAGTTTGGAAGTCTATATTCTATTTTAGTCCCACAGGAATACTTTTCCAGGATAAAAAGTAGTTAGCCTATGTGTTAATCCAGGGTATAGGTAATCTATTTCCATTTCAAATTTCAACCAAATCCATCCAGTAGTTTTTGCGTGATTGAGTAACAAACATCCAAACATCCAAATTTATCTATGCATCCAAACATCCAAACATCCACACTTTCACATTTATAATATTACTAGCTGATCCCCGCGACTTCGTCCGCGTGGTTATAGGCTTTTATATAGGATCGGATTGGATCCCATAATCCTTTTTTGTGCCAAAACTAAATGTAGTCTAAGTTACCTACTCCTTATAACATCACCTATCTGCCATTGAAAGTTCCGTCAAAATCGATCCAGCCGTTTCGGAAATTAGCTGGAACAAATAGACAGATCGACAAACATAAATTTAAACGCACACCAGTTTAAAATAAGCCGTACGTTCATAGATCCGGGTCCCAAGTTATTTGAACCCAATAAATGTCTGTCATTTCTGAACTGAAAAACCTGTGACCTTGAAATATTTACGGGACAATACTTAAAGTACTACCTTTCTAACAAAAAAAGAATGAGTTAAATCGAACCACGCGTTAATTAATTACAGCTAAATACACGTTTTAACTTTCTTCTCCTCTCCCAAGGGAACCGTGCTGAATTTAGGGATAAAAAGTATCCTATGTCCTACCTCGGAGTATAAACACCTACAGTTAAATTATATAAAGATACAAAACTAATGAACATTAAACAGCTCCATTCATATTACACTTGCATATTAATAAGAAAAATTCTCAACAAATCCATTCACACACACATTACTTTCACCAAAAAACACCAAGTGCAAAGTCGAATCAGTCGTAGAGGAGATCATGTTTTACTTCCACGAATACGTACACGTCAAGGTGGAAGAAATATAAAATTTGAAGGAGTACAAGTGTATAATAAATTACCCAAGGAAGTGAAGAATGCGAACTCGTTTAACATATTTAAAAACAAACTCAAACAAGCTATAATTTAAAAATTAAAAAACCCGACTGCCATGCTATAAAACGAACTAAAAAATTAATAAACTATCACCGGTACCACTTACAGTGTAGTTGTTATTTATTTTGTTTTTCATGATTTGTCACTCCAAACTGATTTAAAACATGTAGATTGTATACATTTTCGTACTGGCCTTTTAAAGCCCTTTATTTTGATACCCCACTCGAGGGTCTTGAGGGAAAAAAAATTTTTCAGCTCGCACATTAAAGTGCATAAAATCCGCCATTTTGAATTTTTATTAATTTTATGTACCCAGTAACATTTGCGCTGTTAAGACAAATCTAATGACGTATCATTTATCATAATAGGTTGAGTCGTTGAGTAGTTACGAACTGACATAGGAAACGGTCATTTTCTGTGATTTATCACTCCAACTTATTTTCAAATATATAATTGTATACATTTTTGTATTTGCCTTTTAAATCCCTTCATTTTGATACCCCACTCGAGGGTCTTGAAAAAAAAATTTTTTTTCAGCTCGCACATTAAAGCGCATAAAGTCCGCCATTTTAATTTTTTTTTTAATTTAGGTACCCTATAACACTCGCGTCATTGAGACAAATCTAATGACGTATCATTTATCAAAATCCGTTGAGCCGTTGATTAGTTACACGCGGACATAGGAATGGACATACATACACACAGGTGAAACACATAACCCAGTCGGGTAAAAACATACTTCACGATATTTTATTCAAATAAACCTCCTGGATTACTGATATTTGCTACACTGTGACGACGATCTCGCATTCAACGGAATAAATTTTTGTGAGGGTAGATTAATAGAACTGAAATTGTATTTTGCATCTGACTGCTGCAAAAAAAAAATCTATATTCTAATTAGATATTAAGTTTCTCTGTAAGTGAATTTTGTAAATAATTCGTTGAGAAATAAAATTCTTTAACCCGAAATCGTACTAAGTTTCATTCTAATCCGTTCAGTAGTTTCGGCGTGATGCGCGGCCAAGATACAGACAGACAGACAGACAGACAGACAGACAGACAAAAATGAAAAAAATTGCAGTTTTGGCTTCAGTATCGATTATAGAGTGCCCTCCGATAAAAATTTTCAAAATATCTTCAATGTACAGAATTGGATCTGTTACAGTTTTATTATATTATAGACTAGCTGACCCCCGCGACTTCGTTCGCGTGTTTTTAGGTTTTATATAGGATCGGATCGGATCCCATAATTCTTTTATGTACCTAAACTAAATGTAGCCTGTTACTCCTTATAACATTGAAAGTTCCATTAAAATCGATCCAGCCGTTTCGGAGATTAGCTGGAACAAATAGACAGAACTACAAACATAAATTTAAACGCACGCCAGCTTAAAATAAGCCGTAGGTACGTACAAAGATCCGGGACCCAAGTTATTGGAACCCAATAAATGCCTGTCATTTCTAAACTAAAAAACGTATGACCTTGAAATATTTACGGGACAATACTTAAAATACTACCTTTCTAACAAAAAAAGAATGAGTGAAATCGAATAACGCGTTAATGAATTACAGCTATATACACGTTTTAACTTTCATCCCCTCTCCCAAGGGAACCGTGCTGAATTTCGGGATAAAAAGTATCCTATAACCTACCTCGGAGTATAAACTCAAATCGTACCAAGTTTCATTCGAATCCATTCAGTAGTTTCGGCGTGATGCGCGGCCAAGATACAGACAGACAGACAGACAGACAGACAGACAGACAGACAGACAGACAGACAGACAAAAATGAAAAAAATTGCAGTTTTGGATTCAGTATCGATTATAGAGTGCCCTCCGATAAAAATTTTCAAAATATCTTCAATGTACAGAATTGGATCTGTTACAGTTTTATTATATTAAGATAGATAGATAGATAGACTAGCGGACCCGGCAGACGTCATCCTGCCTGTTATTAGCGTCACCTACCAGGTCTAATTTTTCTACTTATAAACCTTCCTCTTGAATCACTCTATCTATTAAAAAAAACCGCATCAAAATCCGTTGCGTAGTTTTAAAGATTTAAGCATACATAGGGACATAGGGACATAGGGATATAGGGACAGAGAAAGCGACTTTGTTTTATACTATGTAGTGATAGTAGGATAGTAGGATTGTTTGCTGTGCATTCACGTAGGTAATTAGGCTTTTTCGTTAATTGCAGTATTATAAAATAATGCAGGCTTTGACGTCAAAGCGACATTTATTTTGTAACCGACTTGTAAAAGGATTAAGGAGGATTAAGATATCAGCGCCTCCATGGCGCAATGGTGAGCGCTGTGGTATTATAAGTGGGAAGTCCCGGGTTCGATTCCCGGCAAGGGCAAAACTGGGATTTTATAATTTCTTATTGTCTCTGGTCTGGTCTGGTGGGAGGCTTCAGCCGTGGCTGGTTACCACCCTACCGGCAAAGCCGTGCCGCCAAGCGATTCAGCGTTTCGGTACGATGCCGTGTAGAAACTGATCGGGGTAAGCATACCTCTTTCAAGTTAGCCCGCTTCCATTTTAGATTGCATCATCACTTATCATCAGCTGTCAAGGGCTAACTTATACTTAGTTGAATAAAAAATAAAAAAAGTAACTTTAATGACTCTGAGACGTAGTTTAGGTATCTCCCATAATATAAGCGATACTGAAGCCAAAACTGCAATTTTTTTCATTTTTGTCTGTCTGTCTGTCTGTATCTTGGCCGCGCATCACGCCGAAACTACTGAATGGATTAGAATGAAACTTGGTACGATTTGACTTTATACTCCGAGGTAGGACATAGGATACTTTTTATTCCGAAATTCAACACGGTTCCCTTGGGAGAGGGGATGAAAGTTAAAACGTGTATTTAGCTGTAATTCATTAACGCGTTGTTTGATTTCACTCATTCTTTTTTTGTTAGAAAGGTAGTGCTTTATGTATTGTTCCGTAAATATTTCAAGGTCATAGGTTTTTTATTTCAGAAATGACAGACATTAAAACCCTCAGTATTGGGTTCAAATAACTTGGGACCCAGATTTTTGAACGTACGGCTTATTTTAAACTGATGTGCGCTTAAATTTATGTTTGTCGGTCTGTCTATTTGTCCCAACTAATCTCCAAAACGGTTGGGTTGATTTTAATGGAACTTTCAATGGCAGATAGGTGATGTTATAAGGAGTAACTTAGGCTATATTTAGTTTAGGCACATAAAATAATTATGGGATCCGATCCGATCCTATATAAAACGTATAAACACGTGAACGAAGTCGCGGGGGTCAGCTAGTTTATTCAATTCAACATTAGTAACAAGCGGACACCCGCGACTTCGTTCGCGTGGATATTGGTTTTTGAAAATCCCGTGTGATCATTTTGTTTTCCTAAGCTCCTTTGAGCTCATAGCTTGCTAAAATCTGTTAAAAGTTCACTGGCGGATTTTTACATTTTGATCTACCTAAAGGTAGATCAAAATGTAAAAATCCGCCAGTAAAAGTCCCATCAAAATCGATCCAGCCTTTTTGAGATTACCCGGTAATCTTTAAAGTATATCCTTTCTAACAAAAAAAGAATGAATGAAATCGGACCACGCGTTAATGAATTACAGCTAAGTACACATTTTAACTTTCATCCCCTCTCCCAAGGGAACCGTGCTGAATTTCAGGATAAAAAGTATCCTATATGTTACTCCGTAGTATGAACTTAAATCATACCAAGTTTCATTTCAATCCATTCAGTAGTTTTTGCGTGATGCGCGCACAAACATACAGACAAACAGACAAACAGACAAACATATAAACAGACAAACAGATAAATAGACAAACAGACAAAAATTTCAAAAATAGCTTTTTTACGTTCTATTGCTTATCCCTAACATCCCCCAGTTATTATTTTACAAAAATCTTTAATGTACAGATACGGCAAGTCTACGATTTTATTAAGTACTAGATTCTGCCCGCGGCTTCGCCCGCGTGAATTTTGGTTTTTCACAAATCCCGAGGGAATCGTGGATTTCCGACTCCCGTTCCCGCTCTCTTTTCCGAGCTTTATACCCACTTTCAAAGAAGTTTGCTATAGTAATCTACCTATAGCTGTAGATATATATTTCGGTTTTATCAAAATCCCGTGGGAACTGTGCATTTTTCCAGGATAAAAAGTGCATACGCATACAGATGCATGCAACGATTGTAATAATGTGCTATGTGAGCGTGATTTACCTAAGAACAGTCAACGCCATCTATCGCGTTTTTGGAAGTCTATATCTATTTTAGTCCCACAGGAATACTTTTCCGGGATAAAAGGTAGCCTATGTTTTAAGTCAGGGCATAAGCTATCTCCATTCAAAATTTCAGCCAAATCAGTTCAGTAGTTGCGGCGTGATTGAGTAACAAACATCCAAACATATAAACATCCAAACATCGACACTTTCACATTTATATTATTATTTCCGGGATAAAAGGTAGCCTATGTTTTAAGTCAGGGCATAAGCTATCTCCATTCAAAATTTCAGCAAAATCAGTTCAGTAGTTGCGGCGTGATTGAGTAACAAACATCTAAACATCCAAACATCCAAACATCCACACTTTCACATTTATAATATTAGTAGGATAGTAGGATTAGTAGGATTGGTATTGTGATTATGTGTGATAGCTTCTGCCCGCAGCTTCGCTCGCGTGAATTTCGGTTTTGAACAAATCCCGAGGGAATCGTTGATTCCCGGTTCCCGTTCCCGCTCCCTTTTCCAACCTTTATACTTTCTATCAAGGAAGTTCGCTATAATAATCTACATATAGCTGTAGATATAGACTTCGGGTTTTTCAAAATCCCATGGGAACTGTGCATTTTTTCCAGGATAAAAAGTAGCCTATGTGTTGCCAATGCATGCAACACAGCAAACTATTGCAATAATGTGTTATGTGAACGTGATTTACCTAAGAACAGTCAGCGCCCTCTATGACGTTTTTGGAAGAATATATCTATTTTAATCCCACAGGAATACTTTTCCGGGATAAAAAGTAGCCTATGTTTTAAGTCAGGGCATAAGCTATCTCCATTCAAAATTTCAGCCAAATCGGTTCAGTAGTTGCGGCGTGATTGAGTAACAAACATCCAAACATACAAACATCTAAACATCCAAACATCCACACTTTCACATTTATAATATTAGTAGGATAATGTATAGAAAAAATATAGAAATATTAGTAACAAGCGGACACACGCGACTTCGTTCGCGTGGATATTGGTTTTTTAAAATCCCGTGTGATCATTTTGTTTTCCTAAGCTCCTTTGAGCTCATAGCTTGCTAAAATCTGTTAAAAGTTCACTGGCGGATGTTTAGGTAGATCAAAATGTAAACATCCGCCAGTAAAAGTCCCATCAAAATCGATCCAGCCTTTTTGAGATTACCCGGTAATCTTTAAAGTATATCCTTTCTAACAAAAAAAGAATGAATGAAATCGGACCACGCGTTAATGAATTACAGCTAAGTACACATTTTAACATTTTAATTTTAAAATCCCCTCTCCCAAGGGAACCGTGCTGAATTTCGGGATAAAAAGTATCCTATATGTTACTCCGTAGTATGAACTTAAATCATACCAAGTTTCATTTCAATCCATTCAGTAGTTTTTGCGTGATGTGCGCACAAACATACAGACAAACAGACAAACAGACAAAAATTTCAAAAATAGCTTTTTCACGTTCTATTGCTTATCCCTAACATCCCCCAGTTATTATTTTGCAAAGATCTTTAATGTACAGATACGGCAAGTCTACGATTTTATTATATGTATAGAAGAAGAAGATAGATAGATCTACTCAAGAATAGTATGGATCTCTGAAGTGAGTCTTGTCCGAAGAGAAAAGAGAAAAGAATTACGCGATCGAGTTGTGATTCTCATGAGTATTACTACGCTAAGACTAGGCTGAGAGTGAGATCTTTATGCCTGATCCAGACTCTCGCGAGGATCCTCCTAATGGCTCTCAGCAAGAGTCTTGGTGAGTGAAGGCTGCAAGAGTGCTAGCCAGATGGCGTCTCTAGCCGATGTTGCGCTCGTGTGCAATCATTACCCTATAGTCTGATTTTTAATTCGGTGGAATTCTGACAGTTGTCATTTAAAAATAGAATGAGTTATTTGTATGAAAAACAGGGTTACCACCTGAAGTTCGAACGTTCGAGTATGATTGATATAATATATAGGTAGGTAAAACAAAGTCGTGCTAGTTCGAACACTTATAAGTTATAACTCGAGAACGGCTGGAGCGACTTTCATGGTTATTGATTTGTTGTATTTGTCTCCGTCCCGAATAGCATATTAACTATTAGTCCAGTAACTTTAGTAATCTGACCTTGCGGTAAATCGGGTAGTTCTGATTTTTTGCAGACTTGTTTATGATGTTAACCCAATGATTAATCCAAGTTTGTGACCTCGAGCGATGAACGCAACTTTGTCAAAAATTGAAAAAACCGCGAAAATTTGGGATTGTTTTCATATTTTGGCGATTATAACCCAAAAGGACTAGTTCTTGACACTACCTTTTCAGGGCGTTTTTAAAGTAGAATAAAATTGCTCCAATTTAAGACCAGAACCAGCTCTGTAGGTACATTACTTACTGAGATGCTCGCGACTTCACTTGCGGGAATTCTCATGTACATTAATAATAATAATTGTTATAATGTTATTTTTAAAAAGAGCAACCGCCGAGTTTCTTACAGGTTCTTCTCGGCTGGAACTGCATTCCGAACCTGTGGTAGACTCAATCGACGATTCAAAAGCACTTGTAAAAGTTTATTTGAATAAAAAACTTTTCTATTCTATTCTATTCTATTCTTAATCTCATACAAACTTCCATCTCCCATTGTACCAACTTAGGGGTAGTTTTTCCAAAATTCCTTCGACATGTAATTTTTAATTTTTAACCGAAAACTTAAATACCAATTTTCATGGATATAACTCGATAAATGACGAAAACGTGACGGAGTCTCATTTAAACTTTCATCCCCTACTTAACCCACTTGCGGATAGAATTTTCAAAAATCCTGAAATTTATATTTTTTATTTTTTATCGAAAGCCCAAATACCAATTTTCATGGATGTAACTTGATAAATGACAGACTTTCATACAAAATTTCGTCCCCTATTTAACCCCTTTAGGGGTAGAATTTCCAAATATCCTTTCTTAATGTGCGCTTAAATCATAAAAGGAAGCTACTGTGAAAATTTCAAGTTCGTAGCTTTCAGTTGTTTAGGTTGTGCGTTGATGATCAGTCAGTCAGGACAAGCTTCTTGAAGCTAGAAACTTGAAATTTTCACAGTAGCTTCCTTTTATGATATAGGCGTACACTAGGACACGATTATTGGAAATTCCACCACTAAGAGGGTTAAATAGGGGATGAAAGTTTGTATGAAAGTCTGTCATTTTTCAAGTTACATCCATGAAAATTGGTATTTGGGCTTTCCATAAAAAATAAAAAATATGAATTTCAGGATTATTGAAATTTCTATCCGCAAGTGGGTTAAGTAGGGGGTGAAAGTTTAAATGAGACCCCGTCACGTTTTCGTCATTTATCAACTTATATCTATGAAAATTGGGATTTAGATTTTCGGTTAAAAATTAAGAATTACGTGTTGAAGGAATTTTGGAAAAACTACCCCTAAATTGGTACAATGGGAGATGGAAGTTTGTATGAGATTAAGAATTCACGCAAGTGAAGTCGCGAGCATCTCAGTAAGTAATGTACCTACAGAGCTGGTTCTGGTCTTAAATTGGAGCAATTTTATTCTACTTTAAAAACGCCCTGAAAAGGTAGTGTCAAGAACTAGTCCTTTTGGGTTATAATCGCCAAAATCTGAAAAAAATCCTAAATTTTCGCGGTTTTTTCGATTTTTGACAAAGTTGCGTTCGTCGCTCGAGGTCACAAACTTGGATTAATCATTGGGCCAACATCATAAACAAGTCTGCAAAAAATCAGAACTACCCGATTTAACGCAAGGTACCCCATACTAGCAAATCCTAAAGTTACTGGACTATATTAAAAACATTGGAAAAATTGACGAAAAAATAAAATAAAAGAAACAACATTTTCCCATACAAAATGTTCACGGGTTTCGTAGAGCTATCGACGGGATGTTTGACAGCTCTGTCAAACATCCCGTCGATACCGTAAACTCTCTTACCCCTACCTATAATATAATTCTTCTGTACGTGTGTTTGTCACCAACTCCTTCTAAACGGCTGGACCGATTTGGATGAAATTTTGTGTGTATATTTCAATGGATTCCTGGATGGTTTAAAAAAACACAATCACCCGGTAGGTAATCTACCGGGTCTCGGTAGGTGGCGCTGATGTCGGTATGTCACCGGGCAGGACGACGTCTGCCGGGTCCGCTAGTATCAACATAACAACAAACATAATATTCGCAATATAAGTATTATTTATCTTGTTATTGAAACATGTTATTATGGTACGTAAATTTCGTTATAATTGTTATAGCTGACGATATAGCACGTCCGATTTTCGCGCACATACCAATATATTATATTTAAATACAAGTAGGTACCACAGTAGATACACAGATACTGTGGCCGATTCTGTTGTACACAATCTCTAAATCTAAACTAAAATGACAGGTCTAAATATATTCCTGTCTCTTTCACAATCCTCCCTGCTGAAGGGGATAGCACTATTTTTAAACCTGTCAATTTAGTTTAGGTTAAGAGATTGTGTACAACAGAATTAGGTAGACTGTTTACTGTGTAGGTACTCAGGAACGGGGAAGACAACCCACTGTAATACAGTGTACACTAATGCAGGGGTTGTCATACCTTAAATTGTTAGTGGTAAAGGTGCTGATAGACTTGAGCATTCACTCGTAATGAGCATTCGTGCGAATGTTACATCACAGAAAAATACGAGAACATTTTAGCGAGCATTCTATCGAGCGTTCTGGCGAGCATTCTAGCGAGCAAATTTGCTTGGAGCTTTATAGAGCGTTCGCTAGAATTGTCAAGATGTTCGTAACAATTTTGGTTCTATTAGTAACAAAGTAAGTAACAAGCTTGGCTCGGCTCGTTGTTCAGTTCGACAAAAATAAAAACGGCGAATGCTCATTGCTCGATGTTCTGTTACAAGAGAATGCTCAAGTCTATCACCTTAAACCGACTGTTAAATTAATAAAAAAAACTTGTATTAAGTACCTACTTGTAATATCTTAAAGTCCTTTCAAGAAAATAACATATTTTATTACTTTACGTGTTTACATTGTAAAAACTCTTTGTAATAAAGCTTTGTATTCTTTGTAATATATTTAAATTTTCAATTCACATACACACAGTTACATATATGTAGGTATATCTCTTTCTTGAGTCTGACTAGACTCACAAAACGAAGGCAATAATAACGCTTAAGTCGCTACCGTGACGAGTTGTTTATTCGTTACTTTATCGCTGTATATATATTTGAACAGATTGTTACAAAAATATTGTGTGGCATTTCTGAAGCTATATATATTAAACACTATTATTTTGGTTATAAAAGGCTGAATCGAAACGAAATAATACGTATTTAACTGTCAGAGTGGAAACTGTGTTCGGCGCTATGAGGGTTCTACTGGCGGTTGCTTTGTGTGTATTGGTGAGTAGAGGTTTTATCATTTTCTACAGCCTTTCAACGTCCCACTGCTGGGCACAGGCCTCCTCTCTAGTAGAAGAGAGGGATTAGAGCTTAGACCCGCCACGCTGCTCCGATGCGGGTTGGCGGACTTTAACAACTATTGTCACATTATAGGGATAAAAAGCGGGACCGACTGCTAAACGTGCTCTCCGAGGCACGGGGATCAAACACCGCCGACTACCAACTCCGGTCTGGCACTGAGAATTTCTTGACAGAAAAACCCAATACCTAACAATTATTTACCCGACCCGGGGCAAGACAAGACATCCCTTGTATCCAGACAAGCGGCACAAGACAGTGGCGTGTGGAAGTCCCTTCAAGAGACCCATGTCCAGTAGTGGATGTCCATTGGTTGATAACGACGACGACGAAATATGCGTGACCCAAAGTGGGGTGTAAGTGGCCCAAATTCCACGTATGTGGCCAAAGTCAACCTCACCCGCGCGCGGTGCACCCTGCCAGTATGCTGACGCGGCCCTGACGCTCTCAGTGCCCTCTACGGGTCGTTGTGCCTGATACCACACAACCTCATCTGGATGGTATCACCGCTTTGTGGTAGGATTCTACCCCGAGTCCGCCACAGTGTGGCTAGCGACCACACTTCAGCCGTAATCTGCCGCAAAGCATCCGTGTGTTCCGGCAGCGAGCTGAAGAGCCAGAGTCCCCTTCCTCAAAAGCCGGCAACGCATTAGTGGTTCCTCAGGTGCTGCTAATGTTCATGGGCGGCGGTAATCACTTAACATCACGTGACCCGCTTGCTCGTTTGCCCGCTATTATTATTATTAAAAACAAGAAAAAGTTCGTAAACTAAAATCCGACTACGCAAGCGAAACCAGAAATCGCGGGGCAAGCAGCTAGTGGCGCCATCTATTATGTATATCTGAAACTAAATAATAATTTACTTTTGCCGCTTGGACGTCGTTTCTCGATTTTTTTCGTATATAAAATGTAGACCATGTCACCCGGACCATAACAACGAATCAGTAGACACCTCATTCATCAAAATCGGTCCAGTAGTTTAAGCGCTACAGTGGTACACACAGAATCTCATACGAAAATCGGCCACATACATACATACCTACTATATACATACATAGACTGCTAAAATCATAACCCTTCCTTTTGGCTTTGCCGTAGTCGGGTAAAAAATATGCGGATTTGTTGACGCGCGCGGATTAGTCTTGCAAGCTTGTAAATTCAAGGTAAGCTAAGGTCTCCACGCTATTAAAATGCTATATTATGAAACAAATGGTCAGGTAAATAGCAGTTTAGCTATGGTCTCCTATCTACCAAACAGTACCACACTAACCACAGTTACCTTCAGTAAAACAGTGACAGACTAACCATATACTTAGTTAGTCTCAGTTTTCACAACACAAAAACTTTACCAATTACTAGGCATCGAAAAACTGTAATATGTAGTGCACAAGTATAAATTAAAAATTAAAAAAAACCCATTTTGTGGCGGCAGCCATCTTGGGTCAATTTTCATCAAACATAGCTAAGAACACTCTCGATGAATTCACCTTTCAAACAAAAAAAAAACGCATTCAAATCGGTTCCACCGTTTGAGCGCTACGGGGGACCGGGGAACAGACACACACACACACACACATACACACACACACAGACACACACACATACACACACACAGACACACTCACACTCGCACGCACGCACGCACACACACACAGACACGTTAAACTTATAACACCCCGTCGTTTTTGCGTGGCCCGAGTTCATCTATACATCTATCTTGAACCAGGCGCCCCAAGCATAAAAGCGTAATAAAAATCGGTAGTTCTGAATTTGCGACAAATGCTTATTATATCTAAGTAGTAACAAGTGATAATCTAAAAAATTGAAAGATAAACTGACTTTACCACACACACAACAGTCCAAATCTTGAAAACTGCTGAACCGATTTTGATGAAACTTGAAGTAAATGTAAGCCTTTTAAGATTAATAAGTACTTATATGTATCTTTTCTTTTCTTTTACAGAGCCTTACGGCCGCAGAGGCGGACCCATGTAAGTAGGTGTAAAGTATTATTAAACCGACTAGGTGGATGGAACCCTTTTTTTTTTTTTTTGACGTGGTGGAAACCTTTTATAGGTACCCCCGTTCTGCGGCCGAATGCGGCAGAACGAAGGTTATGTGGGACTCCAACGTATACCCACTAAAACCACCACGGCATGACCCTCATGCTGTGTGCTGGACGCCTGGGGAACCCAAAGTATGCATCCCAGGTGTCCGGCAGCCGCCCCAGCTGGGGCTCCCGCTCGCCTCTGGGCTGTCCCTCCAGAGGCTCGCGCCCTCCCGTAATTTTTTAACGAGGTTTTCTTCCTCCCGCGATGGGCATCGCTGCCCCCCGCCCCGGGGTGTCTCACCCCCAGTTTCATCCGCAGTGCCCTCTGCTAATCAGAGGGCCACGCGGAGAAACCTCCCTCCGCCAGGTCATTGGCCATGGCTAACAATATCCCCGAAATTATTAACCATGTTACCGGGGTGCACCGGCCCGAATACTGCTCTTCCCCTCGGACGTATCCAAGAGGACCAGCAGCACCCAGGCACACTTGGAGGTTACCTGGCTAGCAAGGTGGATGGAACCCAGCGAGTACACTGGATACAGGCGCCACAAGATCGTGCTCTGTGACGATTTCTGCAAGAGAATGAACCCAAAGACTAGGTGTCTTTGGGTTCATTTTGCATTACACATTACAGTTTCTCGATACGTAGTATCTGTATTTGGTTAAGTTTTGGAGATGCGCAAACTCAGAATACCTATACTGACGACCTCCCTGGCGCAGTGGTGAGCGCTGTGGTTCTATAAATGGGAGGTCCCGGGTTCGATTCCCGGCAGTGATAATTTGGGATTTTATAATTTCTAATTTGGTTCCACCTTACCACCTTAATGGCAAAGCCGTGCCGCCAAGCGATTTAGCGTTCCGGTACGATGTCGCACAGAAATCGATCAGAGATAGGTTAATTAGATAAAAAAATATACCTAAATTTTCGTTTAAGTTAAAGGGTTTTTTCTTATTTACAGCAAAAGGACTCGGCGAATTAACCAAAGGTTAGTTTTCAAACCTGATTTACTTATTTTAACTATAACATAGTATAAAACAAAGTCGCTTTCTCTGTCCCTGTGTCCCTATGTATGCTTAAATCTTTAAAACTACGCAACGGATTCTGATGCGGTTTTTTTAATAGATAGAGTCATTCAAGAGAAAAGTTTGTAAGTAGAAAAATTGGACCCGGTAGGTGGCGCTAATAGCGGGCAGGACGACGTCTGCCGGGTCCACTAGTCAATAAATAAAATAATTAATTACTTACTCTAGGAGAAAAAGTTGTTTATTAAACAAACTAGCGACCCGCCCCGGCTTCGCGCGGGTACTAATTACCCGCTACTATCCCACATTGTTTTGTTATATCTCAAAGGGACTAGGCAGGGCTTTCAATGAAAGCTAAAAAGTCCGGTAGGAGGCGGCTTGACCACCTTTTTTCCAACTTTTTCAATAAATATCGTCATATTTCAACCAATTTACACAAAACCTTGACAAATTAAATTTTAATTTATTTCAACCAATTTACACAAAACCTTAACAAATTAAATTTTAATTTATTTCAACCAATTTACACAAAACCTTAACAAATTAAATTTTAATTTATTCCAACCAATTTACACAAAACCTTAACAAATTAAAGGAGATGTTTCAAATCTGGCTAAGTCTTGTACAGTACCATACAAATTAAGAAAAATCTGTTGTTCTCGGGAAAAATAAAATTATTGAGTTAAAATTAATACTTTAGTCGTACAAAAATATTTCTTATTCATTAATTATTATTGATCGATTTTCAATATGGCGTCGCTGGCGTCGTATGGTTTGACGTAAACTGACAGCTTGTCACTTCAAATAACAATTGTTATTGTGATTGATATTCTATCAGTCAATGGTGGACTGGTGGTTAATTGCAATCGATTTCTGTTTGATTTTTGAGTTCTTTTCAACAACTTCGCTTTCGTTTTCTGGATTTTGGACTGTTTTGCTCATCTGTTTACCTGGCTTTCATTTTTGGACTGTTACTCATGCCATCTGTTGACCCGGCGTTGTGCTACACGGACTTCGATTTTGCTTAGCGATTTGGACGGTGTTGATACGATCTAATGACATTCCTGTCAAAGTCAAATGTCAAATCGAAATGAAAGACATTTTACCGCCATGATGATTTTTTATTACGTGTTGCAATCCTAAGCAGAAATACTTGTTTTGTACAACCAAACAAAACCATTTTATAGAAAATATATAGTTAAAAACTGTTCAATGTTTTCTGGACTATATCCAAGTATACTGTACCAAGTCCTAGCCAAGGCCTCATACAGTGATGAAACATCTCCTTTTAATTTATTTCAACCAATTTACACAAAACCTTAACAAATTAAATTTTAATTTGGTAAATTGGTTGAAATATGACGATATTTAATCTAAACTTTTCCCATGAATCACTCTGTCTATTGGTAAAAACCGCATGAAAATGCTTTCAGACTTGGCGGGGGACTTTATAATAATAATAATAATAAAAACTTTATTGCATCACAAAAAATGATAAAATAGGGTCAAAGAATGCTTTGACACCCGCACTAAGACCAGCTTGTGCTGCGGGTGTCGTCACCTTCCCCGAACCTTTACAATAATATTATTTTTTCCAATTTATATATTATTATTCTAAATAATTTTTATTTTATGCAAGATATGAACATACAGATTAACTATATTATTACAATTTTTATGAAATTTTATATTTCTATATATATTTTTCTTTTTATTAAAAACTTTAAGCATGCATATTCTTAGAATTTTTTTTAATGTACGTAGGTATGTGTATTTTGTTATACTTTGTTTCATCATATTAAATACAAAAGTATCAGCAAGTCGGGAGCCGTGGCTGAAATGGTTGAATGAGATGAGAGATCCTTGCAAATGATGATGATGGTTGTGTTAACTTTTTAACCGACTTCAAAAAAGAAGGATGTTTCTCAATTTGACCGTACATATGCTTTTTTATGTGTGTTCGCGGATAACTTCGTCGTTTATGAATCGATTTTGATGATTCTTTTTTTTTTGTTGGAAAGAAGATACTTATTTCAAAGATGGTCCCATGATAAGGAAATCAGGGTTTGATGATAGAGAAATCGAGGGGACCTTCCGAAAATCGTAGGGGCAACTAGTGCGTTTGTAAGTTTTATTAGCTTACATTTACTCCAACATAGAGAACAGTGAAAGTTTCATCAAAATCGGCTTACTAGTTTTCGAGATATGTACTTTTTTAAGTGCGTGGTGAAGTCGGTTTAACTTTCAATCTTTAGGATTATAACTTGTGAAGCTATGCTTCTTTCGCCGGGCCTCGCGGCTGCACCTAACATGGAAAAAACGACACCGTAAGATCCCCCACTCTACACGATTTCTATAATTGGAACATTACAAACGCACGAACTAAGTCATAAATCATTTTTAACGGACTTCTCGCTCGCACTTACAGGCCTTATGGAACTGGAACCTGATTCTGTGGTGTTCTGTGTAACAATAATAAAGGGATTGGAAAAAGGGATACTATCGATAGTCGATAACAGGTTATAAAGAGTGAGGGAGACGCCTCACAACACGATGATCGTAATGGTTTATGACTCAGTTCGCACGTTTGTAATGTCCCAACTATAGCACTGCGTAAGGCAAGAGAGCAAGAGAATGGGCGAGTGAAGGGGACGGGGCGAGGAGAGACAAGGCGAGGCGAGCGAGAGGGGGCGAGAGAGAGCTTTCCACTGTGTTCTTATCTATCTTCTATCTATCTATCTATAATATAATAAAACTGTAACAGATCCAATTCTGTACATTGAAGATATTTTGAAATTTTTTGTTGGAGGGCACTCTATAATCGATACTGAAGCCAAAACTGCAATTTCTTTCATTTTTGTCTGTCTGTCTATCTGTCTGTCTGTATCTTGGCCGCGCATCACGCCGAAACTACTGAATGGATTCGAATGAAGCTTGGTACGATTTGAGTTTATACTCCGAGGTAGGACATAGAATACTTTTTATCCCAAAATTCAGCACGGTTCCCTTGGGAGAGGGGATGAAAGTTAAAATGTGTATTTAGCTGTAATTCATTAACGTGTTGTTCGATTTCACTCATTCTTTTTATGTTAGAAAGGTAATACTTTATATATTGTCCCGTAAATATTTCAAGGTCATAGGTTTTTTAGTTCAGAAATGACAGACATTACAACCCTCAGTATTAGGTTCAAATAACTTGGGACACGGATCTTTGAACGTACGGCTTATTTTAATCTGGTGTGCGTTTAAATTTATGTTTGTCGGTCTGTCTATTTGTTCCAGCTAATCTCCGAAACGGCTTAATCAATTTTAATGGAACTTTTAATGGCAGATAGGTGATATTATAAGGAGTAACTTTAGGCTACATTTAGTTTAGGTACATAAAATAATTATGGGATCCGATCCGATCCTATATAAAAAAACTATATGTACGCGAACGAAGTTGCGGGGATCTGCAGCTAGTATTCAATATTTTTATTATTATTTGTAACTAGCTTTTGCCCGCGGCTTCGCCCGCGTGAATTTTGGTTTTTCACAAATCCCGAGGGAATCGTGGATTTCTCGTTCCCGTTCCCGCTCCAACCTTTATACCTGTTTTCAAGGAAGTTTGCTATAATAGTAAGCTACTTATAGCTGCAGTTGCATAATATTGCTAGGTATAGCAAATTTCGATTTTTGAAAAAAGCTCAACCCCGGGAACTGTGGATTTTGCAGGGTAAAAAGTAGCCTATGCTGTTAAATCAGGGTATATTCTATGTCCATACTAAATTTCAGCCAAATTGGTTCAGTAGTTTCGACGTTAAAGAGTAACAAACATACACACATATAGTTATAGTTACATAAACACAAACTTTCGCCTTTATAATATTTAGTGTGATTAATGGACAATACAATATATATGCGTTTTAAGTATTTAAATATCACTTGTTTTAACGGTGAAGGAAAACATCGTGAGGAAACCTGCATACCTGAGAGTTCTCCATATAACGTTCTCAAAGGTGTGTGAAGTCTGCCAATCCGCTCGGCCAGCGTGGTAGACTATGGCCAAAACCCTTCTCACTCTGAGAGGAGACCCGTGCTCTGTAGTGAGCCGGTAATGGGTTGATCATGATGATGATGATGATGATGACAATATATGTATACTATATGTATGGCGAAGAAGCATAGCTTCTATAATACCGACTGTCCATTTTTTTTACCATGTGTTATATTTTTCAGGAAGCGACCAAAAGGCAACGGGTACTGATAAAGTCGGCAGTTTCCTTGAAAGTCTTCTGGGCAAACTCGGTGATAAGAAATCCGGTAATCTCATTAGCGGTGTGATTAAAAAAGCTGCCGCCATTGCGAAGGTTCTAGGCGGCAAAGATGACGAGTTAGGCGGTATTGAATGCGGCAAAGATGGCGAAACAGTGAATGAAGGCAGTGATCTTGGCGATGGTCGACGGGAAGAGAATTCCGCTAATTGCACTAACTGCGGCCCGGTTTTGTTCCCGAAAACCAATCCCGCCCCTGGCAAGGGTCAAGACGGTGGCAAGAAAGACAAAAAAGGTGGAGGAATTGGCCAAGGCAACAATCTAGGCGGCCAAGATGGTGGTAAAGCTGAAGGCGGTGGCCAACCTAGCGCTACCACTGAGAGAGCAAATACTGGAAATGTTGGCAATGGGACTTCCGCTCCATGTCTCGACTGCGGTCCAGTTCTGTTCCCTATTACCAATAGCCGACAATAGGCTGTGAAATACAATATAATATCTATGTATATAAAGTCTGATTTTTAATTCCGTGGAATTCTGACGTTTCTAAGAGCTAGGCCGCACTGCGAAATTTATTCGCGCGATTTTTTTCGCAAAATTCTGTGACATATGGAAATGTATCAAGCTTCACGCACATGCGATTTAAAATTCGCGAGAAAAATATATTAAAATGCGGAATATAAACCGTGCGAATAAAAATCGCGCGAATAAATTTCGCAGTGCGGCCCCGCTCTTAATGTTATCACTACATAGTATAAAACAAAGTCGCTTTCTCTGTCCCTATATCCCTATGTCCCTATGTCCCTATGTCCCTATGTCCCTATGTCCCTATGTATGCTTAAATCTTTAAAACTACGCAACGGATTTTGATGCGGTTTTTTTTAATAGATAGAGTGATTGAAGAGGAAGGTTTATATGTATAATATCATCCATTAAATAGTGGAGAAATACTGTTATTTTTGAGGTTTCTAATGTGATGTCGTAAATAATTACATTTTTTCCGCTTACATTGCAAACGCAGGCTGAACTCTACGAGATTTATCAAAATAATGTACTAAGTATTTTACACATTGAAAAGGTCTACAGAAAACTCCGCGATGGTATATGTCTATCTCTTATGGATATCCCACAATAACATTTTTTTGTCATTTACTTTTTACGACAAATAATGGCTAATTTTCGAAGCGATTTTTACCAATACAGCATTAATCCTTATCTAATTAAATACCCTAAATACATGGTTGATTTAATATAGATATCTATATGGCCCTTAACAGCATATGATTTAAATGAATATTTTCAAAGATATTACAGATTTAAAAATTGCGGGACGTAGCGTTTGCGGCCGGCCGGGGCGGCGGGAGCGTGCCTAAATAGCGCGTCGGAGGAGTAAATAATATTATAAAGGCAAAAGTTTGTGTGTGTGTGTGTGTGTGTATGTTTGTTCCTCTTCTCCGCCGCAACTACTGAACCGATTTGGCTGAAATTTTGAATGGAGATAGATTATGCCCTGACTTAACACATAGGCTTTTATCCCGAAAAAGTATTCCTGTGGGACTAAAATAGATATAAACTTCCAAAGAACGCCATAGAGGGCGCTGAAAATCACTCTCACATAACAAATGATTGCAATAATTTGCTGTGTTGCATGCATTGGCAACAAATAGGCTACTTTTTATCCTCGAAAATTGCAATGTTCCCACGGGATTTTGAAAAACCCGAAATCTATAGGTAGATTGCTATACAGCTATAGGTAGATTGCTATAGCAAACTTCCTTGATAGTAGGTATACAGGTTGGAAAAGGGAGCGGGAACGGGAACCGGAATCCACGATTCCCTCGGGATTTGTGAAAAACCGAAATTCACGCGGGCGAAGCCGCGGGCAAAAGCTAGTCAGAGATAAAACAGTTCCCACAGAAAAGATAATAAATTGAAAACTTCTTTATAATCTATACTAATAAATAAAATTGAAGTGTCTGTCTGTAATTTCGAAATAACTACCTCATATTAAGCTCATATGGTTATTTGAACGATGCCATTACCGAATCACATGTTTTTAAAATTTTTGTCTGTCTGTCTGTCTGTCTGTCTGTCTGTCTGTCTGTCTGTTTGAACGGGCTAAACTTCGGAACGGCTGAATCGATTTTGACGGGACTTTCATATACAAGTAGACAATTAACCAGGGAGTAACATATAGGCTACTTTTTTAACCGACTTTCAAAAAAGGAGGAGTTGTGTTTTTCTACCTATGTACACCGATATCTCCGAGATTTCTGAACCGATTTGCGTAATTTTTGTTTTTTAATCGATAGAGAAACATTACGACAGTGTCCTACAAAAAATTTGGATTCCAACTCCTCAATCCTGATGCTGTAGAGGACCTGATCCCCAAAACTTATCGGATTTAGGAACTGTCGGTTATTTAAATTGATATTGGGGATAGCAATTAAAGACTTTATCGTTAAATGAACTCGAGTAGGTAGGTAGTATATCGAACTCCTCAACCCTGATGCTGTAAGGAATTGCATTCCGAAATCGTAGGGATCCCACGGAATTTTCCGTTTTGGGGACGGGTTATTACAGATAGGCTACTTTTTGTTCTGGAAAATCAAAAGTTCCCACGGGATTTTTAAAAACCTAAATCCACACGGGCGAAGCCGTGGGCATCATCTAGTAATATATGGGTGGATTTCCCAACAGCAAAATTCGCACGGCATGGGTGAAATCGGTACTGTCCAACGTTAGTATAAAGATCTAATATTTTTTTCTAGGTAGAATAGGTAGATACCTATGCGAGACAATAAATATTTATTGATTAGGACTGCAGTTTAGGAAATAAAAATTTTTTAAAGCCCCGAATTTATCATTTCGGTAGCTGTCCTCACAACCTTTTTCAATGTAATTTCCCTCATAAATCAAAAAGTATTGCTTATTTTGGTATATGGCTACTTTTATTTAAATTGTGAATAGTGACATTAAAGTTATAAAATAATTTTATGATAATATCTACTTAGTTTAATAACTGGTAAGTAAAAATGCTTGTGTCCCAGAAAGTCCTCTCATCTCGGTGTTTTTTTTTTAATCGATTGTAGTTTTGCATAGGACAACTCTAGCTCCCCCCTCGTGCGCTTAAAATGTACGTAACAGTGTGGTCTATGTGCTTATCGTGGGAGGAAATGCGCCGCTTGCCTGCGTGTTCCCGCAAAAAAAGTAAGTAGTTCAATTCGGTGGCATGTGACAAACTTCTTATCATTTCCGTGTACAGGTATAACTTGTCTTGCAATTAGTTAATACATATAAAATACTATTCAAGAGTGCGTAATGGCAATACGTTTATTTGTGTAATATTCATATCATCTTATAATAAATAGTCTTCTTGTAATGCAAATTTTTGTCCGTATTTCTAATTTCGGTGTTATCATTTCGGTGGATTCGGTGGGCTAAATTGTCAACCGAAATGACAAAAAACTCACCGAAATGATAGAAATTCTCATTTCGGTTTTTTTAAATCTTAATTATCTCATTTCGGTGGATTGCTTTATCATTTCGGTGTTTAATTATCTCATTTCGGTGGATTGTTTTATTATTTTGGTAGATTATTATTTGTTTCGATGAAAATTCAGGCTAGCAGATAATTTTTTAACGAAACCACTTCAAAAAAAGAGTTTATGTATTTGACCCGTATGTATGTATGTATGTATGTATGGCCGTAATTATCTCAACGACTAATGAACCGATTTTGATAATTTTTTTCGCTATCGTAATTAACATACTTTCAGAGAGTTTTTAGTAATTATATTATACCTACGTTCATATAATTCATATGTACAAATTAACATAAGTGTACACTTATTTATGTCATCAAAATATTGAACGTTATCATATCTTTGGTTGGTCACAGACTTTCAAATACAGCTTAATAATGAGGAATTAGATCTAGTGGATACGGCTGTTTTCCTGGGGATAACGTTAGATGCTAAACTCCAATGGGGCCCTCATGTAAATAACTTATCGAACAGACTTAGTTCTGCTGCATATGCGGTTAAAAAGATTCGCCAACTAACTGATATTGAAACTGCGAGGTTAGTTTATTTTAGTTACTTTCACAGCATTATGTCATATGGCATACTTTTATGGGGTAATGCTGCTGATATTAATTCCATTTTCGTGCTGCAGAAGAGGGCTGTTCGTGCCATATATAATATGGGACCCAGAGAGTCACTAAGAAATAAGTTCAAGGAAGTTAAAATTATGACAGTTTATAATCAATATATTTTTGAAAATTTAATATAATATGTGCACAAAAATATCGATAAATTTAAGAAAAAAAGTGAATGTCATAACATTAATCTTAGAAATAAAAATAAACTTGTGTTGCCCACTACTAGGTTGCGGAAAGTTGGAAAATCATTTGTTGGTAATTCTGTACGTTTTTATAATACGTTGCCAGAGAACATTTTGGATATGTCTCTCAATAAGTTCAAGGGTTTTATTAAACGCAAATTAATTGAAAAATCTTACTATAGCTTAAAAGATTTTTTTAATGACAAAAATCCATGGACATAGATTGCTCTAAAAGCCAACAGTTCAAATAATTTTTATGGCTATACCATATTGTAAGATGGTGATAATAAAAAAAATAATAAACCCGGCTGAGTTTGTTGTGGGCTCTTCTCAGACCAGGGCGCGTTTGGAACCCTCGTAGCTTTAGTTTTAAGTTTCCGTAAGTAATTATCACCATTGCCTGTTCCCAAATTGACGTTCAAAAAGTGTACAGTGTACCTACTTTGAATAAATGAATTTTGAATTTGAATTTGAATTTCAAACTGTATACTTTATTAGTCGCTGTATGCATCATAATATTGATTTTTTTTTCTCTTCATTTAACGACAACTCTGAAATCTCAATAACTCCATATAACATTAGAAGCCCCTTAAGTGTCGCTATATAGAGTTTACACTGTATTTAAGTAAGTGCGAAATTATTAAAATAGTAGAAATTAAAAGACTGATTATTGCTAAGCTAAGATTAAAACCGTTAATTAAAATATATGTCTTTTCATTTAATTTTATTCTATTCCTTTTATTGTAGGTAGGGGCATTTTTTTGTGTGAAATCCAGAGGAATATCTAAAATTAAGTAGAACATACGTAACTAGGTTAACAAATTGTCACTCATGATAGTATACAACCTTTCAAACTTGCTAAGAGTGCATCTATTTAGTTAAAGTGTATGGTTGAGGCTGCTCAGTAGTATATTTAATATATTTTCAGTGAATTTTAATTTCGGTGGACAGCTTCTATCATTTCGGTGGCTACTTATATCATTTCGGTGGCTAGTTTTATCATTTCGGTGGCATCAAAATTTTAAACACGTATTGTCACGAGTTTATAAGACATATTTTGATGGCATTCAAGTAGAGCATAAACAATAACAAGAAGAATAATAAACCATAGTTCAAAGTTGAAAAAACTTAATAATAAAAAAGTCCACCGAAATTCAAGAAAAAACGGCTTTGTTGAAATTGCCCCATATAAAAATCAATTGCCGCGTGTAGATATGACAAATGCCTGACAGACACTTCCTGTTGATCATGTCATTCGACTTCGATTTTTGAATGTTCAATGTGTTTCTTTTGTTTTCAATTGCTGTTAGTTTGCAGTTCCCACTCTTAGCGATTTCTATTTTAGGGCGAAACGACTAATAAATACTATTATGCGGCGGGTTTTTTTTTATGTTGACAGGGATTTAAAGTAGTTTGGGGTAAAATCAAACTTCAGGTGGGGTAACTCTGTATTTCATACAAACAACTCATTCTATATATAAAATGACAGTCTGTCAGACTGTCAGAAATCTATAGGTAGATTGCTATACAGCTATAGGTAGATTGCTATAGCAAACTTCCTTGATAGTAGGTATACAGGTTGGAAAAGGGAGCGGGAACGGGAACCGAAATCCACGATTCCCTCGGGATTTGTGAAAAACCGAAATTCACGCGGGCGAAGCCGCGGGCAAAAGCTAGTCAGAGATAAAACAGTTCCCACAGAAAAGATAATAAATTGAAAACTTCTTTATAATCTATACTAATAAATAAAATTGAAGTGTCTGTCTGTAATTTCGAAATAACTACCTCATATTAAGCTCATATGGTTATTTGAACGATGCCATTACCGAATCACATGTTTTTAAAATTTTTGTCTGTCTGTCTGTCTGTCTGTCTGTCTGTTTGAACGGGCTAAACTTCGGAACGGCTGAATCGATTTTGACGGGACTTTCATATACAAGTAGACAATTAACCAGGGAGTAACATATAGGCTACTTTTTTAACCGACTTTCAAAAAAGGAGGAGTTGTGTTTTTCTACCTATGTACACCGATATCTCCGAGATTTCTGAACCGATTTGCGTAATTTTTGTTTTTTAATCGATAGAGAAACATTACGACAGTGTCCTACAAAAAATTTGGATTCCAACTCCTCAATCCTGATGCTGTAGAGGACCTGATCCCCAAAACTTATCGGATTTAGGAACTGTCGGTTATTTAAATTGATATTGGGGATAGCAATTAAAGACTTTATCGTTAAATGAACTCGAGTAGGTAGGTAGTATATCGAACTCCTCAACCCTGATGCTGTAAGGAATTGCATTCCGAAATCGTAGGGATCCCACGGAATTTTCCGTTTTGGGGACGGGTTATTACAGATAGGCTACTTTTTGTTCTGGAAAATCAAAAGTTCCCACGGGATTTTTAAAAACCTAAATCCACACGGGCGAAGCCGTGGGCATCATCTAGTAATATATAAAAATCAATTGCCGCGTGTAGATATGACAAATGCCTGACAGACACTTCCTGTTGATCATGTCATTCGACTTCGATTTTTGAATGTTCAATGTGTTTCTTTTGTTTTCAATTGCTGTTAGTTTGCAGTTCCCACTCTTAGCGATTTCTATTTTAGGGCGAAACGACTAATAAATACTATTATGCGGCGGGTTTTTTTTTATGTTGACAGGGATTTAAAGTAGTTTGGGGTAAAATCAAACTTCAGGTGGGGTAACTCTGTATTTCATACAAACAACTCATTCTATATATAAAATGACAGTCTGTCAGACTGTCAGAACTCCAACGAATTAAAAATCATTTTAGAAAAAATTACATTTTAGAAAAAATTAAATCAACTTCTCAATATATATAATTCTTCTGTACGTGTGTCTGTGTCACCTAACTCCTCCTAAATGGCTGGGCCGATTTGGATACAATTTTGTGTGTATATTTCAATGGGTTCCTGGATGGTTTGAAAACAAAATTAAACCTAGTAGGTGGCGCTGATGTCGGTATAGGTACCACCGGACTGGACGACGTCCGCCGGGTCCGATAGTATACTATAAAATTTGAAGAGTTCCCTCGATTTCTCCAGAATCCCATCATCAGATCCTGACCTGGTGACCATGTGAATGGGAATGACCACCTAGGAAGTGTACCCTTTCGAACAATAGAAGAATTTTCCAAATCGGTCCAGGCGTCTTTGAGTAACCCTGTCATACAATTAAAAATTAAAAATCAACAAGTATAAAGTTCGTGAACTAAAACCCGACTACCTACGCTTAATCTATACTTCTAACATCGAACTATTACGCTTAGAATGGAAGTTTCTAACAAATTTCCGCTCGAAACGTAAGCTATAAACCAACCCATGTGTGCCCTGTAATTACATTTGCCGACACGCACACAAGCGCATGAATACCTTGAGCACTGACGCGACGATAGACGTATTGAGCCTTAAAAGGCCCGATAAAAACGGCTTATCGCCGCGTCGACGACTGCCTTTCTTTACCTATTTATTCTAAGACTTCTAATAAATAAAATTGAAGTGTCTGTTTGTAATTTCGAAATGACTACCTCATATTAAGCTCATATGGTTATTTGAACTGTACCATAACTGAATCTGTCTGTCTGTTTGAACGAGCTAATCTTCGGAACGGCTGAACCGATTTTGACTGCACTTTCACAGATAAGTCTTAGATAACGGTTCCCTTACACCCGTTATAACAGGGATTGTAAATAAAATAGAAAATTAAATTGTTATTAAGTAAGTATATAATATTTTTTGAAATAACAAATACGTACATTGTAAGACGTGTAACAACATTAATATTAAGAATTAAATACCTACATGATAGGTTAGTTCTATAACAACAAACAATAATAATTTATAACAACATTGCAACTGTGTCTCCAGTGAAGAGATTTTTGAAACAAAAACTAATAACAATACAAATATTGTGGAAACACGACGTAATTGGGAAATTAATTACGAATGACGCTGGCGTCGTTGGACGCGATGTCTATAGGAGCGCTGTTTACAGGCGCGCTGTTTTCAGGCGCGCTGTTTTCAGGCGCGCTGTTTTCAGGCGCGCTGGTTGCCGTTTGCCGTATAATTTTTTTCCATAGACGCTGGTTTTCATGTCACAGATTTCTGTTCTATTTCTATAACTCCCAAAGATCGCGCGAGTGTTGGGGCTAATGCTAATTTCCTGATCCACACGTTGGGCGAACAACGTTGGGGCCACATTTGGGCCAACGTGTGGAGCTGGGGTCAGTGTAGTGTTCGCGGCTGCTCTGGCCAACATTGTGGCGAATATTGTGGTAAGCCAGAAGATCAATTCCCAGTGTACGATTTTCAACAAGCACATCTTGTCTCGGGTACCGATGCGATTTGGCCGGCAAGTGGCAAGTGAGGTTTTCCTCCAGTAGGACAAATTGGTGGGACCACGAACCCTTCAGTAGTACAGGTGGTAGTAGCGTGGTCCCACCAGAAGGACAAATCGGTGGGACCACGAACCCTTCAGTAGTACAGGTGGTAGTAGCGTGGTCCCACCAGAAGGACAAATCGGTGGGACCACGAACCCTTCAGTAGTACAGGTGGTAGTAGCGTGGTCCCACCAGAAGGACAAATCGGTGGGACCACGAACCCTTCACTAGTACAGGTGGTAGTAGCGTGGTCCCACCAGAAGGACAAATCGGTGGGACCACGAACCCTTCACTAGTACAGGTGGTAGTAGCGTGGTCCCACCAGAAGGACAAATCGGTGGGACCACGAACCCTTCAGTAGTACAGGTGGTAGTAGCGTGGTCCCACCAGAAGGACAAATCGGTGGGACCACGAACCCTTCAGTAGTACAGGTGGTAGTAGCGTGGTCCCACCAGAAGGACAAATCGGTGGGACCACGAACCCTTCAGTAGTACAGGTGGTAGTAGCGTGGTCCCACCAGAAGGACAAATCGGTGGGACCACGAACCCTTCAGTAGTACAGGTGGTAGTAGCGTGGTCCCACCAGAAGGACAAATTGGTGGGACCACGAACCCTTCAGTAGTATAGGTGGTAGTAGCGGGGTCCCACCAGAAGGACAAATCGGTGGGACCACGGGCCCTTCAGTAGTATAGGTGGTAAAAGCGTAGTTCCACCAGTAGGACAAATTGGTGGAATCACGGGACCTTCAATAGTATAGGTGGTAGTAGCGTGGTCCCACCAGAAGGACAAATCGGTGGGACCACGGGCCCTTCAGTAGTATAGGTGGTAAAAGCGTAGTTCCACCAGTAGGACAAATTGGTGGAATCACGGGACCTTCAATAGTATAGGTGGTAATAGCGTGGTCCCACCAGTAGGACAAATCGGTGGAACCACAGGTCCTTCACCGTAGATCACTTTATATTAGCAAACTTCCTTAAAAGCAGGTATAAAGGTTGGAAAAGGGAGCGGGAACGGGATTTGTGAAAAACCGCGGGCACAAGCCCGTAAAACTTACTACCTAAACACAATTTAATAATTACCAATAACCATTTTTGTCTTTTACTTGTAATCTTAGTGGTTTAGTAGGTATTTAGTATTTTTCAAACCGATAATGTTTAGCAATGCCTGCAAGCGATGAGCGGCCGGCGATAACTTTAGGAACAATTTTTTTGCCCCGTTTTTGTCAATAACAGTATCTCGTCAGTAATCATCACTACTATTACCTATTCGTTTAAGATAACAATTCCCTACCCCGTTATATATAAGGGATTGTACTTAAGTGAAACAGAAAATTAAATTGCTATTATATAATACTTTTTTGAAATAACAAAGACACATTGTAAGACGTGTAACAACATTAATAAGAATTTAAATGAATGATAGGCTAGTTCTATAACAACAAACAATAATAATTTATAACAACATTGCAATTGTCTCCGGTGAAGAGATTTTTGAAACAAAAACTAATAACAATACAAAAATTGTTGTTGAAATGTCCACTATTTCAACACAACGTAATTGGTAAATTAATTACGATTGACGCTGGCGCCGTTGGTATCATAGCCTCCATTGTGAGACGCGATGTCTACAGGAACGCTAATTAGAGGCACGCTGTTTACAGGCGCGCTGTCTACAGGCGCGCTGTTTACAGGCGCGTTGGTATCATAGCCCCCATTGTGAGACGCGATGTCTACAGGAACGCTAATTAGAGGCACGCTGTTTACAGGCGCGCTGTTTACAGGCACGCTGTCTACAGGCGCGCTGTTTACAGGCACGCTGTTTACAGGCGCACTGTTTACAGGCACGCTGTTTACAGGCGCGCTATTTACAGGCACGCTGTTTACAGGCGCGCTGTTTACAGGTGCATTGTCATTCCTCCCATAGCCATTGTTAAGGTTGTCAGAGACCTGTTGTTGAGGAGAGCCGTTACCGTTGTTAGCAGGGCCCCAGTTTCTAGGCTCCTGGTTATTGTTTAAAGTGGGCCAGTTAGAAGGTATGTAGGTACCACCGTTGTTAGCAGGGCCCCAGTTTTTAGGCTCCTGGTTATTGTTTGAAGTGGGCCAGTTAGAAGGTATGTAGGTACCACCGTTGTTAGCAGGGCCCCAGTTTTTAGGCTCCTGGTTATTGTTTGAAATGGGCCAGTTAGAAGGTATGTAGGTACCAACGTTGTTAGCAGGGCCCCAGTTTTTAGGCTCCTGGTTATTGTTTGAAGTGGGCCAGTTAGAAGGTATGTAGGTACCACCGTTGCTAGCAGGGTGCTGGTTTCTAGGCACATGGTTATTGTCGCCGGAATTGCCTCCACCTAAAGCGAGAATGGAAGTATAATTAACAAAAAAAAAATTATGAATAACGAGGGAAAACCTAATGTTTTTGGTGGTCAAACATTAACACTGACCCTCTCTAACTTTAACCGTCAATTGTGCAAGTGACCCTTATTACAATGAATTGTCCATTACGAGAGATTGCAGCCGAGAGTTAACCCTTGCTGCGATCTGACCCCGGCGCCAGACAGATAGAGATTTGAAGGACTTTGCTCACCTGTTTGATTACTTGCCAGACGTTCTTTGCAAATGCGTACGCTGTGTAAAAAAATGTGCAGTGTTCAAAGTTTGAACACGCAAGTCTCTTCTCACAAGTCTCTTCTCTCTCTTCTCATTCTCACAAGTTATCAAACAAGTGTTCAAATGTTTTTGCTGTGTGTGGCGTAGGAGTAACAATAATACGTTGGATAAAATGAAAAAAAAAAAAATAGTCGCCGGTGTTAAGTATTAGTTATTATACATAGTTGGGACATTACAAACGTGCGAACTGAGCTATAAAACATTACGATCATAAGGTTGTGAGCGGCGAGCGCTCTCCCTCGCTCTTTATATCCTGTTATCGACTATCGACAAATTCTTTTTTACTGTTACACACAACACCAGAGAAACAGATTCCAACTGCTCGAACTGTAAGTGCGAGCGAAAAGTCAGATAAAAATAATATATGACTCGGTTCGCATATTTTTTTTTTGTTTTTTTTTTTTTTTAGTTTATTAGCATAGTAAACATTGCCATTTCTGTCGACTACATTGCCGCCTTCGCCTAAAACATAGTTAATGACTCTAGGTATTACCTAATACAGCCCCTTCCCTTCTAAACATGACTAGTATTCCCTTTGCCTCTCCAACTGATCGTGAAGCTTCCGTTAAGAATGGGTACCTACGGAATACCAACCCAAAAAATGTTTTTACTCTAAATAATTTGCGCGCATATTTGGCAACGGAAATTCATGATCAATAATCATGTAAATACATATAGGTACATACAGATACATACATAACATCGTAGGGATACATAATATTTTTTTTGTCAGTGTACGTATACATTTATTGCGCATGTGGGTAGCGGAGGGATATCATGAATATTTTCCGCATGTTCATACATAAAACGTCTAATGGCTTCTTAGCATCCAATATCCATATAGTAAATCTATATGGATATTGTATACTGCAACGCGTGGGACTCGAACCCTCGACCTTTCGATTTTCAGTCCACGTCCCGATCGTTGCTCTACTGAAAAATTGCAAATAAAAAAAAAATTAAAAAAACTTGCGAGGCAGTCTTTAGGGACTGCCGATAGAAGTGAAACCTGGATTAAAGTTTAAAGCCGATAGGAGTGATCAAGGATTAAATTTTTAATAGTACTTATACATATAGCTCATGGGAAGCGTGCGGTGACGATGACGCGAGTTTCACGCTTTTTGTTCACCCAAAAAGTGCTCAACGCGCCTAAAGAAGTTTTCACTTCAATAATTTTTTTCAAAGAAAAAATGAACCGACTTCAAACGATTCGGACTAAAAAGTTTAAAATATTTTTTTATTCATTTAGATTGACGATTAAACTACCTAACTCAAATGATATATAATTTTTTGAAGTCGGCGCCAAATGACTTTAAATTCACTTCAAGTCGAAAATGTGCCCCCCGCGTCCCGGACAGCCTCACCCTCCACGACTATTATGGTTCACCGCGCTCGCATTAAAAAGTGGATATTCTGATTTTACTTACACCAATTGAATGTGGTTTGGCGCCGAATCCAAAAAATTATATGTCATTTGAGTTAGGTAGTTTAATCGTCAATCTCAAGGAATAAAAATTATTTTAAACTTTTTAGTTCGAATCGTTTGAAGTCGGTTCATTTTTCTTTGAAAAAAAATATTTTATGATTTTTAGTGATTTGTTTTCTTTATATTAAGTAATTTAATAATAATAATAATATAAATGAGAACTATGTAAAATAGATTATGACCTATATGCATATTATTATCCTGTGACATATACTTACATTTTATGTGTCATACTATAGGTGAATGGTTTTATAATGTTCTAACCCAACCTAACCTAACTTCTGATCTATACAAGATTAGTTTGTATGCGTACTACTCTTGTATAATTTGGAAGACCTTGATTCAAGAGTAATTTACAACCTATGTAACACGACTAGTTTCACAGAAATACACGTAACCGTGCACAAACTCCAAGGAATCACTCTATATGCAGCTGTGCTGACTTCTGCCCAAAACTTTTTGCAAAAGGTCAATGTTACGTAGGCGTAGCAGAGTGAAGTCTTTGGACAGAATAGCTACTTATAAGTATCAGACTTCAGCAATAGGTCTGGCAATCTCAGAGAACATATTAGTGACATATAATATGTACATTTATGGTTATAACTTCGTACGTAAGAATGATAACTCGATGTGATATACTAAAACCGTCTTGAAATTATGTAGATAACGATAGTGAAACAATCATAAAAATCGGTTCATAAGTTGCAGAGATAATCGCGAACATACTTACATACATACATACATACATACATACATACATACATACATACATACATACATACATACATACATACATACATACATACATACATACATACTTATATACATACTTACATACATACATACGGGTCGAATACCGAAACCTCCTTATTTGAAGTCGGTTAAAAATGATCGCCAGTGGTTATTACCATTGTCATTTCTGCCACTGCCGCCTCCGCTCAAAAGATCTAAATCCAAGTTGACAAGGCCGCCACCTGTAAGTTGTAACATAAAAAAAAGTTTTTTTTTTTAATTTTTATAGCGGGAAACCTCTGTTTTGTACAATCTATTGGCCAATCTTTTATATGTATATAAAAAGGCTTTTCCTGACTGACTGATCTAATGCCTAAACAACTGAACTTCGAGACTTGAAATTTTTAGAGTAGATTCCTTTTATGATGACAAGTTAAGAAAGTATTATTGGAAATTTCATCCCTGGAAGAGTTAAATAGAGAGTGGAAATTTATAATATGAAAGTCATTTGAAAATCGGTATTAGGGTTTTCTTTTCATTAAGATGATGAAATACGTGTTTTAGAATTTTCGGAAATTCCACCCCCAGTTGAATAGGGGATTAAGATTTGCATAATAATGCGTCATTTTTAAAGATATTTTCATGAAAATCTGTACAATGCGCTTTCGATTCGTTCATACATAAAACGTCGAATGGAACCTCTATTGGAAGCTCTATTAATATATATATAGCTGTTCGTTCTGATTCACTGACTCATTCATCGCCTCTCCTGTAAAATTTTGTATGAAAAATTTTTTTTTCACAAATGGTTTCGTATAGAGGACAAAAATTCATTAAGAGGAAAAATATGGAGAGAGCTGATGATTGAGGATTTCGGAGACGGTTGAAGAGCACGCTTAAGGTATTGAAGATAGGTGGGGGGTGCTCGAACAAATGTCACTCGAAACGTCATCCAATTGGCAGTGAGCCGAAAAAAAATTCAAAATGGCGAAAAAAAGATGGCCGCCATACAAATTTCGTCGGTGTCCATCTCGAAGGGTATAAAAGATGAAAGAGTTGTTTCTTAGCAAAACATGATCAGGATCCAAAGGTCTACTCGATGAATACAAAAAAAATTCAAAATGGCGGACTTTATTTTTCCATAGAAAATGTATGGCGAATATTGAGAGAGAGTATAAAGTTGTGAACTAGGTATGCAAGGCGATTGATGCGGTTCTTTGGAGAAATCTCAAAGAAAAATATGGGAAGACATGATGATTGAGGGTTTGGAAGATGATTGATGAGCCCGGGCAGAGTTTTGTAGATAGATGGGGGCTGCTCAAACAAAAAATACTCAGAACCTCATCCAATTGGCACTGAGGTGAAAAAAAAAACCAAAATGGCGGATTCAAGATGGCGGCTATACAAATTTCGTCGGTGTCTATCTCACCAAGTATAAAAGATGGAAGAGTGGTTTCTTTGAAAAATATGATCAAGAACTAAAAAACAAGATGGCGGAATTTATTTTTCTACACAAAAAAAATTTTTGATGGTTTCGTGTAGAAAACAAAAATTCATGCGGAGGAAAAATACGGAAAGAGCTGATGATCGAAGACTTTGGAGACGGATGAAGAGCACGGCGAGGGTATTGAAGATAGGTGGGACGTGCTCAAACAAAAACTACTCGAATCCTCGCGGTCCGCTTGCGGGCCGCGCACCCACGCGCCGTACTAGTTAATATATATATAGCTGTTCGTTCTGATTCACTGACTCATTCATCGCCTCTCCTGTAAAATTTTGTATGAAAAATTTTTTTTTCACAAATGGTTTCGTATAGAGGACAAAAATTCATTAAGAGGAAAAATATGGAGAGAGCTGATGATTGAGGATTTCGGAGACGGTTGAAGAGCACGCTTAAGGTATTGAAGATAGGTGGGGGGTGCTCGAACAAATGTCACTCGAAACGTCATCCAATTGGCAGTGAGCCGAAAAAAAATTCAAAATGGCGAAAAAAAGATGGCCGCCATACAAATTTCGTCGGTGTCCATCTCGAAGGGTATAAAAGATGAAAGAGTTGTTTCTTAGCAAAACATGATCAGGATCCAAAGGTCTACTCGATGAATACAAAAAAAATTCAAAATGGCGGACTTTATTTTTCCATAGAAAATGTATGGCGAATATTGAGAGAGAGTATAAAGTTGTGAACTAGGTATGCAAGGCGATTGATGCGGTTCTTTGGAGAAATCTCAAAGAAAAATATGGGAAGACATGATGATTGAGGGTTTGGAAGATGATTGATGAGCCCGGGCAGAGTTTTGTAGATAGATGGGGGCTGCTCAAACAAAAAATACTCAGAACCTCATCCAATTGGCACTGAGGTGAAAAAAAAAAACCAAAATGGCGGATTCAAGATGGCGGCTATACAAATTTCGTCGGTGTCTATCTCACCAAGTATAAAAGATGGAAGAGTGGTTTCTTTGAAAAATATGATCAAGAACTAAAAAACAAGATGGCGGAATTTATTTTTCTACACAAAAAAAATTTTTGATGGTTTCGTGTAGAAAACAAAAATTCATGCGGAGGAAAAATACGGAAAGAGCTGATGATCGAAGACTTTGGAGACGGATGAAGAGCACGGCGAGGGTATTGAAGATAGGTGGGACGTGCTCAAACAAAAACTACTCGAATCCTCGCGGTCCGCTTGCGGGCCGCGCACCCACGCGCCGTACTAGTTAATATATATATAGCTGTTCGTTCTGATTCACTGACTCATTCATCGCCTCTCCTGTAAAATTTTGTATGAAATTTTTTTTTTTCACAAATGGTTTCGTATAGAGGACAAAAATTCATTAAGAGGAAAAATATGGAGAGAGCTGATGATTGAGGATTTCGGAGACGGTTGAAGAGCACGCTTAAGGTATTGAAGATAGGTGGGGGGTGCTCGAACAAATGTCACTCGAAACGTCATCCAATTGGCAGGGAGCCGAAAAAAAATTCAAAATGGCGAAAAAAAGATGGCCGCCATACAAATTTCGTCGGTGTCCATCTCGAAGGGTATAAAAGATGGAAGAGTTGTTTCTTAGCAAAACATGATCAGGATCCAAAGAGCTACTCGATGAATACAAAAAATATTCAAAACGGCGGACTTTATTTTTCCATAGAAAATGTATGGCGAATATTGAAGAGACTACAAGTTGTGAACTATGCAAGGCTTTGATGCGGTTCTTTGGGGATGTCTCAAAGAAAAATATTCAAAAATATGATGACTGAGGGTTTGGAAGATGGTTGAGGAGCCCGGGCAGGGTATTGTAGATAGGTGGGAGTTGCTCAAACAAAAATTACTCGAAACCTCATCCAATTGGCAGTGAGCTGAAAAAAAGTTCAAAATGGCGGATTCAAGATGGCGGCCATACAAACATCGGTGTCTATCTCACCAAGTATAAAAGATGGAAGAGTAGTTTTGGCCAAAAGATGATTAAGACCTTAAGTTCTACTTGATGAGCAGAATGATTCGAAGAAAAAATATGGAGAGTGATAATGATCGAGGATTAGGAATAGGGGAGAGATAAAGGATATGGAGGCTGCTCAAACCAAAATACCCGAAAGCGAAACCTCGCGGTCCGCTTGCGGGCCGCGCACCCACGCGCCCTACTAGTTTACTATATGGATATTGTACAATGCAATAGTGCAACGCGTGGGACTCGAACCCTCGACCTTTCGATTTTCAGTCCACGTCCCGATCGTTGCTCTGCTGAAAAATTGCAAAAAAAAAAACTTGCGAGGCAGTCTTTGGGGACTGCCGATAGAAGTGAAACCTGGATTAAAGTTTAAAGCCGATAGGAGTGATCAAGGATTAAAGTTTTAATAGTACTTATACATATAGCTCATGGGAAGCATGCGGTGACGATGACGCGAGTTTCACACTTTTTAACCCCCGACGCAAAAACGACGGGGTGTTATAAGTTTGACGTGTCTGTGTGTGTGTGTGTGTGTCTGTCTGTTCCCCTGTGGAGCTCAAACGGGTGGACCGATTTGAGTGCAATTTTTTTTGTTTGAAAGGTGAATTAGTCGAGAGTGTATGATGCTGTGCTAGCTATGTTTGATGAAAATCGGTCCAAGATGGCCGCCGCTACAAAATGGCGGATGACATATTTTTTCACAACTCTCTTGATATGGGTATCAAATGAAAGGGCTTGACTAGTAGAAGAGCACTATTGCGAATTCAAGATGGCCGCCGCCACAAAATGGCGAATGTCGGGGGTTTTTTAAATTTTCAATTTATACTTGTTGTTCACCCAAAAAGTGCTCAACGTGCATAAAGAAGTTTTCACTTCAATAATTTTTTTCAAAGAAAAATGAACCGACTTCAAACGATTCGGACTAAAAAGTTTAAAATATTTTTTTATTAATTTAGATTGACGATTAAACTACCTAACTCAAATGATATATAATTTTTTGAAGTCGGCACCAAATGACTTCAAGTCGAAAGTGTGCCCCCCGCGTCCCGCCTCACCCTCCACGACTATTATGGTTCACCGCGCTCGCATTAAAAAGTGGATATTCTGATTTTACTTACACCAATTGAATGTGGTTTGGCGCCGACTCCAAAAAATTATATATCATATTTTGAGTTAGGTAGTTTAATCGTCAATCTAAATGAATAAAAAAATATTTTAAACTTTTTAGTTCGAATCGTTTGAAGTCGGTTCATTTTTCTTTGAAAAAAATTATTTTATGATTTTTAGTGATTTGTTTTCTTTATATTAGGTTATAATAATAATAATATAAATGAGAACTATGTAAAATAGATTATGACCTATATACATATTATTATCTTGTGACATATACATTTGTCTGTGTATGTGTCATACTATACGTGAATGGTTTTATAATGTTCTAACCCAACCTAACCTAACTTCTGATCTATACAAGATTACTTAGTTTGTATGCGTACTAGTTACTTACTTTTGTATAATTTGGAAGACCTTGATTCAAAAGTAATTTACAACCTATACACGACTAGTTTCACAGAAATACACGTAATCGTGCACAAACTCCAAGGTATCACTCTATATGCAGCTGTACCGACTTCGGCCCAAAACGGTTTGCAAAAGGTCAATGTTACGTAAGCGTAGCAGAGTGAAGTCTTTGGATAGAATAGCTATATCAGACTTCAGCAATAGGTCTGGCAATCTCAGAGAACATATTAGTGACATAAGGTGCGTTAGGGTAAGATCGGAGGTGGGTTAAGACCGTATGACTCAAATTTCGGACGAATTAGGGCATATTTTTAAATGCGTGCAATATTGTGTATTAGGCCATTTAATTGGGCCCCGGCCCGTGGTTCCCGCAAATCGCTCCATCAAGTCGGACGTGTGCTATGCGCCATTAAACAAAACAAGGTAATTTTCGTAATTTTTTCGTCAATCCGGTCTTCAACTTTTATTTTTATCTGTCTTTTTTAGCGAAGATATTACTTTTTTTGTAATTATTTTGCCTGGATAGATATTTTTATGATGCCACAAAAAGATTAATTTGATCCAAATAGAGTTAACATTGATGTTGGCGAAGATCCGGTGTACCCCCTCGCAAGTGAAGATCGGATGAAAATTTTCCGATCTTTGCAAGTTTCAAATAAGGCAGTGATAGTCAAACTTTTATTAAGTAATCATAAATGTTTCTGCCACACGAGGTTTCTTTCGCTATTGCTTTTACTGAGTAATAGTAAGATTCCAAAGTAGAGTTAAAACACAAATTTTGCGCCTTAATAGCTCAATCTGGTACGAGTACTTTTCATAGATCGTTAATAACAAGATACATTATGTGACAATTTAAAAAAAAAGTTTATTGAAAGTTGGTTACTATAATTACTTATCTTACAAGCATGAACTAGGCTAATAAGTACCATTAATGAAAAAAAAATGAATTTTACATTGCTAATCATTTCTTAGTTTTTATAGTTGCCTAAAGTTTTATCCAAAGGCAAACCAGGGACCTTACGTATTAAGTAGTAATTCAGTTTCCTTTTCCAAATATCTGATATCCTGGTCCACTTAGTCACATTTGCTTTACTTCATCAAGTTTTATACCTTTATTCCGATTCTAATCGACTTTTTTATGCCTACTCCCTTCCTGTTTATGGGTCAATTTCAACAAACTCGAATTTTGCCTAATTACGGTGGCGAATTTAAACTTGCTGTTTCTAATATATTTTTTTAGCCTAAATAATAGTTAAATAGTACTAATAATTAGTCATATAGTAGAGATAGAAAAATAATTAATAGTTCATGAGATATTTCTATTTGAAATTTTCAAATGCCACCGGAATTATTTAAGCGCCACCGGAATTGAAATCCGATCCACCGAAATTGATTAATGCCACCGGAATTAGAAATAATAAAGGCAAGATCTTATTTCTTTAGACTTAAGATTCATAGTAAAAAACTTGTGGAATACCAACAATTTAAGTATCACAATTATAGTTCTTATATTTTATCTTCATAAAGATAAACTTTGGTAGTATTTTTAACAATAAAAAAGACGGTAGATATTTTAAGCTGGCAGTAATCTAATTCTTACAAGATTACCCTCAATTTGGTGATTATTAGAACATACGTGTCATCGTCATCGTTTCAACCAATATACGTCCACTGCTGGTTTTCTGCAAGAATCGCCAGAACATGAACTTGCGCCGCTTGTTTTCAGCATCTGCCAGCGACTTGCTTGATATCGTCCATCCATCTAGTGGGGGGTCTTCCCACGCTTTGTTTTCTGGTGCGAGATCGCCACTCAAGCACCTTGGGACCCCAACGTCGATCGGTTCTTCGAGCAATGTGGCCCGCCCATTGCCACTTCAGCTACGAGACTCGATGACCTATTTCGGTGACACTAGTTCTCCAGTGGATCTCCGCAATACTGATTTGATTCCGCAGGGATACTCCGAGCATAGTTCTCTCCATTGCCAGCTGAGTGACCCTGATCCTTCATATAAGGCCATAGTTAGCCACTATATCTCAGATCTGTAAGTCATCACTGGCAACATGCACTGTTCGAAGACTTTCGTCTTCAGACACTGAGGAATATTGAACGAGAAGACAGGTCGATGTTTCCCGAACGATATCCACCCGAGTTGGATTCAGCGGTTGATCTCTTTCTTAAAATTGGACTTACCTAGCTGGACCGTGTGTTCCAGGTATATATACCCGTCTACAATTTTGAGTGTTGAGTTTCAAAGATTACTGGGTGAAGCGCAACATGAGCATTGTTGTTCTCATCTTACTCATGGACATTTTTAGGCCCACCTGTTGAGAAACTCTGCTAAGATCATTGAGCGTCATATTAAGGTCTCCCAAAGTCTTTGCCATAATGACCATATCATCAGCAAACTGGATAGCTGAGTAATGTCCTCACCGTTTATGTTGATTCCAAGTCCAGAAGCTTAAAGACGTCTTCTTGCTTGGCTTTGCTTGGATAAAGGTACTTGTAATCAATTTGGCGACCTTTCTTCTTCTTCTTTGATTTATCTGCAGCGACCTTAACACAGCCCAAGTTTCCATCGAATCGAAGGCTTTTCATAGTCTACAAACGCTTAGCAAATTGGCCGATTATACTCTTCGGTCTTCTGTATAATCTGCCAGAGCTTATGTATATGGTCTATGGTACTAAAGCCTTTTCGGAAACCGGCTTGTTCAGGAGGCTGGAAGTCTTTAAACCTATTGGCGAGACGATTAGTAATGAGACTCGAAAACAACTTATAAACATGGCTCAGCAGTGAGATGGGTCTGTAGTTCTTCAATAGGATATAATCTCCCTTCTTAAAGAAGAAAACCACCATGCTCCTGTATCATGGTTTTAGCATTGCGCCCTCGTCAATGACAGAATTGAACAATCGATGGAGAACTTTAAGTATTGGTCTTCCACCCATCTTCAGAAGTTCTGCAGTGATTCCATCATCGCCTTGTTTGTAAGCTGCTTGAGAGCCCATACTAATGTGGTATAGACTGAAATCCGGGATATCTCCGGTATAGGTATAGGTTTCTGTGTTCAGGTGTACAACTGTCCATAGAACTTCTCAACTTCTCTCAAAATCTCAGGTTTTGATGAAATTAACCTAGCGCTGTCGGTCTTCAGTCGCGTCAGCTGCCTCTGACCGATAGACAGGCCTCTCGCGAATACATTTAAGCCCTTATTCTGCTCTCCAATGGTCTCCTTGATTCCTTAATATCAATTTCGGTGGCTCTGTTCAATTACGGTGGCGCTTTGTTTTGCCACCGGAGCCACCGAAATTGCGCCACCGGACTTAGAATCAGCGTCAAAACTAAAATTAAAAAAAAAACTATTCTTCACACGTTAGTTTTTATTTTACAATTATGACTGAATACCTTTAATATAAGCTTCCATAAAATTTCTTTTTAATCTGCTTTAAACTTTTACTAATACACGTGACACCGGAATTACATAATTTTGTATTCCTGCGCCACCGCAGCAAGTAAAAAAAAATTTTGTGGGAAAATTATACAGCATGTCGGTTGTCCTCATACGCCGTTTGCAAGAGCACAACCAAGCGGTGCGGGGATGGACAGTAAGGTATCTTCAAAGTCGTATTGTAAGAAGCACTGAAGTATTCAAAAAGCGCCACCGAAATTGCCTTTTTTTGTAGGACATTTTTAAAAGACGTTTTAAGGCTTATTGTACTTACTTAAATTAGTCCATAAATATATATTAGCTGACTTATTTAAAGTATTTCTAAAAACACATTCCCTTTCAATGAAATTACTACACCAAAAAAAATTAATTAAAAAAATATGTAAACAAATGGAATCCGGACAGTCCACCGAAATTAGATTTTAGGCCTTAGATTTTTTTTTACTAAGAATTTAATACATTAAATACCTTAAATACGTTATTATCATGTAGACCACTATTTAAACTACCCATATAAAATTACACGTTATTGTAGTTTAACTTTACACATTAATTTTCAACCTCGCCGTGTCAAAAATGCACTTGGGAAATTCACCCTTATAATAAGACACGCGCCTGCTACACGTACATGAACTTGTAGACACTATAAATTTAACGATTGAGTAGGTACTTACTACACCAGGCTTCCCCACTGGGCACCGGCAAATGCATCCGATCTTTACCGTTTTACTTACTTTGTGGCATGCCAAAGTTTGAGAACCACAAAATCACAATTTTTTTACATCAGGGGTAAGTTCGAATGGCATAAAACCAAAAATGAAAGAATCGATTGGAACATTTTTGTTTCTAGTCATTTATAATTCATATTCACATATGTTTTAGAATAGGAAAGACCGAATGTATTCCTTATTAAGACTTTGTTCTCCAAGCACTACAAGTGACTTTAAATTTATGTCCGGTCATACCCCTTGGTGGCCAATTCTTAATCATGGTCATAAAAAAAATTGTGTTGACTTTGCGTACGTAAAAAACAAAAACCGTTGAGTTTACATAAACAAACTATTTTCAGAGCTAAACTACGTATAACCATTAACCGTTTACGATATATTACATTAATATAAGATGTATGGATTTCGAGAAAAAAAATTTTTTGCGACACTCTTCCAACTAGTCGAAAATCCGTCCGGTATTACCCCAACGCACCTTAATGTGGCCGATTCTGTTGTACACAATCTCTAAATCTAAACTAAAATGACAGGTCTAAATTTATTCCTATCTCTTTCACAGTGCTCACTGCGGAAAAAGATAGCAATAGATTTAGATCTGTCAGTTTAGTTTAGAGAATTGTGTACAACAGAATTAGCCACAATATATGTACATTTATGGTTATAACTTCGTACGTAAGAATGATAACTCGATGTGATATACTAAAACCGTCTTGAAAGTATGTAGATAACGATAGTGAAACAATCATCAAAATCGGTTTACCTATTAGTTGCAGAGATAATCGCGAACATACTTACATACATACATACATACTTACATACATACATACGGGTCGAATACCGAACCTCCTTTTTTGAAGTCGGTTAAAAATGATCGCCAGTGGTTATTACCATTGTCATTGCTGCCACTGCCGCCTCCGCTCAAAAGATCTAAACCCACGTTGATAAGGCCGCCACCATCTGTAACATAAAAAAAAGTTAAGGAAACCTCTGTTTTGTAAATCTATTGACTAATCTTTTATCTATCTATACATATAATAAAATCGTAGACTTGCCGTATCTGTGTGCTTAGTCTAAAGCGGAGCACTCGAAAACGAACTCGAAAACTATTGATCGATTTCAGAGTAAAATAGACCTAAAATGGCTTGTATTAAGGTTTGAGTTCGCCAATACATTCAGCATTCGAACAATGTTGAATGTATTTACGAACTCAAACCTTAATACAAGACATTTTAGGTCTATTTTACTCTGAAATCGATCAATAGTTTTCGAGTTCGTTTTCGAGTGCTCCGCTTTAGACTAAGCACACTGTACATTAAAGATTTTTGCAAAATAATAACTGGGGGATGTTAGGGATAAGTAATAGAACGTAAAAAAGCTATTTTTGAAATTTTTGTCTGTTTGTCTGTTTATCTGTTTGTCTGTTTGTCTGTTTGTCTGTTTATCTGTTTGTCTGTATGTTTGTGCGCGCATCACGCAAAATCTACTGAACGGATTGAAATGAAACTTGGCAGGATTTAAGTTCATACTAAGGAGTAACATATAGGATACTTTTTATCCCGAAATTCAGCACGGTTCCCTTGGGAGAGGGGATGAAAGTCAAAATGTGTACTAAGCTGTAATTCATTAACCCGTGGTCCGATTTCATTCATTCTTTTTTTGTTAGAAAGAAGATACCTTAAAGATTACCGGGTCATCTCTCAAAGGCTGTATCGATTTTGATGGGACTTTCAGTGGCGGATGTTTACATTTTTATCTACCTCAACATCCACCAGTGAACTTTTAACAGTTTTTAGCAAGGTATAAGCTCAAGAGAGCTTAAGAAAAACAAAAAGTTCCCACGGGATTTTTAAAAACCGATATCCACGCGAACGAAGTCGCGGGTATCCGCTCGTATGTATATAAAAAGGCTTTTCCTAACTGACTGACTGATCTAATGCCTAAACAACTGAACTTCGAGACTTGAAATTTTTAGAGTAGATTCCTTTTATGATGACAAGTTAAGAAAGTATTATTGGAAATTTTATCCGTAGAAGAGATAGGGAGTGGAAATTTAGGTATATGAAAGTCATTTGAAAATCGGTATTAGGGCTTTCTTTTCATTAAGATGATGAAATACGTGTTTTAGAATTTTCGGAAATTCCACCCCCAGTTGAATAGGGGATTAAGATTTGCATAATAATGCGTCATTTTTAAAGATATTTTCATGAAAATCGGTACAATGCGCTTTCGATTCGTTCATACATAAAACGTCGAATGGAACCTCTATTGGAAGCTCTATTTACTATATGGATATTGTATAATGCAATAGTGCAACGCAAGGGCGTCGCCAGGTAGGGGCAGAGGGGGGGGCAGCTGCCCCCCCCCTAGAGATTTGATAAAATATAAATATGCTATAGTTTGAAAAGAAAATTCTGATTTTTTTTAATATGTTTTTAGGACCACAGGACCAGTAGTCTCCAATTTTGCAGTTTCGAAAGACATATGTGCTAACTTTGCAGCACTTGAAAAACCACGAAATTTTTTCACTCTTTCGTTTTTTTTCTATTATACTTAAGTCTAAACTATGCGTTTTTAAGAAAATTATTTTTTGTACGTTTTTAAAATAGACTAAAATTGCTACAATTTGAGACCAGAACCAGCTCTGTAAATTCAATATTTCCAAAAAAAAAATAATTTTAACGTTTGGTCAATTTTCAACATGCCCGGGTCTCGTGCGCTGCGCTTACTCAATGATTTGGTTCGCGAAAATCCGGGACTGGATGTTTACCACACTCCACTAGATCAAGCTCACCAAAAACATAAATGAATTGGTTAAATCTGTAATGTCTCTCTGGGTATTTCTTACAATAAATAAATATATATTATATAGAAAAAAAAAAAACAAAAAAAAAAGTGTAAAATTACGTGGTTTTTCGAGTGCTGCAAAGTTATTAGTTAGTTAGCTTGCCCCCCCCCCCCCCCCCCCCCCTTGCCCAGCGGCTGGCGACGCCCTTGGTGCAACGCGTGGGACTCGAGCCGTCGACCTTTCGATTTTCAGTCCGCGTCCCGACGACCGTTGCTCTACTGAGGATTGACAAATAAAATTAAAAAAAAAAATTGGTTGTCTGTAAAGTCGGTTTACGTACGATAATTTTTACGTGATAGCGTCATAAGAAAACAAAGAGAGATAGATGCGTCACAAGCCGAACGCCTAGGCCGATCGTGCCTCTCTATCGCTTGTTCCGCGCTCTCGCGGAACAAGCGATACATTCGGCTCAGGTGGAACGTGACAATGAGTTATGCTTTTTTGTGTGTGCATCCAGCGTTCATCGATTTAGAAGACGTTATCACGTCAAAAAAAAATGGTCGCTAGCAGTTATTACCATCGTCGCCTCCGTTCAAAAGACTTAAACCCACAATGAAAATGATCGCCAGTGGTTATTACCATTGCCATTTCTGCCACTGCCGCCTCCGCTCAAAAGACCCAAACCCACGTTGAGAAGGCCGCCACCATCTGTAACATAACAAAAAGTTTTTTTTTCTATTTTTATATCGGAAAACCTCTGTTTTGCACGTTTCAAATTTGCCTATAACGATCTATGACCAATCTTCTATGCATACAAGTATAAAGTTTGACTGACCCGTTGGCGCGGTAAGCAGTGACCCTGCCTTCCGCTCCGGGGTCGCGGGTTCGATTCCCGCCCCGAGTCTGGGTGTATGCAAGTATATTTAAGTATATACTATGTATTTATACATTTACTAAATATTTATATATAAATATATTGTAGTATATATGTAAATATGTCTATCAGTCGGTTGTTACCTATAACACAGGCATTAAGTTGCCTACTTTAGGAACAGTCGACCGTGTGTGTATGTGTGAATATTTATTCATAAAAAAAAAGTTCGTAAACTAAAACCCGACTACGCTTAATAATTTAATAATAACTAGGGGACCTGGCAGACTTCGTCCTGCCCGGTGACATACCGACTTCAGCGCCATCTACCAAGACTGTTACCTGTAGGGTAGACTGGGTACGGTTGAAACGGGGTACGGTTGAAACAAAGCGAATATCTCGACACCGTGTGTGGTGAGGTTGATGGTTACAAGGGAAGAACGAAGCGGACGACAAGTCCAAACACGAATTTTGGTGTTGTGTCGCCCTTCGCGCGCTGTACTTGTAGATAAGAGGCCTCATTGTGTTTTTTGACGTAAAAGTAAGTATTTTATGTCCGTACATTTTTGAAATTATAATGGTTTTATTAAAGTTAGAGTACTGAGAGTTTTGTATCGTTTTTATTGAAGTTTGTAGAATATGGTTGTATGATTAGTGTTTATTTAAATTTATTATTATTCTTACTGCGAACAATTTTATACCTAGAAGGGGGGTTGGGGACAGTTGAAACATTTTTTGTGGGTACGGTTGAAACAATGTATTTATTTTATTTTCTTGTTTCAAAGATGCCAAAGGGAGACTACGAGATGTCAAGCTGACTTCTCGACGTACAAGTAAGCATAAGAAGGTGTAAAAGCCGGATCTTCGTTAAGAACAGCGGCAGAAAAGAATGGACTGAACCACTGTTCCCAGTTGAGGTATACAATGTACGTAAACGAGATGCGACTGGAGGCAATGAAAATCAAGAAATGCGATATAAAGCTCACAATCGAGTGTTTAACCAGGAACAAGAGCGTGAACAATCTAAATATTTAATTAGATGTGCAGACATATATTTTTGCCTAACTAAAAAGGATGTCTAACTAAACTATGCTAAACTAAAGGATATATAACTAGAAAGTCGTAAAATGTTATTAGCCGATGAATAAAAAAGTTCATTTATTATATTTTGTATTATTTGCATATGTTTCAATTGACCCCAGGCACTGTTTCAACCGACCCTGGCATGGGGACGGTTGAAACAGTTTCCCATTTTTTTTAAGATTTGATTTTACACATAAAATACAATACAGTGATCGCAAATAACATTGCCCATTCGTAGACAGATATGTGGTCTTTTATTTGATATATTTCTTTCAACGCTCGCTTAACTATTCCCGACGAAATGGACGATTAACGCTAAAATGTTTCAACCGTACCCAGTCTCCCCTACTTACCTACCCGGTAATTGTGTTTTCAAACCATCTAGGAACCCATTGAAATATACACACAAAATTTCTTCCAAATCGGTTCAGTTGTTTCGGGGGAGTTACGTGACAAACACACGTACAGAAGGGTTATACATATATTATGTATGTAGTTACGGGTGAGAGAGTTTACCGTATCGACGGGATGAACATAATGTTTGACAGTTGCCAAACCAATGAATATTGTGTATGGGAAAATATTTTTTCTTTTATTTTATTTTTTCGTAAAATTTTCAATGTCTTTAATAGTTATTCTGTTATTCGGGATGGTCCCAAATATAACAAATCAAAAACCATGAAAATCGGTCCAGCCTATAGATGTAAGGCTGGAATAATACGAATAATACCAATCGGAATAATACGAAAAATCCGGTATAATTCTGTAAAATTCCAAAAATTCCGGTATAATACAGTTGGTTTTGATGACTATGTTTTTCATTTTCTTGATTTTACCGAGTACCGGATAAAGTATGTAAGGGTTTTTTAAATGTGTGATATATACTGATATTGATATATTTAGCGAGTAGATCAATTTAATATGTAAATAAACATTTTTTTCATTGATTTCAAACAATATACCTACCTATATTAGTCCATTGAAATGTTACATGTATGAGCTTTGCATTTATTAGAGGACGCAATTTTATTTTTGGGACATTTGTGGGGAGTCAATAGAAGCTTAACCTCAAGTTTGTGGTGTCGCCACCCTTGTCCCCCGGCAAAATTTAAAAACCGTGTGCTTCAGTTAAGGTACAGTTCAAATAACCATATGAGCTTAATATGAGGTAGTTATTTCGAAATTACAGACAGACGCTTCAATTTTATTTATTAGTAAGAATAGATAAGTATTGGTAGTTATACCTACATACTTAAGTTTCTGTGTAGTAGGTAATGTGGGTAGGTACTTTTTATTGATTTTCTATAAACTACCTAATTAAAACAAAATATGACCTCAGATGACCAAAAATTGCCCATAATGAAGATATGTAAAACACACTTCTTGCATTTTTGTAGGCGAGTATTATTCCGCATAATACGGTATATTTGAGGAATAATACCGCAAAATTTGGAATAATACGTATTATTCCGGTATTTTTACATCTATAGTCCAGCCGTTCTCGAGTAATAAGTGTTCGAACAAACACGACTTTGTTTTAAATATATTTAAAAGATTTAGTCTGCGAAAACGCGGGGCAAGCAACTAGTGGCGCCATCTGTTATGTCTATCCGAATTACTAATTTAAAAATCTAGAAAGCCGCGCGAAGGTCACTTCTTGATTGATTGATGATTGTTCAACGTAAAGAAATACTTAAGTGTTACAGAATTTTTGAAAATTCTACCCCCAAGTGGGTTTTAGGGGAAGAGGGTTTGTATCTTGATTGACGGATTATTTTTCACGTTATTTTTAAAGTTACTTATATTTCTATAAAAATGGAAATGATTGGCCTTTCGGTTAGAAAATAAACCCCTGTACCCTCTGAGCTAATTTATATAGGCCTACCACCACTACAACTACAGCCTTTCAACGTCCCACTCTGGGCACAGGCCTCCTCTCTCATAGGAGAGAGGGATTAGAGCTTAGACCCGCCACGCTGCTCCGATGCGGGTTGACGGACTTTAACGACTATTGTCACATTATAGTGATAAAAACCGGGACCGAGTGCTTAACGTGCTCTCCGAGGCACGGGGGTGAAACACCGCCAATTACCAACTACCGGCTAGCACTGAGAATTTCTTGACAGAAAAACCCAATACCTATCAATAATTCGCACGACCCGGGAATTGAACCCGGGACCTCGTGATTTGCAGTCGAATATGCAAACCACTAGACCAACGAGGCAGTTATACAGGCTACAGTCATTATAATAATCCGGTTTATAAATTGTAGGTACTTACTTCTCGAACTTCCGAATACTGTAATGAGAAAAAAAGAACAATTAATTTTTTCTTTTTATTATAGTATAGGGTATTAGGGTACCACTATTGAAAACTTTGCGCTATTATAATACCATCGAAACACAATTGGATTGTGTTATATACCAGTTATATACCAATAATCATTTGTCTCAAACTTGTAGTATGGTTTAGTATTTAATATTTTTCAAACCGGCAATGTAGCGTCCACAGCTCGGGGTCAGTGCCCCGCTTACGGAGTAGGTACAGTAGCGCCAGCGGCGGGCGGCCGGCGACAACATTAGGTTTTCAGGTGTTAGCTGAATGCATTACATTGCGAATTAAAGAAAATTTTTGTCTGTAAAGTCGGTTTACAGGCGATAATACGTGATAACATCATAAGAAAACATTGCTTCTCTATCGCTTGTTCCGTGCTCTCGCTTGCACGCGATACGTTGAAATTATTTTGAAATTGAAATTATTTATTTCCTTTCATTTTAACATTTGTACTTAATAATATCTAAGAACGTTGACGACTGAAAAAGTTAAAACTGTGTTTCAGCCGTCACGCCCGCCTCCGATACAAAATTATAAATGGAAATATTATGACAATTACATATAATTTATCTATTTATAAAATATTATAATATAAATTTTTTTTTTAACTATTAAATTAGATTATTACAGGTGCAGCATGCATGTTGGTGTGTGTGTGAGTGTGAGTGTGTGTATGTGTGTGTGTGTGTGTGTGTGTGTGTGTATGTGTGTTGTGTATGTGTGAACATATGAGTGTAGTATTTTTAGTACATTATTTAGCTATGAATAAAAGTCTTTCGGTCTCTTCATAGGAGAGTGATTGTAGCCAGTTAGAACATTTTGTTTTACAAGAATGAGTTGTTAAAGCGTAGATATTTAATAATTTATTGACTCTGTTGTACAGCAGACAGCTTAAATAGGGGTAATGACGCTTTGAGATTGCCGTCCGAAACGACTCCATTTTACATACCATGTAGGATCTACGTTTGGAGGAGATTTTTGGATCGTAGGGTAGTTCAGGGTGTTTACGCAGAATTGTGCACAAGATAAACAATTGCCTCACTGTTAATACCTTAGCGTATGAATAAAGATCAACAGTAGGAAAAAAGATTGGTTTATTGTACATGACCTTTAACACTGATCTCTGGGCCCTTTCTACTCTTAACATAACCGTTTTTCCCGAGCCACCCCAACAAGTAATGCAGTAGGACAGAATCGATTGAGCTAGAGAATAGTAAACTGCCTTTAAGCAAGCCAAGTCCACCACATTCCTCAGTCGCTTAAAAACAAAGATAAGTTTCCTTAATCGAGACACCAAAGAATCTATATGTTGATTCCACGTCATAGAACCGTCCATAGTTACACCGAGGTATTTGGTGCTTAATGAGCGTTCCAAGAGTGGACAGGTACAATCATCGATATTGAGACAGCTGTGAGCTCGTATGATAAAAGATGGTGGAGCTTGTGAGGGTGAAGAATGTAACGACCCAATATTACATGCTAAATAATTATTATAAGAATACGGGTTCGAATATGCTAAAAAATTTTTGTTTTAATTTTATCAAAATGGGCCTAGTAGTTGAGGGTACTAATGTGCTCTTGCATGAGATTATATAAATAATGATGAACTTTGATTCCCACCTTGTTCAGGTCAGGATGAAGAAGGAGAAGCAGAGTGCGGACCTTATACTCGGTTATCGTTTACTATGGGGAATTCCTTCGGAGTCGGTATTAGCGCTGTTTTGATGCCAAAAGTAACATAGGGGATGGGGCTCTCAGCGTCATGAGTGACGGAATTTTGAGATTGTATATGGAAGTCCTGTGGACGGCATTATATGAGACTAACAAATTATAATGGTGATGGCGATATATAAAATAAATTAATAATTAGTGCTAGTCTAATCTAACACTTTAGCGCTATTTATAGAGGAAAGCGCTAGCACTATAAAATGTTTTGTGAGTTTTTCCAATTATAGTGACTTGCGTTCATGTATCAATACTGGGGCGATACACTATCGTATGTTGCTGTTCAGAGGGGGGGAGTCTTGGTGTCTAGGATGCCTTGTGTACCCTTTTCCTTAGGATAGCGACAGACGAATACATATACTAATTTTATAATAATGCTAACCTAATCTTACGCTTTGACGCTATTCATGAGAAGGAGCCTAGCGCATATGTGCTTGTGAACCTTTCTTGACATGGCGACTTGCGTTCATAATATTAATTCGAACTTGCTCTGACATTCTCGGAGTTTATCACCACTCCGTGGTGATAGCATATTTACTATTATTAACAAAATATCTTTAAACTGATCCTGCGCTCTACGCCGAGTGCAGTGCTAACATACAATATAAATATCGAACTTGCTCTGACATTCTCGGAGTTTATCACCACTCCGTGGTGATAGCACCTGTACTATTATTAACATAATATCTTTAAACTGACCACTGCGCTCCAATCCGAGTGCAGTGCTAACATACAATATAAATATCGAACTTGCTCTGATCTTCTCGGAGTTTATCACCACTCCGTGGTGATAGCACATGTACTATTATTAACATAATATCTTTGAATTGACTACTGCGCTCCACGCGAGTGCTGTGCTAATATAATATATTAATTCGAACTTGCTCCGATATTCTCTCGGACTTTGTCACCACTTCGTGGTGATAGCACATGTACTATTATTAACATACTTTCGAACTATATTATAAGGTTGAGTTAGACCTGTGGAATATTTATCGCTGCGTAGTCTTGCTCGGCCTTGACGTCTGACGTCCAGTTAGATGTTAGGTTGGGGTTCAGACCGGTGATAACGCTGGTGTCGCGCTCTGCCTTGACGTCTGACATTCAGTTAAATGTTGGGTTGGGTTTCGGCCGGCGAACACAGCGAGTCTTGTTCTTTCATGACAAATGATAGCTGCATTAGCGAGTGGTCTGATCGATGCACGTTCAGTGTGTTATACGCTTAGGGCGTGAGTTGATGGGGATTGCTTGAGGATGTGGTTGGATGTCGTGTTGAGTTCTAAGACCTGTGTAAATGGTACCTAGTACTATTTTACCACAGTGAGTCTTTCTCTTCCTTGACTGACAAATACCACCAATAATTACGGCAATGGATTTCCTCCTTAACTATGGACATATAACTGATATACCTCAGTAAGCTTTGCCTCGAGCTTGCTTCCATAATAATAATAACAAACCTACATCATACGTACCGCAGCGAACCTCGCTCTTCACTAATGACTTAACAAACATAGTGGAACTTAAACACTCTAAACAAAGGTCTTAAGTGGTGCACACCACTATAAAAAAGTCTTGTGGAGACAACCACGGTTAAAAAACAACTCTTTGGGATGATGCCTGGGTGTGAAGGGGGGGGGGCCCAATGGTTTGCTGGTATGTCTAGTATTTCATGCAACCATTCTATAAAATATGTAAGGAGCGAAATAAGAATAATAAATTAATACTAAAACTAACTCTGTATGCGATACTAGAGTACCACAAAAGGTAGGGGCTCATCGTTGTTGGCGTGACGAGAGCTAACAACCATCATCCATATTTTTTATTGCTAAAAGTATGAATGATGCCTTGATGGACTTCTTTCTCTTTAGGGAAAGAAGTTTATCTTCATTTGAACTAAAAGTGTGTCGTCCCACTATAGATTAATAACTAACCAAGTCACTATTAACCATAGCTTGATCGCTAACATAATTAATAATAAAACTAAGCAGGAACCGACACTTCAATACATGAACTAGATTAAGTCGTCTAAGTCAATTGAACTCATTACTTCTGACGCTCTAAAAGTTCTTGGGTTTATACGGACACAACATTATAAAGGGTTCTACCACTACCGTTCACGTGCCACTTTAAAGAAATTATTTAAAAACATAATCTTTAGAAAGATCTATAGGAATTTAAAGGGTATAGATTTTCATAAGGTCGTTAGTTCTGTTACAAGAAGATGCGAAAGTAATAAATTTAGTTTTTGTAACATTAAGAGTTAGCAAATTTAGATTTAGCCATCTCAAGATGGATCTTAAAGAAGATTCAGAGAGATCTTGGGCTCCTTGCCAATTTTTTCCATGGGTAAGGAGTACTGTATCATCCGCATACATGATGATCTTACAGTTGGGTAGTTGTATGCTACACAACTCGTTTATGTAAATGAGAAAAAGGGTAGGTCCAAGAACACTACCCTGTGGGACACCATAATTAATTGGGACCTCTTTGCTTTCGAAGGTACCTATCTTTACACATTGGGTACGATCAATTAGATAGCTCTTAAATATGTTAAAAGCTAAACCTCTGACACCTATCTTCTCGAGCTTATTAAGCAACTTGGGAGCAGAGACAGTGTCAAAAACGTGACACGAGTCACGCTTTTTCGTGCGTGCGTGATTGTAATTTGAATATAGAAAACGAAAGAAAATATGCACAAGATAGCAAATACTCACATGGATTAGCCTCCGAAGCCGCAAGGCTCTGAAATAAAAAATACGATAAGTAATTAAATTAATCAAAGAAATTAAAAAAAAAAAAGTGTCTGTGTACAATTCACACACGGCAGAAGTGAAACTTATACTTATTCTAATATTTCGAATGCTCCAAATTATAATGTAAATATTTTATTAAACATTAAAACCTTGTTTATGTTTTGAAACAAAATTTGGGTTCAAAAACGGAAAGTTGGCGGAGAGCGCAAGCGACGCGTCTTGGAAACCGACTTGCAATCTATCCCATTCTCTCGCTGGCTAAATCATATGTGAATAAGTACGTTTGTCCCTCTCTAGCACTTGTGCAGTGCCTGGGAACTTAAACGACCTTCTGTCGCCTTATGGACTCCTGGTACGCAAGAGAGAATTTTGGTGCCGCTTTTTCGTTTCATCGATTTTCAAATGCTCAACGATACTGAAGAAGATACACAAAAAATACAGTGTGCAATTCACACACGGCACTAACACGGCAGGAGTGACACTTCAGAAGTAGCCTACGAGAGAATGAGAAATCTGAAAGAATTATTAAATTACTCATCTCAAAAACTGAAAAACTTTAAAGTACAATAAGTTGCTAATTTCGTTTCACGCGGCGCTCAAGCGTACAATGTCATCCAACCCGCGGAGAGGTATTTTTTCCGTGTTTTCCTTGTTTTACCAATTTCTGCGATATTTTATTACTACAATGGTCTCATAGATTTTCTAGAAAAAAATCTATGGGACGATTTTGCAAACATCCTCAGCTGTCGATTAAAAAAGAATCACGCAAATCGGTTCAGTAATATCGGAGAAATTGGTAAACCAAGTAAAACATAGAAAAAATACCTCCGAATAAACGCTGTGACGTCATACTCGAGTGAGAACTTTTGCGTTAAAATACATGAACTTAAATAATTAATTTCTCTTTAATTTATTGATGGATTTCAAAATTTTTTTCACAGATTTATTAGTATTAATCTATATTTTAATACCATTGTGTTCAAAATGATATTTTCAACTTCAGGGAACTTCCTCATTATGTTCGCTCCTTCGTAGCCCCACGCTACGTCGTAGTCGTTTCGTAGTCGCCCCACTCTTGTGAAGACAATTAGAGTCCACGACCACGAAAGCGGACAAAAATTATTAGTTGGGGAGCCCAAGAGGGGATTTTTGGATTTACTCGAGCGCGTCAGATTAAGATAAGGGAGGCATCTTGCATCCTGCTGAGTACCCTCTACCATATATAAGTCCTTTATATAGAGCCGCACGCAGAATAAAAGAAAAATGGACAGAAATACTCAGAAACGTCAGATTAAGATATGGTGGGTTAATTACAAACTAAGAAAAGTATATTTAGAAAATTAGACTAAGTATTTGAACGTAACGTAACGAGAGTGGGAGCGTTACAAAGCTGCAATAAAAAAACGTAATCTTGACCTTCTCGATTTGATTTTTTTTTCTATTTTGAAGGAAATAATGCAAAAATAACAAAAAAGTATAATCAGTCCATTCCACAAGCCGAAGTTATAAAAATCGTCTACTGAAGATGAGAGCGTGCAGCTAGAAGCTTTCCCCACCACTGAAACAGATACCTGGGTCAATTTCAACAAACACGAATTTTGCCTAATTACGGTGGCGAATTTAAACTTGCTGTTTCTGATATATTTTTTTAGCCTAAATAATAGTTAAATAGTTCTAATAATTAGTCATATAGTAGAGATAGAAAAATAATTAATAGTTCATGAGATATTTCTATTTGAAATTATCAAACGCCACCGAAATTATGTAAGCGCCACCGGAATTGAAATCCGATCCACCGAAATTGATTAGCGCCACCGGAATTAGAAATAATAAAGACAAGATCTTATTTCTTTAGCCTTAAGATTCATAATAAAAAACTTGTAGAATACCAACAATTTAAGTATCACAATTATAGTTCTTATATTTTATCTTCATAAAGATAAACTTTGGTAGTATTTTTAACAATAAAAAAAGACGGTAGATATTTTAAGCTGGCAGTAATCTGATTCTCACAAGATTACCCTCAATTTGGTGATTATTAGAACATACGTCATCGTCATCGTTTCAACCAATATACGTCCACTGCTGGTCTTCTGCAAGGATCGCTAGAACATGAACTTGCGCCGCTTGTTTCCAGCATCTGCCAACGACTTGCTTGATATCGTCCGTCCATCTAGTGGGGGTCTTCCCACACTTTGTTTGCTGGTGCGAGATCGCCACTCAAGCACCTTGGGACCCCAACGTCTATCTGTTCTTCGAGCAATGTGGCCCGCCCATTGCCACTTCAGCTACGAGACTCGATGGCCTATTTCGGTGACACTGATTCTCCAGTGGATCTCCTCAATACTGATTTGAACCCCGCAGGGATACTCCGAGCATAGTTCTCTCCATTGCCAGCTGAGTGACCCTGATCCTTTATATAAGGCCATAGTCAGCTACTATGTCTCAGATCTGTAAGTTATCACTGGCAACACGCACTGTTTGAAGACTTTCGTCTTCAGACACTGAGGAATATTGGACGAGAAGACAGGTCGACGTTTCCCGAACGATACCCAGCCAAGTTGGATTCAGCGGTTGATCTCTTTATTAAAATTGGACTTACCTAGCTGGACCGTGTATTCCAGGTATATATACCCGTCTACAATTTCGAGTGCTGAGTCTCAAAGATTACTGGGCGAAGCGGAACATGAGCATTGTTGTTTTCATCTTACTCATAGACATTTTTAGGCCCACCTGTTGAGAAACTCTGCTAAGATCATTGAGCGTCATATTAAGGTCTCCCAAAGTCTTTGCCATAATGACCATATCATCGGCAAACTGGGTAACTGAGTAATGTCCTCGCCGTTTATGTTGATTCCAAGTCCAGAATCTTAAAGACGGCTTCTTGCTTGGTTTGGCTTGTACTTTGGCTTGTACAGGTACTGGTAATCAATTTGGCATCTTTGCAGCGACCTTAACATCGCCCAAGTTTCCATCGGATTGAAGGCTTTTCATAGTCTGCAAACGCTAAGCAAATTGGCTGATTATACTCTTCGGTCTTCTGTATAATCTGCCAGAGCTTATGTATATGGTCTATGGTACTAAAGCCTTTTCGGAATCCAGCTTGTTCAGGAGGCTGGAAGTCTTTAAACCTATTGGCGAGACGATTAGTAATGAGACTCGAAAACAACTTATAAACATGGCTCAGCAGTGAGATGGATATCTGTAGTTCTTCAATAGAATATAATCTCCCTTCTTGAAGAAGAGAACCACCATGCTCCTGTATCACGGTTCTGGCATTGCACCCTCGTCAATGATAGAATTGAACAATTGGTGGAGAACTTTAAGTATTGTTCTTCCACCCATCTTCAGAAGTTCTGCAGTGACCTAATTATCACCTTGTTTGTAAGCTGCTTGAGAGCCACACTAATGCCGTATAGACTGAAACCCGGGATTCTTAGGTATATGTATAGGTTTCTGTGTTCAGGTGTACAACTGTCCATAGAACTTCTCGACTTCTCTCAAAATCTCAGGTTTTGATGAAATTAACCTAGCGTTGTCGATCTTCAGTCGCGTCAGCTGCCTTTGACCGATAGACAGGCTTCTCGCGAATACATTTGAGCCCATATTCTGCGCTCCAATGGTCTCCTTGATTCCTTAATATCAATTCCGGTGGCTCTGTTCAATTACGGTGGCGCTTTGTTTTGCCACCGGAGCCACCGAAATTGCGCCACCGGACTTAGAATCAGCGTCAAAACTAAAATTAAAAAAAAAACTATTATTCACACGTTAGTTTTTATTTTACAATTATGACTGAATACCTTTAATATAAGCTTCCATAAAATTTCTTTCTAATCTGCTTTAAACTTTTACTAATACACGTGACACCGGAATTAGATAATTTTGTATTCCTGCGCCACCGCAGCAAGTAAAAAAAAATTTTGTGGGAAAATTATACAGCATGTCGGTTGTTCTCACACGCCGTTTGCAAGAGCACAACCAAGCGGTGCGGGGATGGACAGTAAGGTATCTTCAAAGTCGTATTGTAAGAAGCACTGAAGTATTCAAAAAGCGCCACCGAAATTGCCTTTTTTTGTAGGACATTTTTAAAAGACGTTTTAAGGCTTATTGTACTTACTTAAATTAGTCCTTAAATATATATTAGCTGACTTATTTAAAGTATTTCTAAAAACACATTCCCTTTCAATGAAATTACTTCACCAAAAAAAATTAATTAAAAAAATATGTAAACAAATTTTAACTGAACTAACGACCTTATGAAAATCTATACCCTTTAAATTCCTATAGATCTTTCTAAAGATTATGTTTTTAAATAATTTCTTTAAAGTGGCACGTGAACGATAGCGGTAGAACCCTTTATTATGTTGTGTCCGTATAAACCCAAGAACTTTTAGAGCGTCAGAAGTAATGAGTTCAATTGACTTAGACGACTTAATCTAGTTCATGTAATGAAGTGTCGGTTCCTGCTTAGTTTAATTATTAATTATGTTAGCGATCAAGCTATGGTTAATAGTGACTTGGTTAGTTATTAATCTATAGTGGGATGACACACTTTTAGTTCAAATGAAGATAAACTTCTTTCCCTAAAGAGAAAGAAGTCCATCAAGGCATCATTCATACTTTTAGCAATAAAAAATATGGATGATGGTTGTTAGCTCCCGTCACGCTAACAACGATGAGCCCCTACCTTTTGTGGTACTCTAGTATCGCATACAGAGTTAGTTTAAGTATTAATTTAGTATTGTTATTTCGCTCCTTATATATTTTATAGTATGATTGCATGAAATACTAGACATACCAGCAAACCATTGGGCCCCCCCCCCACACCCAGGCATCATCCCAAAGAGTTGTTTTTTAACCGTGGTTGTCTCCACAAGACTTTTTTATAGTGGTGTGCACCACTTAAGACCTTTGTTTAGAGTGTTTAAGTTCCACTATGTTTGTTAAGTCATTAGTGAAGAGCGAGATTCGCTGCGGTACGTATGATGTAGGTTTGTTATTATTATGGAAGCAAGCTCGAGGCAAAGCTTACTGAGGTATATCAGTTATATGTCCTTAGTAAAGGAGGAAATCCATTGCATTAATTATTGGTGGTATTTGTCAGTCAAGGAAGAGAAAGACTCACTGTGGTAAAATAGTACTAGGTACCATTTACACAGGTCCTAGAACTCAACACAACATCCAACCACATCCTCAAGCAATCCCCATCAACTCACGCCCCAAGCGTATAACACCCTGAACGTGCATCGATCAGAACACTCGCTAATGCAGCTATCATTTGTCATGAAAGAGCAAGACTCGCTGTGTTCGCCGGCCGAAACCCAACCCAACATCTAACTGAATGTCAGACGTCAAGGCAGAGCGCGACACCAGCGTTATCACCGGTCTGAACCCCAACCTAACATCTAACTGGACGTCAGACGTCAAGGCCGAGCAAGACTACGCAGCGATAATTATTCCACAGGTCTAACTCAACCTTATAATATAGTTCGAAAGTATGTTAATAATAGTACAAGTACCACGAAGTGGTGATAAAGTCCGAGAGAATATCGGAGCAAGTTCGAATTAATATATTATATTAGCACAGCACTCGCGTGGAGCGCAGTAGTCAATTCAAAGATATTATGTTAATAATAGTACATGTGCTATCACCACGGAGTGGTGATAAACTCCGAGTAGATCAGAGCAAGTTCGATATTTATATTGTATGTTAGCACTGCACTCGGATTGGAGCGCAGTGGTCCGTTAAAATATATTATGTTAATAATAGTACAGGTGCTATCACCACGGAGTGGTGATAAACTCCGAGAAGGTCAGAGCAAGTTCGAATTAATATTTATATTGAATGATAGCACAGCACTCGGCGTGGAGCGCAGGATCAGTTCAAAGATATTATGTTAATTAATAGTAACAGTGCTATCACCACGGAGTGGTGATAAACTCCGAGAAGGTCAGAGCAAGTTCGAATTAATATTATGAACGCAAGTCGCCATGTCAAGAAAGGTTCACAAGCACATATGCGCTAGGCTCCCTCTCATGAATAGCGTCAAAGTGTAAGATTAGGTTAGCATTATTATAAAATTAGTATATGTATTCGTCTGTCGCTATCCCAAGGAAAAGGGTACACAAGGCATCCTAGACACCAAGGCTCCCCCCTCTGAACAGCAACATACGATAGTGTATCGCCCCAGTACTGATACATGAACGCAAGTCACTATAATTAGAAAAGCTCACAAAACATTTTATAGTGCTAGCGCTTTCCTCTATAAATAGCGCTAAAGTGTTAGATTAGACTACCACTTATTATTAATTTATTTTATATATCGCCATCACCATTATAATTTGTTAGTCTCATATAATGCCGTCCACAGGACTTCCATATACAATCTCAAAATTCCGTCACTCATGACGCTGAGAGCCCCATCCCCTATGTTACTTTTGGCATCAAAACAGCGCTAATACCGACTCCGAAGGAATTCCCCATAGTAAACGATAACCGAGTAATAAGACCCGCATTCTGCTTCTCCTTCTTCATCCTGACCTGAACAAGGTGGGAATCAAAGTTCATCATTATTTATATTATAATCTCATGCGAGAGCACATTAGTACCCTCAATTACTAAGCCCTTTTTGATAAAATTCAAAGAAAAAATTTTTAACACTTCCGAACCCGTATTCTTTAAATAATTATTTAGCATGTAATATTGGGTCGTTACATTCAACCCCCTAAATTCTATGAAGCATGCAAAATAGATTCTATTCTATGAAGTATGCTGAAGAGAATTTACGTTAGGGAAAGTTTCTGAATTTTATTTACTGTACATAATAATATCGCAACACCTCGAACTCTGGCTAATGTTAATAAGATCTAGCTATACACGCAAATATCCGTCCAAAACACGTCACCTAATAACTCATTTTCACACCATGCCTTATACAATCACCTTTATCTCCCAACACTCATTGTGGTGATTAATATGTTAAAACAGCTCTGCAATCTTCCGCTTCATTTCTTCAATCTCATTTCAAATTTAACAACCCCCAGACCCGAAAGCACTCTCCACTAGCCATTTTATTAATTCACCCTTTGTTCTGCATCAATTTTCCACTAATTCTTGTCAATATGACAATTAAGTTAATTAATCCCATTTTAACACAGCTTTCCTTTGCATCACCCTTCCACAACTTCTCATCAACTTTATGAAAATTATGTAAAAATTTCACACATTTTAACACATACTTTGTTTTGCATCACTCATTTCCAACCCCCTGTCAATATGACAGCTAAACCATTTATATCCCTTTAAAACGTTTGCATTACACTCTCACAACCCCTTGTCAATATGACAGCTAAGCGATTTTAGTCCCACTAATACATTTGCATCACACTTTCTACCACTCTCTGCTACAACTCTTTTCTACAACGGTTCTATTTGCATCACACTCTCCTCTACAACTCTTTTCTACAACGGTTCTCTTCACAACCCTCTAAGAATAAGACGTCCAAGCCATAATGAACTCAAAACTTCTTCAGACTCTTTCCATTTCACGGACAACATATTGTAGGCTTTCGCCTACTTTATAGTTTCTTAATTAAGCCGTTTTGACCATCCTGGTCTCTACTTTCTTATTAAAACGTGACCATCCTGGTCACCACTTTCTTATTAAAACGTGATCATCCTGGTTACTACTTTTAATTCAAACGCGATCATCCTGGTCACGGCACCATATTGTAACTGAACTAACGACCTTATGAAAATCTATACCCTTTAAATTCCTATAGATCTTTCTAAAGATTATGTTTTTAAATAATTTCTTTAAAGTGGCACGTGAACGATAGCGGTAGAACCCTTTATTATGTTGTGTCCGTATAAACCCAAGAACTTTTAGAGCGTCAGAAGTAATGAGTTCAATTGACTTAGACGACTTAATCTAGTTCATGTAATGAAGTGTCGGTTCCTGCTTAGTTTAATTATTAATTATGTTAGCGATCAAGCTATGGTTAATAGTGACTTGGTTAGTTATTAATCTATAGTGGGATGACACACTTTTAGTTCAAATGAAGATAAACTTCTTTCCCTAAAGAGAAAGAAGTCCATCAAGGCATCATTCATACTTTTAGCAATAAAAAATATGGATGATGGTTGTTAGCTCCCGTCACGCTAACAACGATGAGCCCCTACCTTTTGTGGTACTCTAGTATCGCATACAGAGTTAGTTTAAGTATTAATTTAGTATTGTTATTTCGCTCCTTATATATTTTATAGTATGATTGCATGAAATACTAGACATACCAGCAAACCATTGGGCCCCCCCCCACACCCAGGCATCATCCCAAAGAGTTGTTTTTTAACCGTGGTTGTCTCCACAAGACTTTTTTATAGTGGTGTGCTGCACCACTTAAGACCTTTGTTTAGAGTGTTTAAGTTCCACTATGTTTGTTAAGTCATTAGTGAAGAGCGAGATTCGCTGCGGTACGTATGATGTAGGTTTGTTATTATTATGGAAGCAAGCTCGAGGCAAAGCTTACTGAGGTATATCAGTTATATGTCCTTAGTAAAGGAGGAAATCCATTGCATTAATTATTGGTGGTATTTGTCAGTCAAGGAAGAGAAAGACTCACTGTGGTAAAATAGTACTAGGTACCATTTACACAGGTCCTAGAACTCAACACAACATCCAACCACATCCTCAAGCAATCCCCATCAACTCACGCCCCAAGCGTATAACACCCTGAACGTGCATCGATCAGAACACTCGCTAATGCAGCTATCATTTGTCATGAAAGAGCAAGACTCGCTGTGTTCGCCGGCCGAAACCCAACCCAACATCTAACTGAATGTCAGACGTCAAGGCAGAGCGCGACACCAGCGTTATCACCGGTCTGAACCCCAACCTAACATCTAACTGGACGTCAGACGTCAAGGCCGAGCAAGACTACGCAGCGATAATTATTCCACAGGTCTAACTCAACCTTATAATATAGTTCGAAAGTATGTTAATAATAGTACAAGTACCACGAAGTGGTGATAAAGTCCGAGAGAATATCGGAGCAAGTTCGAATTAATATATTATATTAGCACAGCACTCGCGTGGAGCGCAGTAGTCAATTCAAAGATATTATGTTAATAATAGTACATGTGCTATCACCACGGAGTGGTGATAAACTCCGAGAAGATCAGAGCAAGTTCGATATTTATATTGTATGTTAGCACTGCACTCGGATTGGAGCGCAGTGGTCCGTTAAAATATATTATGTTAATAATAGTACAGGTGCTATCACCACGGAGTGGTGATAAACTCCGAGAAGGTCAGAGCAAGTTCGAATTAATATTTATATTGAATGATAGCACAGCACTCGGCGTGGAGCGCAGGATCAGTTCAAAGATATTATGTTAATTAATAGTAACAGTGCTATCACCACGGAGTGGTGATAAACTCCGAGAAGGTCAGAGCAAGTTCGAATTAATATTATGAACGCAAGTCGCCATGTCAAGAAAGGTTCACAAGCACATATGCGCTAGGCTCCCTCTCATGAATAGCGTCAAAGTGTAAGATTAGGTTAGCATTATTATAAAATTAGTATATGTATTCGTCTGTCGCTATCCCAAGGAAAAGGGTACACAAGGCATCCTAGACACCAAGGCTCCCCCCTCTGAACAGCAACATACGATAGTGTATCGCCCCAGTACTGATACATGAACGCAAGTCACTATAATTAGAAAAGCTCACAAAACATTTTATAGTGCTAGCGCTTTCCTCTATAAATAGCGCTAAAGTGTTAGATTAGACTACCACTTATTATTAATTTATTTTATATATCGCCATCACCATTATAATTTGTTAGTCTCATATAATGCCGTCCACAGGACTTCCATATACAATCTCAAAATTCCGTCACTCATGACGCTGAGAGCCCCATCCCCTATGTTACTTTTGGCATCAAAACAGCGCTAATACCGACTCCGAAGGAATTCCCCATAGTAAACGATAACCGAGTAATAAGACCCGCATTCTGCTTCTCCTTCTTCATCCTGACCTGAACAAGGTGGGAATCAAAGTTCATCATTATTTATATAATCTCATGCGAGAGCACATTAGTACCCTCAATTACTAAGCCCTTTTTGATAAAATTCAAAGAAAAAATGTTTAACACTTCCGAACCCGTATTCTTTAAATAATTATTTAGCATGTAATATTGGGTCGTTACAAAATGGAATCCGGACAGTCCACCGAAATTAGATTTTAGGCCTTAGATTTTTTTTTACTAAGAATTTAATATATTAAATACCTTAAATACTTTATTATCATGTAGACCACTATTTAAACTACCCATATAAAATTACACGTTATTGTAGTTTAACTTTACACATTAATTTTCAACCTCGCCGTGTCAAAAATGCACTTGGGAAATTCACCCCATACTTTTTATTCAGATAAACTTTTACAAGTGCTTACGAATCAACAAATGAATCTACCACTGGTTCGGAATGGTGCTTACAATTCTACACATGTGAATTGTAAGTACCATTGCATTGCATTGCATAGCAATTCTACAACCAAAACCGCTTGCTTGATACTTCTCCATAATGTTCTCAAAGGTCAAGTCTACCAATCCCAATGAATAGATAAATAAGGTATCTACCAATACCAATCACTCAGCCAGCGGTGGTGGTCAACGGGCTACGGCCTAAACCCTTCTCATTCTGAGAGGAGATCCGTGCTCTGCAGTGGGCTGGTGATGGGTTGATCATGATGATGATGACAGTAACAAAAATCCAGACATCCACACTTTCACATTTATAATATGCGTGCGTGCGTGCGTGCGTGCGTGCGTGCGTGTGTGTGTGCGTCGATTTCAGTTTGTTACGAGCTCTCAGAGTGATCGCACGCATGCACATTAAATTTTATAGTCACGCGTCGTTACTAGTATAATGTCCACAAAATGGCAGTGACAATGACCAATGTAGAAACTTTTTGCTTTATAGAGCCCTACCAAGCCGAAATTTGTTTGTGGAACCCAAGAAATAAAATCACAAAAATAAAAACATACAATTTTCGTATACACATTCACGTAGTTGCGGTATGCTGTGAATAATTAAACCGCAGCAGCTGTTAACGTCTCTATATTCATTTTAGTAAATTCGTCCGCACATTGGCCCTAACCGAAGCATACGACTTTTCAACGTGTGGACGCGAACACAAACTCCTCGCCCAATACCTACCATCATATCCGCCATCATGTTCGCCAACTTGTAGAGGCGCCTTTAGATAACGGTTCCTTTACACCCGTTATATGTATATGGGGGATTGTAAATAAAACAGAAAATAAATTGCTATTATATAATACTTTTTTGAAATAACAACGATACAATGTAAGACGTGTAACAACATTAATAATAATAAAAACTCAAATACATGATATTCTAGTTTTACGTATAACAACAAACAATAATAATTAATTTATAACAACATTGCAACTGTCTCCGGTGAAGAGATTTTTGAAACAAAAACTAGTTAATAACAATACAAAAATTGTTGTTGAAATGGTGGAAGCACGACGTAATTGGGAAATTAATTATGAGCGACGCTGGCGCCGTTGGGCACGCTGTTTACAGGCGCGCTATTTACAGGCACGCTATTTACAGGCGCGCTGTTTACAGGCACGCTCTTTACAGGCGCGCTGTTTACAGGCGCGCTATTTACAGGCACGCTATTTACAGGCGCGCTGTTTACAGGCACGCTCTTTATAGGCACGCTGTTTACAGGCGCGCCGTTACTAGCGCTGGCGCCGTTTGAAGCAGAAGTCGGTTTGTCAACCGCGTCGACATTCCTCCCATAGCCATTGTTAAGTTTGTCAGAGACCTGTTGTTGAGGAGCGCCGTTGTCGTTGTTAGCAGGAGCCACCTGGTTATTGTTGCCTTAATTGCGTCCCCCTAAAGCAAAAATGGAAGTATAATTAACAAAAAAAAAGTATGAAAAACCTAATGGTTTTGGTGGTCAAACGTTAACACTAACATTCTCTAACTTTAACCGTCAATTGTGCAAGTGACCCTTAGTACGTAGTACTATTATATATTCTGTGCCCTTAGGCCCATTTTTGAAGTAGGTACATCGCAAGAAGGGTGGTGTATGTTTCCTATCACTATACCACTCACGTAGGTGAGTGTTTATTTTGGGACGCGTAAATAATTCTTAGTGAACAGTGATGGTCACAGATCTACTCTATATACTATATATAGTATGTCTGTGGTCTCCATTATACATATATACTATAAACGTATATATAAAATTTTCTGGTCTCCACTTGTATAAATAACTGTTGCCGTTACTATGCTGAATCGGAAGATTCGAAAGACTATAGGTATATAGGTCTATTTGATCGTCTACAATCGTGCTCGAGTAAATTCAAAAATCCCCTCTTGGGCTCCCCTACTATTAGGTCGATGGTTCAAACCCCACCCGTTACACTAATGTCGTGTCCACTCCTAGTGGCGACCTCGCACCGGTAAACGAGGCGTAGGAAGACCCCACCAGTTGGACGGATGATCTCAAGTTAGTCGCTGGCAGCCACTGGAAACAACTTAGTAGATCCGTGCAAGAGACCTATGTCCAGCAGTGGACATCTATAGGTTGAGAGTACGACGACAAGCCTAGGTCTATTTGATCGTCTACAAGCTAGCCTTAGATGTAGCTCTTCGAGCTAAGCCTCAGGGTCCCTCGCAGAGACGAGAGAGATAGGTGGGAGTATCTCTACGGGATCAAATCATAAATGAGGAGATCCACAGGCGAATCAGAGTTACCGACATTTTTTTTTATTCAACTACAAGTTAGACCTTGCCTGCGATCTCACCAGTCTAAGATGGAAGGACCGGCTAACCTGGTGGGTTATTCTGTAACTTAGTTAGCAACTGAAAATAGTTGCCAACTAATTAGTTTGATATACATTGCTGCTTTACTGTGGGAAATATAAAGTGTTTTCATAACTTTACACAGTAAAGCAGCAATGTATATCTAACTAATTAGTTGGCAACTATTTTCAGTTGCTAACTAATTTACAGAATAACCCCCCTGGTAGGTATATCTGTATAGTATACCTGTATAGGTAGGCTGTAGTAGTGGTTCTCCTCACTGTCTGAGGGGGGGATCACGCTGTCCCGATCCCCTCCTCTTTAGCGCGGGAGCCCCGGCAGGTGGCCGGGGCGGCTGACAGACGCCTGGGACGTATACAACGGGTTCCCCAGGCGTCCATCACAGTCAGCGAGAGGGAACAGCCGTGGTGGTTTTAGTTAGGGTATACCCATAGGGGGAGTCCCACATAACCCCCGTTCTGCCCAAAGAACGGGGGTAGCCATAAAGCTTTCCACCACGTCAAAAAAAAAAAAAAAAGGCTGTAATAGTGGTAACTACTACCGCTACGCTACAGCCTTTTAACGTCCCATTGCTGAACACAGGCCTTCTTTTTCATAGCAGAGAGGGATTAGAGCTTAGACTCGCTGCTCCAATGCGGGTTGGCGGGTTTTAACGACTATTGTCACATGATAGTGATAGTAACCGGGACCGACTGCGTAACGTGCTCTCCGAGGCACGGGAGTGAGACACCGCCAACTACCAACTCCGGGCTGGCACTGAGAATTTCTTGACAGAAAAACCCAATAAGTAAGTACCTAATAATTTGCCCGACCCGGGAATTGAACGCGGGACCTCGTGATATGCTAACCATTAGACCAACGAGATAGAGGTATACCCATACCCCTGATCTGATTCTGGGCTTCCCTTTCGGGACGACCGAGTTCGATCCCCGGCACGCACTACTAACTTTTCCGAGCTATGTGCGTTTTTAACCCCCGACGCAAAAACGACGGGGTGTTATAAGTTTGACGTGTCTGTGTGTGTGTGTGTGTGTGTCTGTCTGTCTGTTCCCCTGTGGCGCTCAAACGGCTGGACCGATTTGAATGCGGTTTTTTTGTTCGAAAGGTGAATTAGTCGAGAGTGTTGTTAGCTATGTTTGATGAAAATCGATCCAAAATGGCCGCCGCTACAAAATGGCGGATTACATATTTTTCACAACTCCCTTAATATGGGTATCAAATGAAAGGGCTTGACTAGTAGAATAGCACTATGCAAATCCAAGATGGCCGCCACCACAAAATGGTGAATGTCGGGGGTTTTTAAATTTTCAATTTATACTAAACTTGTAGCATTTAAATATGACTCGCTTTAACGGTGAAGGAAAACATCGCGAGGAAACCTGCACGACTGAGAGTTCTTACTTCTTCATGATGTTTTCAAAAGGCTTTGGAAGTCTACCAATCCTACTGCATAAATAAATAAAGAATAGAATAGAATAGAAAAGTTTTTTATTCAAAGTACAACTTTTACAAACTTTTACAACTTTTACAAACTTTCACAACTTTTACAAATACTTTTGAATCGTCAATTGAATCTACCACTGGTTCGGAATGCCGTTCCAACCAAGAAGAACCAGCAAGAAAGTCGGCGGTTGCTCTTTTTTACCCGACTACGGCAAAGCCAAAAGGAAGGGTTATGATTTTAGCAGTCTATTTTATACTTGTTAAAATAACAATATAACAATTTAAGGACCTTATTTATTACTAGATGATGCCCACGGCTTCGCACGTGTGGATTTAGGTTTTCAAAAATCCCGTGGGAACTTTTGATTTTCCAGAACAAAAAGTAGCCCATCTGTAGTAACCCGACCCCAAAACGGAAAAATCCCACGGGATCCCTACGATTTAGGAATGCAATTCTTTACAGCATCAGGGTTGAGGAGTTGGGCATGTACTCGAGTTCATTCAATGATAAAGTCTTTAATTGATAGGTACCTCCAATATCCAACTTCAATAACCGACAGTTTCTAAATCCCATTAGTTCAGGTCCCCTACAGCATCAGGATTGAGGAGTTGGAATCCAAATTTTTTATAGGACAGTGTCGCAAAGTTTCTCTATCGATTAAAAAATAAATTGTGCAGATCGGAGAAATCTCGGAGATATTGGTGTACATAGGTAGAAAAACACAACTCCTCCTTTTTTGAAAGTCGGTTAAAAATGTAGCCTTGGTTAATTCGCTACTTGTATGTGAAAGTCCCGTCAAAATCGGTTCAGCCGTTCCGAAGATTAGCCCGTTCAAACAGACAGATAGACGGACAGACAGACAAAAATTTTATAAACGTGTGATTCAGTTATGGTACACTTCAAATAACCATGTGAGCTTAATATTAGGTAGTTATTTCAAAATTACAGACAGGAACTTCAATTTTATTTATTAGTATGTATTAGGGTTTACAGAACCGGTCCTGTTTTTGAGAACCGGGAATTTCGGTACTTTTACCCAAAGGAACCGGGAATTCCCGGTTCTTTCGGGATTTTCGGTTCTTTGTAGTTTTTTTTTATAAAACAAGTTTTACACTTTTTTTTAAAGTAAACCACAATGACATATTTATGAAATTTTTATTGCCATTTAAACTTTCATCCCCTATTTAACCCACTTGGGGAAAGAATTTCCAAAAATCCTGAAATTCAAATTTTTTATTTTTTATCGAAAGTTTAAATACCAATTTTCATGTATATCACTTGAAAAATGGCCGACTTTCATGCAAACTTTCATCCCCTATTTAACCCCCTTAGGGGTGGAATTTCCAATAATCAAATATCTATACCGCGCGCCATTTATATGTATAAGCGCTGAATTCACGTTAGTTTTGAATTTTTAACAGTAGGAAGTATAAAAAAGTAAAGTTATTATTGTAAAGATTATGTATGTAAGTAGTAGCGTGAATCATGTAATTAAAATCAAAGTCCCGAAAGTACCGAAAGAACCGGGAATCAAATTCTGTTTACTGACAAAAGAACCGGGAATTCCCGGTACTTTCGAGACCGGGATTTCCCGGATCTGAACCCTAATTAGTAGGTATAGATTTATCTATTATCTAATTCAGTGACAATGCGCACTCGACTAGCGCGCGCGGTCTAAAATTTTCTTACTCTGAGAGGAGATCCGTGCCCTGTAGTGGGCCGGTAATGATGATGATGAGAAACAAGTTAAAAACAGATTAAAAATTTAAAAACCCCCGACATTCACCATTTTGTGGCGGCGGCCATCTTGGATTTGCATAGTGCTATTCTACTAGTCAAGCCTTTCATTTGATACCCATATTAAGCGAGTTGTGAAAAAATATGTAATCCGTCATTTTGTAGCGGCGGCCATCTTGGACCGATTTTCATCGAACATAGCTAAGAACACTCTCGACTAATTCACCTTTCAAACAAAAAAAACTGCATTCAAATCGGTCCACCCGTTTGAGCGCCACAGGGGAACAAACACACACACACACACACACACACACACACACGCCCACGCACACGCACACGCACACGCACACGCACACGCACACGCACACGCACACGCACACGCACACGCACACGCACACGCACACACACACACATACAGACACGTCAAACTTATAACACCCCGTCGTTTTTGCGTCGGGGGTTAAAAAGGAGGAAAATGAAAGGACTATACACTATATAAAATCACACTTTTTTATTATACCTACCCAACACCAATAAATACATAACTAATCTAGGTTTAATAAATAAAGTTAAGAACATTAAAAACCTAAATCCGAATCAGAAGCGGTTTAAACCAGCTTTATTTTTTTACTTTTCACGGAACCCTGGCGAATCCGACTCGCGCTTGGCCGGTTGCTTTTTCATATACATACCTACATATATATACAAAAATCGTTATACAAAAACCATTGTATGGAAACTTTGTTTTATGAAAATGTTAATGAGAGAGTTTAAATAATTTTATAAGTCCACCAACTTCTGTTAAGTGTCGGATAGTCTAAACGTGAGTTTTGTCACTTTCTTACATTATATCAACTGACAAAGACAAAACTGGTGAATAAACTATCCGACACTTAACAAGAAGGTGGTGAAGCAGGCCCTTAACATACCTTATATTATACATACCTACATATTATAATTATTTTATAATGCATAATATATAATGTTTTATTATTATGCATTATAGATGTTTCTAGTTTAACTACTACAGAACTAAGAATATATATTCATATAGCCTATAACTTTAGCCTAAGAACGCTAGCACGGGCAGAATACCATTAGGATTTCCATTGTTTCTGTTGTTGGGCTTGGGATCTTTGCATTTGAAATTTGGTATTGGATTGGGTTTAGGTTCTTTACAATATTTGGAATCTGGTATTGGATTGGGTTTAGGTTCTTTACAATATTTGGAATCTGGTACTGGATTGGGTTTAGTTTCTTCGGATTTGGGATCTGGTACTGGATTGGGTTTAGTTTCTTTGCCTTTGGTATCTGGTATTGGATTGGGTTTAGGTTCTTTACAATATTTGGAATCTGGTATTGGATTGGGTTTAGGTTCTTTACAATATTTGGAATCTGGTACTGGATTGGGTTTAGTTTCTTCGGATTTGGAATCTGGTACTGGATTGGGTTTAGTTTCTTCGGATTTGGGATCTGGTACTGGATTGGGTTTAGTTTCTTTGCCTTTGGAATCTGGTATTGGATTGGGTTTAGGTTCTTTACAATATTTGGAATCTGGTACTGGATTGGGTTTAGTTTCTTTGCCTTTGGAATCTGGTATTGGATTGGGTTTAGGTTCTTTACAATATTTGGAATCTGGTACTGGATTGGGTTTAGTTTCTTCAGATTTGGGATCTGGTACTGGATTGGGTTTAGTTTCTTCAGATTTGGGATCTGGTACTGGATTGGGTTTAGTTTCTTTGCCTTTGGAATCTGGTATTGGATTGGGTTTAGGTTCTTTACAATATTTGGAATCTGGTACTGGATTGGGTTTAGTTTCTTCAGATTTGGGATCTGGTACTGGATTGGGTTTAGTTTCTTCAGATTTGGGATCTGGTACTGGATTGGGTTTAGTTTCTTTGCCTTTGGAATCTGGTATTGGATTGGGTTTAGGTTCTTTACAATATTTGGAATCTGATACTGGATTGGGTTTAGTTTCTTTGCCTTTGGAATCTGGTATTGGATTGGGTTTAGGTTCTTTACAATATTTGGAATCTGGTACTGGATTGGGTTTAGTTTCTTCAGATTTGGGATCTGGTACTGGATTGGGTTTAGTTTCTTCGGATTTGGGATCTGGTACTGGATTGGGTTTAGTTTCTTCGGATTTGGGATCTGGTACTGGATTGGGTTTAGTTTCTTCAGATTTGGGATCTGGTACTGGATTGGGTTTAGTTTCTTCGGATTTGGGATCTGGTACTGGATTGGGTTTAGTTACTTTGGAGTCGGGATCTGTTACTGGCTTGTGATCGAGATCTTTGCATTTGAAATTTGATATTGGATTGAGTTTACGTTCTTTGCAGTTGAAGTCTGATACTGGCTTGGGATCATCGTAATCCTTAACTGGAAAGAAAAAAATATACTTTATTTTCCGCGTTCGGCCAACGCTGAATCTTGCTTAGCGCTATCACTTTTTAGTCTACACATTATTTTTATTTTTATTCATCTACAAGTTAGCCTTTGACTGCGATCTCACCTTATAAGTGACGATGCATTCTAAGGAAGCGGACTAACCTGGAAGAGGTATGGCAGTTTTTATTAGGGTTCCGTACCCAAAGGGTAAAAACGGAGCCCTATTAATGTGACTGCTGTCTGTCCGTCTGTCTGTCTGTCTGTCCACCGGTCACAGGTCTCTAGCTCGCAGACTAAATAGTTACAAACCTGAAATTTTGGTATTTAGTGTAGAACTCATCAAGTAGAGTATAGGAATATATATTTTTTTTAATTTTTGCTTAAAAAGCAGGGAGCCATCAAATTTATCAGTTTTAGACCATTGTTGTATCGGGCGCTATCTCAAAAACTAAACCAGTTAGGAATATGAAATATTGGTATATTATGTACCACATACTGTATTTAAACAACAAATACTAACAAGTATAAATTGAAAATTTAAAAAACCCCCGACATTCGCCATTTTGTGGCGGCGGAATTCTTGAATTTGCAATAGTGCTATTTTACTAGTCAAGACCTTTCATTTGATACCCATATCAAGGGAGTTGTGAAAAAATATGTCATCCGCCATTTTGTAGCGGCGGCCATCTTGGACCGATTTTCATCAAACATAGCTAACAACACTCTCGACTAATTCACCTTTCAAACAAAAAAACCGCACTCAAATCGGTCCACCCGTTTGAGCGCCACAGGGGAACAGACAGACACACACACACACACACACACACACACACAGACACGTCAAACTTATAACACCCCGTCGTTTTTGCGTCGGGGGTTAAAAACAACGATTCATGAAGTAGATTGTAAGCCGTGACTAAAATAAACGCACATTTTTTGGGTTTCTCTTTCATGGTTTGTTGCGATGTCTAGCTCGGTTTAATATTTCTTACACCAAGAATATTATGTTGTTCATAAATAAGTACGGAACCCTAAAAGTCCCGTTTCTACGCGCTTGATAAAGCCCAAATTGGACGGTGCCCCGTTCATCGTTCATTTTTGCGATGAACGATGCACGATATGAAGTTTGGAGGCTTCATTTTTTGGGATTTTTGCTTTCATTTTCAAGGCTTCATCGATAAGTCATCGAAAATGAACCGTCTAAATACCGACCGTTCATCATTCACAGGCACTTTGCCATAGTAAATATCGTATCTTGCATCGTTCATTGCAAAAATTAACGATGAACGGGGCACCGTCTAATTTGGACTTAAGGTGGTAGCTAGTCAAGGTTGAAGCTTCCCATCTGACCAGACCGGGGATAAATTAGAAATTATAAATTCCCAATTTTGCCCCTGCCGGGAATCGAACCCGGGACCTCCCACTTATAAGACCATAGTGCACACCACTGCGCCAGGGAGGTCGTCTAACGGTTCCTGAGACTAATTATTTTTTTGTTTTTTATTAATTAACTAGTGGACCCGGCAGACTTCGTCCTGCCCGGTGACATACCGACGTCGGCGCCTCCTACTGAGACCCGGTAGGTTACCTGTACCTACCCGGTAATTGTGTTTTCAAACCATCCAGGAACCCATTGAAATATACATAAAATTTCATACAAATCAGTCCAGCCGTTTAGGAGGAGTTAGGTGACAAACACACATACAGAAGAATTATAACTATAAATACGGGTGAGAGGGTGAGAGAATTTACCACGCGATGGGATGTTTGACAGTTACGAAACCCGTGAACATTTTGTATGGGAAAATGTTTTTTCTTTTATTTTATTTTTTCGTCAATTTTCTAATGTTTTTAATAGTTAATATATGCTATTCGGGATGGAGACAAATACAACAAATCAATAACCATGAAAAACGCTCCAGCCGTTCTCGAGTGTTCGAACTAACACGACTTTGTCACGGTAATATTATGACCGTGACTTTGTTTTATATATATAGATTATACATTTCTTACGACTGCCTCGTTGGTCTAGTGGTTAGTATATTCGACTAACCACTAGACCTGCAACTATCGAAATAGGCGTATTACGTTTGTATGGAGAAGCGCGTGAAGAGAGCGGCCTCGGTCCACTGCTGGGGAGACTGCCTCATTGGTCTAGTGGTTAGCGTATTCGACTGCAGATCACGAGGTCCCAGGTTCGATTCCCGGGTCGGGCAAATTATTGTTAGGTATTGGTTTTTTTTGTCAAGAAATTCTCAGTGCCAGCCCGGAGTTGGTTGGTAGTTGGCGGTGTTTCACCCCCGTGCCTCGGAGAGCACGTAAGCAGTCGGTCCCGGTTTTTATCACTATCATGTGACAATAGTCGTTAAAGCCCGCCAACCCTCATTGGAACAGCGTGGCTGGTCTAAGCTCTCTCCTATGAGAGACGAAACCCATGCCCAGCAGTGGGATGTTTAAAGGCTGTAGAGGTGATGGCGGATACTTTTTTTAAATTAATCCGGACTTACCCAAAATCGGTGCAGCGAAAACTGCAACCAGGTACTGTAAGCAAAAAGTTCATTTACTCGTATTATTATCTATAAATAAAATAAAAAATAAAAAAAGCCTTTATTCTAATACGTTACAAATAATATTTAAACAATCTTACATTTCATTTCTCTTATTCCATTAGCAATCAAATAATAATAATAATAATAATCATTCATATTTTAATTATAATTTTATTCTTTTTCTTCATGAGTTGTCATTAAATTATAAAATATAAATTAGTGTTAAGTAGTTAATTACGCAAAATACGAGTCAGATATAATGATTATTATTATTTAAATTAATTGTGTGGGTTATTTTATTACATTAATATTAACAAATTACTACAATTCTAAATCATGTCAATAATAATAAAGGTCAATTAAATGTACATTTGAAAGTAATAATTTTTTATGTCAGTCAACGATAATAAAATTTAAACCCCGGATAATTTTCAATTTACGTATTAGTCGCCGCTACGGCGTAGGCCTCCCCCAAATCTTTCCAGCGCTTTCTGTCCCTAGCTTGCCGCATCCAGTCAGGTCCACATACCTCTGAAAAAATGTCTCGCCATCTCTTTCTTTGTCGGCCTCTTTTTTTTCTCTTTTTTATTATTATTATTATTATTATTTTTATTATTTTTTTATATTTTTATTTTTATTTTTTTTTTTATTTTTTTTTTATTTTTATTTTTTTTTATTTTATTATTATTATTTTTTTATTATTATTATCTATACTAATATTATAAATAGGTAGGTAATTTTTGTGAGTTTGCGAGGTTGTAACGGGTAATCTCTGGATCTACTGAACCGATTTTGAAAATTCTTTCAGTAGAGAGCTACACTATTTCTGAGTGACATAGACTTTATTTTATTTTCAAAAAAATTAGAGATCCCTGCGAAAATTGTAATAAACTACCCGTATAAATCCGGTGCGAGTCGCTAGTTATTAATAAGTAGATAGCTGTAGTACGATTGTGCAAGAAAATCTTGTTCATTTGACGGCATATAACGTAAAATAGAATAGGAAACTGCAGACCCAACAAGCTATAATAATTAAAAAAATAGACTAAGTGCCTACCTTAATATACCGAAATAAATAATGTAACTGAAAAGTTAAAAGTGGCCGTATCTTAAAAACTACTTAACCAATTTTAATGAAAATTGCACTGTTCCCTAAGTTGAAGTAAATGTAATCCAATAAAAACATAATCGCTACAATCAGATTAATATTTTTGGAGAAATACCTACATGGTAAAACATACACCTGGCCCGTTGGCGCGCCTGCCTTCCGCTCCGGGGTCGCGGGTTCGATTCCCGCCCCGAGTCTGGGTGTATTTATAATATGTATGTATGTATACCTACCTTTATTAAAATATATGTATATGTAAATATGTCTATCAGTCGGCTGTTACCTATAACACAGGCATTAAGTTGCCTACTTTAGGAACAGACGACCATGTGTGTATGTGTGAATATTTATTATACACCTATAAAAGTTTGAATATTTTTGTTTAGAAGCCCTAATAGCTCATCTGTTCCATTAATATTACATATATACATTGTACATACAATGTCGTACATGTTGAATTGATAACCTCCATATTTTGAAGTCGGTTAATAAATAATCAAAATTAATTTGCTCACCAAGATAGCGAAAACTGCAATTGTAAGTCTCATGTTCAGACTTTGAGACTTGACTAGATTGTCGAGTGTTTAGATGTTTTGTAATGCAAGATGCAAACGCTGAAATGCTTTATATACTGAAAACTTTGTAAAGGCATTGTTATATATTGAAAAACTTTGAAAAGGCATTGTTATATAGGCACTGAAACCTTTGTATCTAAAGGCAATTTGTTTTATGCAACTGAATAAATATAAACTGAGTAGGTATTTGAATAACTTTCAATTCATCAAAATTTGAATAAATAGCTATAAGTGTTAATAAACGTCAAGTCGTAGATTTATCAGAATTTAATCAAGTATGTGTTTCTTTAGAAAAACATCTTAAATATATTATATTTATATTTTATATAAGTATATATAATATATCACATTTATCATATTAAATAGGATATATATATTATATATGTATATCCTATTTAATATGATAAATGTGAAAGTGTGGATGTTTGGATGTTTGTTACTCAATCACGCCGCAACTACTGAACCGATTTGGCTGATATTTTCACGCGGGCGAAGCCGCGGGCAGTTGCTAGTATATATATAAAACAAAGTCATGTTTGTTCGAACACTTATAACTCGAGAACGGCTGGACCGATTTTCATGTTTTTTGATTTGTTGTATTTGTCTCCGTCCCGAATAGCAGAATAACTATTAACAAGCTAAGTATAATTTAAAAATTAAAAAGAAAACCCGACTGCCATGCTAAAAAACGAACCAACTAAAAAATTAATAAACTACCACCGCGCTGTTTACTCACAGTGTCGTTGTTATTTATTTTGTTTTCTATGATTTGTTACCCCAAACTGACTATAAACATGTAGATTGTATATATTTTCGTAATTGCCTTTTAAAGCCCTTTATTTTGATACCCCACTAGAGGGTCTTGAAGAAAAAAAATTTTTTCAGCCTGTACATTAAAATGCATAAAATCCGCCATTTTGATTTTTTATGAATTTTATATAGCCAGTAACATTTGCGCCGTCAAGACAGATGTAATGACGTATCATTTATTAAAATAGGTTGAGCCGTCGAGTAGTTACAAGCGGACATAGGAATGGACATACATACACACAGGTGAAACACATACCTAACCCAACTCGGGTGATAATAAAAAAATTGGAAAATTTTGACGAGAAAATAAAATAAAAGAAAAAACATTTTCTCATACAAAATGTTCATGGGTTTCGTAACTGTCAAACATTTAATGTTCATCCTATCGATACGGTAAACTCTCTCACCCGTACCTATATAATTCTTCTGTAAGTGTGTTTGTCACCTAACTCCTGGCTGGACCGATTTGGGTAAAATTTTGTGTATATGTTACAGTCAAAGTGATTAATTAGCTATTATACATAATGACAGGCTATTATAAATAATATCTAAATTGTCCAGATATTATTCATAATATCATGTCAAACCAGACATTATTCATAATAGCAAGTCAACGTTGGTCAAAATGATAAATACGGCCCGACGTGCTTCCTCTCTGGCATCTCATTCCTTTGTAGTGTGGTGTGATCACCGCGATCTCAAAATCTAACCTACCGTATCCTAAGTCCTAACCTAGCCTAAAATTCCTGATGCCAGACCGCGCCAAAGCCGATGATAGAAACATTATAGCTGTTGTAATTTCTCCGGAGACACCTTAGGAGAAAAGTACCTCACCTAAATAAGTATTATTAACTAGCTTATGCCCGCGGCTCCGCCTACGTTAAATTCGGTTTTTCACAAATCCCGAGGGAATCGTGAATTTCCGGTTCCCACTCCCGCTTCTTTTTGCAACCTTTATACCTACTATCAAGGAAGTTTGCTATAGTAATCTATCTATAATAGCTGTAGCTATAGATTTCGGTTTTCAAAATCCCGTAGGATTTAGGAACTGTGGATTTTTACAGGATAAAAAGTAGTATATGTATGTTACGGCGTTAAAAAGTAACAAACACACACATGCAGACACATACTCACACACACTCACACACACACTCACACACACGCTCACACACACACACACACACACTCACACACACACACTCACTCACACACACACTCACACACACTCACACACACACACACACTTACACACACACTCACACACACATTCACACACTCACTCACACACACACACACTCACACTCACTCACACACACACACACTCACACACACACACTCATACACACACACACACTCTCACATACACACACTCACATACACACACACTCACATACACACTCATTCAGACACACATTCACACACACACACACATACACACACACACACACACACACACACACATACACACTCACACACACACGTTCACACACATGCTCTCATACACACACACACTCACACACACACACACACACATACATACACAATCACACGCACGCTCTCATACACACTCATACTCACACACACACACACGCTTACACACACACTCACACACTCACACCCACACTCACCCACACATACACACACAAACACACACACTCACATACACAATCACACGCACGCTCTCATACACACACACTTACACACTCACACTCACACACACACGCTCACACACACACACACACACACACACACACACACACTCACTCTCACACACACACACACACACACTCACACACACATACACACACACACACACAGATAGACAGCTGTATGTTTTTTGGTGGTATAAACTGTTTATTTGACCTTATATTTTGCAATATCTGGTGATCAGTTAAACATTGTTGTTTTATTACCTTTGTTTTATTACTTTATCCAAGTCTTCCATGATATTATGTAAAATAGCTGAATATTATGTAAAATAGCTAGATAATTTGATTAATTCTGTGTCAATTATTACTTTATCCAAATTGAGTTGATATTATGTATAATAGCTGGATAGTATACATAATATCCTGATTTATTACTTTGGCTGTAACATATATATATTTCAATGGGTTCCAGGATGGATAACCTACGGGTCTCGGTAAGGTGCGTACGGATAGCGCGTTCCTGTGTTACGCGTAGTTGGGAAACACTGTGGCTAATTCTGTTGTACACAATCTCTAAACTAAACGAAATTGACAGGTTTAAAAATAGTGCTATCCCCTTCAGCAGGGAGGATTGTGAAAGAGACAGGAATATATTTAGACCTGTCATTTTAGTTTAGTTTAGAAATTGTGTACAACAGAATCGGCCACACTGTCCACGCGTACATTGGATACGCGTACAGCTCCTGTACGGACCGCCGCGAACCTGTACGCGAGGTCAATCGAGAACCGCATTCAAATCGGTCCAACCGTTTGAGTGCCACAGGCGAACAGACACACACACATACACAGACAAGTCAAACTTATAACACCTCGTCGTTTTTGCGTCGGGGACGTAGTACTTGTGGGTACATACATACATACATATATTATACATACATACACTTACACTATAAATATATATTTTCTACACGTTACACATAAAATACATAAACACATACAAATTACATTAATACACAAAAACATAAATAAATAATATATAAAACTTGCCGGACGCCTCGCGGCAATCACGCAGTGGAAACGCGCAGGTGAGGTGCGGGCGCGCGGGGGACGGTGACCCCATGCGCGCGCGCGGCAGCTTCGCGTCCTACCGCCCGCTAGTCTCGATTCTAACGCCCGAACATAAAGGCTCGCGTCACCTTGTACGGCGTCCCAATCAAATTGTTAACGCTCGTTTTTCTCCTTCTAGTTTTTATATATATATTAGGACTATCTTGTAACATAGTGAGTATCAGTGCAAAAATAAACTCTTTTATCGATATATTTTCTTACTCCTATACGGATACCCCCCTATATACTATTATATATTCTGTGGTCGGGGGTTAAAACAATTTTATTAATGTACTTCGTTTTTTAGGCATTTAAAGTGAGTAGATTATTTTTTAACGTTTTTTTAATCCTGCTGTCCTTTTTAGCTGTTCTGCGGGTCTCTTCTCACGATTTCCCATGAAATATTATGGTAGTGTCATCGGCAAAGGCAATTAATTGAGCATTATCTAACTCTAAACTCTATTCTATTATTATAGTCAAGCCCTTTCATTTGATACCCATAAAAATGGAGTTGTGAAAAAATATGTACCTAACCCGCCATTTTGTAGCGGCGGCCATCTTGGATCGATTTTCATCAAACATAGCTACACACAACACTCTCGAGTAATTCACCTTTCATTCACCTGCATTGTTGTTATAAACAACTGAATAAATATAAACAAAGTATTGACTTTCATTATTCATCGATTGAATAAATAATAGGGTTAAACGTCAAGTCGTAGAAAATGTGTAGAAATTAATCAAAATCGAAGTGTCTATGTCAGTAATTTAGAAAACTCTACCATATAGAGAGCTGTATAATTTGTGATAAAAATTAATAAAACCGACCAAGTGCGAGTCGGACTCGCGCACGAAGGGTTCCGTACCATTATCTATACAAACGGTTAAAAAAAATCATGTCTGTCGTGTGGGAGCCCCCTTAAATATTTATTTAATCCTCTTTTTTAGTATATTTTGTTGTTAAGAGTGCTCTCCATAACAGCGACAAATCGTTGGTGGGTGGAGTCTAAAACAGTGATTTCTGCATTTAGAGAGCGAGACATCTTCAGTAAAGAAGAGTACTAATAATAAATAAATAAATAATAAATTAATTAAATAAATAAATTTTGCTTGAGAAATCATGATTTTTAGTGAAAAACGGCAAAGTAAAAAGATGCAAATCTAGGTTTCGAATTACGCCTATTTAAGCAAAAATAAGCAAATTTTTTACATAAACTAAAGACATTTGAAATTATTATGAAGTAACGTATGTTATGACTTTGGTCGTTTTTCAATTTTCTAGTTTCTTATATAATACTTAGTTTATATTTACGCACGAAGTTGCCTCAAAATTTTCCCTAAAATAGTGATTTTTCAAGCGTAATAACTTTCAAAATAAATATAATTTTACTAATTTTTTTATTTTATAGCATAGATAATGGAGATATAAATTGATATCGGGCTTAAATTTAGATCTATTGCAACAAATATTAGGATAATAGGCGTAATACGTTTGTATGATGAAGCGCGTGAGGAGAGCAACCTTAAAGCGGCAACAGAAATCCATCATCTGTGGAATTTTCAACTGTCTAACTATCACGGTTCACGAGATACAGCCTGGTGACAGACGGACAGACAGACGGACAGCGGAGCCTTAGGGTCCCGTTTTACCCTTTGGGTACAGAAACCTAAAAACTAATAAAACTACTAGTACTACTACTACTACCGGAAAAATCTACTAATGTGTGTGTGTAACAAGTGGTGATAGACTAGTGGTTAAGACGTCGGCCTCCCTTTCAGGGGGACCGAGTTCCATTCCCGGCACGCACCTCAACTTTACAGAGTTACCTATATGCGTTTTAAGTAATTAAATATCACTCGCTTCGGTGAACAAAAAAAATGTTGAGGAAACCTGCACGCCTGAGAGTTGTCGCCGCACCGCACTCGGCCGGCGTGGTGGACTGCGGCCTGAACCCGCCACACTCTGAGAGTTGTCCGTGATGTAGTGAGGCGGCGTGTTCGTGTACCGCACCGCACTCGGCCGGCGTGGTGGACTGCGGCCTGAACCCGCCACACTCTGAGAGTTGTCCGTGATGTAGTGAGGCGGCGTGTTCGTGTACCGCACCGCACTCGGCCGGCGTGGTGGACTGCGGCCTGAACCCGCCACACTGTGAGAGGAGACCCGTGTGCTGTACAAGTCACGGCAAATAAGTCTAGCGTTGACCAAATTCAAATTCAAATTCAAAATTCATTTATTCAAAGTAGGTACACTGTACACTTTTTGAACGTCAATTTGGGAACAGGCAATGGTGATAATTCAATGAAAAGTCGACGACCAGAAGTCGAAAATGAAGTATCTCAGGTTGGTGAGGGGGTCGCGAGGAGGACGTGGGGATCGTTCGTAAGCACTGATTAGCTCTCGCGGATCCCTCGTAAGCGCTGATTGGCTCTCCAATGGTATTGTGTCCCGCTCACTCGTACGACGCTGCGTGCACTTGAAGGTCACCGGTCGACTTACGTGCCGGGAGTTATAGCGGGCCGGTGATGGGTTGATCATGATGATGATGATTACATTATTGTAATACGACTTTGCACATCTCGAGAAAGTTAAATACACTTCGATTATCGAAACACTATAACGTAAAATGTAAAATAGCAGTAGTAGCATATTCGACTGCAGATCTCGAGGTCCCAGGTTTGATTTCCAATTAAAATTATTGTTAGGTATTGGGTTTTTCTGTTAAGAAATTCTCAGTGCCAACCCGGAGTTGGTAATTGGCGGTGTTTCACCCCCGTGCCTCGGAGAGCACGTTAAGCAGTCGGTCCCGGTTATTATCACTATCATATGACAATATTCGTTAAAGCCCGCCAACCCGCATTGGAGCAGAGTGGGGTTTGAGCTCTAAATCCCACTATCCTATTATTAGAGAAGAGGCCTGTGAGCTGTGTCCAACTGGACACAGCTCACAGCTCACAGGGACGCAAAAAGGCTGCAGTGGCGGTGGTGGAAAATGGACCTTAACTGCATTGTTTTCACGCCCGTGTTCCTCGCACAGCAAGCGCGCGTAAATTGTTAATTTTGAACGATAGAAGTCGCAGGCAACTACTATATCTTCGAATAGATACACGGTATGACTAATATTATTAAACAAATATAAATTAAAAATTTAAAAACCCCCGACATTTGCCATTTTGTGGTGGCGGCCATCTTGAATTTGCATAGTGCTATTCTACTATAGTCAAACCCTTATTGAACCCTCATACCCATATTGAGGGGGTTGTGAAAAAATATGTTATCCGCCATTTTGTGGTGGCGGTCATCTTGGACCGATTTTCATCAAACATAGCTTACCTACAACACTCGACAAATTCACCTTTCAAACAAAAAAAAAACCGCATTTAAATCGGTTCACCCGTTTGAGCGCTACGGGGGAACAGACACACACACAGACACGTCAAACTTATAGCACCCCGTCGTTTTAGCGTCGGGGTAAATAAAAACAATTGAGTAAATACAATAAGGGTTGAACAAACTTCAAAATGACATCGCATGGAAGAGACTATAGAGAGTGCGGTGGACAAGTGATAACAAACAAGCTACTTATATTTAAGGAAAAAAAAATAACAAGTGTAAATTGAAAATTTAAAAAACCCCCGACATTCGCCATTTAGTGGCGGCGGCCATCTTGAATTTGCAATAGTGCTATTATACTAGTCAAGCCCTTTCATTTGATACCCATATCAAGGGAGTTGTGAAAAAATATATCATCCGCCATTTTGTAGCGTCGGCCATCTTGGACCGATTTTCATCAAACATAGCTAAGAACACTCTCGACTAATTCACCTTTCAAACAAAAAAAACCGCATTCAAATCGGTCCACCCGTTTGAGCGCCACAGGGGAACAGACAGACACACACACACACACACACACACACACACACACACACACACACAGACACGTCAAACTTATAACACCCCGTCGTTTTTGCGTCGGGGGTTAAAAACCGGCCAAGTGCCAGTCAGACTCGTAGGGTTCCGAGGGTTCCGTACTCCAGAAGTAAAAGTATGTAACATAACTATAATTATGTTAACAAAAATCCCTTCTTAATGAACCGCAAAACTAACTTTGTTTGTAGAGGTTTATTGTTAACTAGCTTCTGCCCGCGGCTTCGCCCGCGTCAATTTCGGGTTTTCACAAATCCCGCGGGAATCGTGGATTTCCGGTTCTCGTTCCCGCTCCCTTTTCCAACATTTATACCTAGACTATCAAGGAAGTCTGCTATAGCTGTAGCTATAGATTTCGTTTTATTCGAAATCCCGTGGGAACTGTGGATTATTCCAGGATAAAAAGTAGCTTATGTGTTAAGTCAGAGCATACTCTATATCTGCGGCGTTAAAGAGTAACAAACATACACACACATACACACAAACTTTCGCCTTTATAATATTAGTGTGATTAAGGCGCTATTCCATTATGCCAGTGTTGTGGTTGTGCGACACGGGGGGGACTAGCGAGTCATACAAATATGATACAGCGGAGCGGAGACAAGATGCAGGAATAACGAAATTCTATTGGTTGTTTACAATCCATCTCCGCTCCGTTCGTCTCGTCTCCGCTTCGGTGGGGTCCGGGCCTAATTAAGCTTTTCTGCGATCTCCGATGCTGTCAGAAAAGGATCTTGCTCCAACACAACCTTAATAACATCGTCGTCGATCAAAGATGGCCGCCCAGAACGTGGCTTATCAGAAAGGTCGAAATCACCTGTTTCAAATTTTTCGTACCATCTTCTGCATGTCCTATCAGACACTGACATACCTTCACCAAAACTTTTCAATAAATCTACATGCTTCTATAGCATTTCTTTCTTGTTGAAATTCGTATATAATACAGTGGCGTAATTGAAGTTTATCAGTAGCCATGAGTACAGTAGAACATGTTCCAAATAAACATGTGGTTCGAGTCGAAATTTTTTTAATAGAAACGGACAGAACTTTCCGGTAGACCTATTATAGACTACATACATAAATACTTTTTATTTTATATTAACTAAGTATAAGCTTTTTAATTTTTGTGATGTTGATTTTTACTGGTGCTACTTATAATTTGTTTTTTATTTTTGTTATTATTCATATAAGTGATATTTTTTTAAAGACTGCATAAGCTAAATACTTTCATATTGTCTGGTTAGAGTGTAGATTTATATTTTACTAGCGGTCCGCCCCGGCTTCGCCCGTGGTACATAATATATAGCCTATAGCACTCAAGGATTACGTACATATCCAACGGTGAAAGAATTTTTGAAATCGGTCCAGTAGTTTCCGAGATTAGCGCGTTCAAACAAACAAACTCTTCCGCTTTATTATATTAGTACATAGAGATTTATTTATTTCAATCACATATCCGGGGAGACTTCAGTTTTCCAATTCAGCTTCTTTTTTAATTAAAATTAAACGGACATAGGCCATTGATAAATAATATACTTAAGACAAGTAATTTCATACAAGAGTTAATCAAAATATTTGATAAGTGAAACTTTTTGTATTCGTCTGTACATAAACAACTTAGTACAAGTCACGGCAAATAAGTCTAGCGTTGACCTTCAATGCGCAGAAGTCGAAAATAAGGTATCTCGGGTGGTAAAGGAGTCGCGGGGAGGGCGTGGGGATCGTTCGTAAGCACTGATTAGCTCTCGCGGATCCCTCGTAAGCGCTGATTGGCTCTCCAATCGTATTGCGTCCCGCTCACTCGCAAATGCTGCGCGCACTTGAAGGCCACCGCTCGTCTTACGTGCCGTGAGTTATATTCTTCTGTTGGTCGAGTTGACCACGAAAAAAAAATTAATAAAATTGAATTAGACCACAACTCGGCCATTTTATTTATACTCGTTTATTGCGGTCTAGTTGTACAATATATATACAGTATATTTTTCAGTTCCAATAATTAATATTACATACATATTAATTATTATGTATCGTGAAGTGGTGATGGCCTAGTGGCAAGAACGTCGGCCTTCTTGTCGGGAGGTCGGGGGTTCGGACCTCTAACTTTTCGGAGTCATGTGTGCTTTAAACAATTAAATATCACTTGCTTTTAACAATGAAGGAAAAGTATCGTGCAAAGAAACCTGCGCACCTGAGAGTTCTCCATAATGTTCTCAAAGGTGTGTGAAGTCTGCCAATCCGCACTGGGCCAGCGTGGTGGACTACGGCCTAAATCCTTATCAATAATGGGCCGGCGATGCGTCATGATGATGATGATATCGTATCGAATTGATAACCTTCTTTTTTGAAGTCGGTTAATTAATAGTTTTACCTTTTGAGCACGGAGCCCTGAAAAGAGGTAAAATAAAAGGACTTTTTAAAATCACATTTCTTTAATATACGTACCCAATACATAATAACTCAGGTGTAATTAATGTAAAAATAATAGATACATAGATTAAATTTTTCATCATTTTGGTTAGATCAATTCTATTTTACCATCAACAACTCACAATGTTTGGATAATTACACTGTATGTAAATTACATGAAAATGTTAATGAAATTATTTGAACTGGAAGGGTTATCATAATATTATCTAATATAAGTATAGATACATATTTTTTGAATATCTATAGTGAAGGTAAGCAGAACTTATATTCCAACAAGGGTTCTTTCCCTCCGTTGCCGCAGTTACTGCCGCTATTGTTACTTCCGCAGTTACTGCCGCTATTGTTACTTCCGCAGTTACTGCCGCTATTGTTACTTCCGCAGTTACTGCCGCTATTGTTACTTCCGCAGTTACTGCCGCTATTGTTACTTCCGCAGCAATTGCTGCTATTACTGGAACCGCTGCTGTTACACCCGTTTTGGTTCACCGGCTCTGTGGAAGAATGGAATTGAATGGAATCAAACTATGAAATTACTAACTTCTTCCTGGGGTTTCGCCCGCGTTAATTTCAGTTTTTCACAAATCCCGAGAGAATCGTGGATTTGTTGAGTTTATATCTATACATCTATACATCTATACATATATAATAAAGCGGAAGAGTTTGTTTGTTTGTTTGTTTGAACGCGCTAATCTCTGGAAGTACCCATCGGATTTGAAAAATTCTTTTTGCATTTGGTTGTCCAACTTTTGGGGCAGGTTATAGGATATTTAATATCCCTAAAATCCTCCCCTAAGGGGGTAAAATGGGGGTAGAAAGTTTGTATGAAAGTCCTATGTTTTTAAAGTTACAGACCTGAAAATCGGCATTTAGATTATTAGTTTTAAATAATAAAACTCTGTATATTTTATTTTGAAAAATCTTCCGTTAAGGGTGGTAAAATAGGGGATGAAAGTTTTAATGGGAAGTTTTAATTATAATTTTGCTATTATCAACTTGAAATTTGGAAGGTAGGTTAATTCTAGGGCTTAGATATCAGCCTAGAAAATATTTCACGAAAATCCCCTCCCCTAAGGGGGTAAAATGGGGGTAGAAAGTTTGTATGAAAGTCCTATGTTTTTAAAGTTACAGAACTGAAAATCGGCATTTAGATTATTAGTTTTAAATAATAAAACTATATATTTTATTTTGAAAAATCTTCCGTTAAGGGTGGTAAAATAGGGGATGAAAGTTTTAAAGGGAAATTTTAATTACTATAATTTTGCTATTATCTACTTGAAATTTTGAAGGTAGGGTAATTCTGGGGCTTAGATATCAGCCTAGATTATATTTCACGAAAATCCTCCCCTAAGGGGGTAAAATGGAGGTAGGAAGGTTATGTTTTTGAAGTTACAGATATGAAAATAGGCATTAAGATTATAATTTTCAAATGATAAAAACCTGTATAAGTTATTCTGGAAAATCTCCCCTTAAGGGTGGTAAAATAGGGGATGAAAGTTTTTATGAAAGTCCTATGTTTTTAAAGTTACAGACCTGAAAATCAGCATTTAGATTATGAGTTTTAAATAATAATACTGTGTGCTTAGTCTAAAGCGGAGCACTCGAAAACGAACTCGAAAACTATTGATCGATTTCAGAGTAAAATAGACCTAAAATGGCTTGTATTAAGGTTTGAGTTCGCCAATACATTCAGCATTCGAACAATGCTGAATGTATTGGCGAACTCAAACCTTAATACAAGCCATTTTAGGTCTATTTTACTCTGAAATCGATCAATAGTTTTCGAGTTCGTTTTCGAGTGCTCCGCTTTAGACTAAGCACACTGTATATTTTATTTTTAAAAATCTTCTTTTAAGGGGATGAAAGTTTTGATGGGAACTAAAAACGATCGCAGCGCCTTCTGGTGGCCTAATTTGAAGCGATCACAGCGCCCTCTGGCGGCCAAAACTGGAAACTAAAAACGATCGCCGCGCCCTCTGGCGGCCAAAACTAGAAACTAAAAACGATCGTACCGCCCTCTAGCGGTCTAAGCCGGAAACTTGAAGCAATAGCAGCGCCCTCTAGCAGCCAAAACTGGAAACTAAAAACGATTGCAGTGCCCTCTAGCGGCCAAAACTGGAACTAAAAACGATCGCAGTGCCCTCTGGCGGCCAATACTGGAAACTAAAAAATGATCACAGCGCCCTCTGGAGGCCTAAGCCGGAAACTTGAAGCAATAGCAGCGCCCTCTAGCAGCCAAAACTGGAAACTAAAAACGATCGCAGCGCCCTCTGGCGGCCAAAACTAGAAACTAAAAACGATCGCACCGCCCTCTGGCGGCCTAAGCTGGAAACTTGGAGCAATAGCAGCGCCCTCTAGCAGCCTAGGCCAGAAACTCGAAGCGATTGCAGCGCTCTTTTGTAATCAAAACTCTTGCGGCCGGAGCTGGAAACTCGAAGCTATTACAATGACCTCTGACGGCCGCAGGCGGAATCTTAAGACAGCTGCGCCCTCTGGTGGCCGAAGGCAATTAAATAAATACTAAATTAATAACTAAATCAATAAATAAATAATTTAAAGCTATTTAGTTATTAAATAATTATCTAAATGTGAAAGTGTGGATATTTCGATGTTTGGATGTTTGTTACTCTATAACGTCGCAACTACTCTGTTTGATTTGGCTGAAATTTTGAATGGAGATAGATAATGCCCTGACTTAAAACATAGGCTACTATTTATCCTGGAAAAATCCACAGTTCCCACGGGATTTTGAAAAAACCCAAATCTACAACTATAGGTAGATCACTATAGCAAACTACCTTAAGTAAGTATAAAGGTTGGAAAAGGGAGCGGGAATGGGAACCAGAAATCCACGATTCCCTCAGGATTTGTGAAAAACCGAAATTCACGCGGGCGAAGCCGCGGGCAAAAGCTAGTCTATACATATAATAAAATCGTAGAATTGCCGTATCTGTACATTGAAGATTTTTGCAAAATAATAACTGGGGGATGTTAGGGATAAGTAATAGAACGTACAAAAACTATTTTTGAAATTTTTGTCTGTTTGTCTGTTTGTCTGTTTGTCTGTTTATCTGTTTGTCTGTTTGTCTGTATGTTTGTGCGCGCATCACGTAAAAACCACTGAATAGATTGAAATGAAACTCGGCATGATGTAAGTTCATACTATGGAGTAACATATAGGATACTTTTTATCCCAAAATTCAGCACGGTTCCCTTGGGAGAGGGGATGAAAGTCAAAATGTGTACTTAGCTGTAATTCGTTAACGGGTGGTCCGATTTCATTTATTCTTTTTTTGTTCGAAAGGAAATACTTCAAAGATTACTTAGAAAGTAGATACTTTAAAGACAACTGGCTAATCTCTGAAAGGCTGGACCGATTTTGATGGGACTTTTACTGGTGGAAGTTTATATTTTGATCTACCTAAACATCCGCCAGTGAACTTTTAACAGTTTTTAGCAAGGTATGAGCTCAAAGGAGCTTAGGAAAAACAAAATGATTCCCACGGGATTATTAAAATCAATATCCACGCGAACGAAGTCGCGGGTATCCGCTCGTTTTTAATATAATCCGGACTCACCGGTTGGTGCAGCGAAAACTGCAACCAGGCACTGAAAGCAAAAATTTCAGTTATCATTAATAATAACTGCATGAGTTCTACAGGTTGCAAGTTGTCTGTGTGTTAAACATCCAAATAGGTTCAGCGGTTGAACGGTGGTAAAAGTTGAACAGACAGACAGACAGATAGACAGAGGCGCCAATTCTGTTTTACATAATTACTAACAAGCTATAATAATTTAAGAAAAATTAAACGAAATTCAATATACCTAATAGGTACCTAATACCGCAATAAAGATTATTTGAAAAATGTTCATATCTTGAAAAATACTGAACCGATTTTGATGAAAAATATACTGTTCCTGTTCCCTAAGTTGAAGTAAATGGATGCCAATAAAAAAAGAAAGAACGCTCACAATCCGAATAGTTTCGGAGAAATATGTGAACTAACGTCTAACGTATGTTAGACGTATAAAATTATGTAGTTACCTATATTTGTTTAGAATAAATAGAACATAATATAATTATGTGAATATACCTAATGTGGTACCAATAATATTACATAAATACATACATACGTGTCTAATTGAATACCTATTTTTTTAATGTCGGTCAATATATATTTTTTTCTTAATATTTAAATGAAATATACCTAAGTAAGTAAATGAAATTAACTATTAATAAGAAATAATAAATAAATACTTACCAAGACGGCAAAAACTGCAATTGTAAGTTTCATGTTGAGACGAAAGATTAGTAAATTATTGTTGAGACTTGAGAATTTGACTCGTACGTGAGTGATTGGATTATTTGTGTTGCACCATACAACCCAGCGACCCTTTATATACTGGAACACTTTGAAAAGGTATTGTTTTGTGCAACTGAATAAATAATAATAACTATATATAAAATCGCAATAATAACTAAATCAATCTAATAAACAGAAAGGGGTGAAGAAACTTCAACTGAAAGAGAATGCATTCAAATTAATAACAATATATCATAATATCACACTTATACATAAAGGCGAAAGTTTGTGTGTGTGTGTGTGTGTGTGTATGTTTGTTACTCTTTAACGCCGCAACTAAGTACTGAACCGATTTGGTTGAAATTTTGAATGGAGACGGATTATACCCTGACTTAACACATAAGCTTTTTATCCTGGAAAAAGCCACAGTTCCCACGGGATTTTGAAAAAACCGAAATCTATAGCTACAGCTACAGGTAGATTACCTACTATAGCATACTTCTTTGAAAGTAGGTATAAAGGTTGGAATAGGATGCGGGAACGGGAACCGGAAATCCACGATTCCCTCGGGATTTGTGAAGAACCGAAATTCACGCGGGCGAAGCCGCGGGCAGAAGCTATGTTTCTTAAATTATTATTATAACAAGTATAAATCAAAAATTTAAAAAACCCCTGTCATTCGCCATTTTGTGGCGGCAGCCATTTTGAATTTGCATAGTGCTATTCTACTAGTCAAGCCCTTTCATTTGATACCCATATTAAGGGAATTGTGAAACATCGGCGGCCATCTTGGATCGATTTTCGTCCAACATAGCTAACAACACTCTCGACTAATTCACCTTTCAAACAATAAAAAACCGCATAGAAATCGGTTCACCCGTTTGAGCGCTACAGGGGAACAGATAGACACACACAGACATAGATACGTCAAACTTATAACACCCCGTCGCGTCGTTTTTGCGTCGGGGGTTAATTAATAACAATATTATAGGTAATAATAATTTTTCTTAAATTATACTTAACTTAAGAATAAAAACCGGCCAAGTGCGTGGCGGGCCACGCGCAGTGTAGGGTTCCGTAGTCACAATCCACGAAAAACAGATATAAGTAACTCCTTAACTGTGAACCCTACTTAGCCATGATAGTTTTCCTTTAAAATTGATTATAATATATACTACTGCTGTGAATTTTTTCAAGTTCCTATATACTGCCATTTGGCTGATAGAGGGGGGGACACTTGACTCTAACAAAAATTAGCACTATAAAACATCATATTTTACAAACGGATCTAGAAATCGAAAAATGATGTTCCCACACTCACAGTATTTTTAAAAGACCTATTCAACGATACCCCACACTATGGAGTAGACGAGAAAAAAATATTCATCTCCACTTTACATGTAGGGGAGCTACCCTAAAAAAAATATTTATCAAAATTTTATTACACCACTTTGTCGGCGTGATTAATATTTATACCCATGCCAAATTACAGATTTCTAACACTAATAGTCTCTGAGATTAACCGAGGACGGACGGACGGACGGACAGACAGACAGACAGACAGACGGACGGACATGGCGAAACTATAAGGGTTCCTTGTTTACTACGGAACCCTAAAAATGAAACCGACTTCGGTCCAACAATCTCAGAGAAGTCGGTGTAAGTACCAATCAAAAATATTAGTAACATAATGATATGTGTATACATTTGTACGCGTGTAACCTCGTACATAAGATAGTAACTAGGTGTGTTATATACTAAAACCTTCCTGAAAGTATGCAGATTACGATAGAGATGATGCTAAATAATTATCGAAATCGGTTTTTCAATCGCGAATATGCATAATATACATACATACATGATACATACGAGTAGAATACAGAACTTTTTTTTGAAGTCGGTTAATTAAAAAAAAGTGTCTGGCTTTTTCAGTCGCGATTATGAGGTCCTGGGTTCGAATCCGGATCAAGCCAGAAAATATATTCGCAATGATTTCAAAAACTAATGAATCGATTTCAATAACTTTTTAACCCCAACACAAAAACGATGGGGTGTTATTGGAGGGCACTCTATAATCGATACTGAAGCCAAAACTGCAATTTTTTTCATTTTTGTCTGTCTGTCTGTCTGTATCTTGGCCGCGCATCACGCCGAAACTACTGAATGGATTCAAATGAAACTTCGTAGGATTTGAGTTTATACTCCGAGGTAGGGCATAGGATACTTTTTATCCCGAAATTCAGCACCAGTTCGCTTGGGAGAGGAGAAGAAAGTTAAAACGTGTATTTAGCTGTAATTCAATAACGCGTAGTTTTATTTCATTCATTCTTTTTTTGTTAGAAAGGTAGTACTTTAAGTATTATACCGTAACTACGTAAGGTCATAGGTTTTTTAGTTCAGAAATGACAGACATTTATTGGGTTCAAATGACTTGGAACCCGGATCTTTTGTACGTACGGCTTATTTTAAACTGGCGTGCGTTTAAATTTATGTTTGTTTAAATTGTGTTTGGACTGTCTATTTGTTCCAGCTAATTTCCGAAACGGCTGGATTGATATTGACGGAACTTTCAATGACAGATAGGTGATGTTATAAGGAGTAACAGGCTACATTTAGTTTAGGTACAAAAAAGGATTATGGGATCCAATCCGATCCTATATAAAAGCCTATATCCACGCGGACGAAGTCGCGGGGATCAGCTAGTCACACGCATAAATGTACGCGACATTTATGTCACTAATATATTTTTTGATTTTTGATTGATTTCTCTGATGTCTGTCTTTTAAATTCTAAAATGCAGCTGCAGTTTGTTACGCGAACGAAGTCGCGGACACTAACTAGTCGACTTTACATGAAACGTTACGACTCAAGTAGGTATTTCTATTAAATAAGAACAATTGAGTAAACATCAAACGGTTAAACGAACTTCAAACGACGCGCGACGGTTGCATAGAGGTGACCTGAACACATCGTTGGTGTAGTGGTTAGTATATTTCACTGCCGATCAAGAGGACCTGGGTTCGATTTCTGGATCGGGGATTTTTTTTTTTCGATTTGATAATGTCTTACAAATCGATGGACGTCAGCTGCACGCACGAAAAAGCATGACTCATCCGTCACCTACCGCACGTACGCTCTACTAACGCGGAATTCTCTATCTCTATCCATCTATCTCTCTTTTTGTTTTTTATGACGTACACTAGTAAAATTATTGTCTGTAAACCAACTTTACAGAAAAACAATTTTTTTTAAAGATTCTATTAGCCATGATGAACATGATTAATATTCCCTTTTCCCCTTCAATTAAGTGCAAAGCTACAATAATGTTATGGGTGGGGTTTGAACCACACGAGTAGTAAATGTACAGAGGGGAAGCTTCCACAAGCGGCCCGCTGTAGGTATACTCACACAAACACACTCACCAACGGTTCACGGACGCACGCTCGTTCAACTAACCGGTACAGTTGGTGACAAACAATGCGCATATGTGTGAGTGTACCTACAGCGGGCCGCTTGTAGAAGCTTCCCCTCTGTAGGTACTCTGTGGTTTGAACCTTGATCTTGCGGTTTTTTATACACGCCCTACAACCGTTGCGCTATTGAGGCTATAAATTAAATATCATCATTGATAGGTGTCGGGTTTTTCTCAGTGCCAGCCCGGAGTTGGTAGTTGGCGGTGTTAGACACACCCCCGTGCCTCGGAGAGCACGTAAAGCCGCCGCTCCTGCGCCTGATCTCTCTCCGATCGCGTCGTATTGGCGTCCCGTCGGACTATGAGAGTGAGGGAATAGAGAGTGCACCTGTGTATGCGCACACACTTGTGCACTATAACATCTCCTGCGTTGATGGCTAGTCTCCACCTCGGTTGAGATTGGCCGCTGTGGCCGAAACTCGGTCAGGAGGACATTATAATAATTATGTACAGGAGATATTATCGCATTCCTACATGTAAATAGGTACATAATGTAGGTACTTGTTTAAAAAATTAACGTACAGGCAAGCAATTTATTTTTTGTATTGTGTGATAGGCTTACGCTTGACGACAATTATGCCTGGAAAGCAATGATGAGGTCTAAGATGGAACGCGCTTGCCTAGAATATGCCTGTTGCCTTGAAGGTGCTCAAGTTGAACAAGGCGACAAACACGGACGCCAGAAGGGCGTTCCACACCCTAGCGGTTCGTATCAAAACGTTGACGGAAAGTGCTTCGTGCGAGCTGACTGAACGTCAACCACATAGGTATGCCAACGCTCACGACTCATCGAATCTAACGGCATCTTACCGGAACGCTAAATCGCTTGGTGCCACACCACAGCACCACAGCCACGGCTGAAGCCTGCCACCAGAGCAGACCAGAGACAATTAAATTGTCTAAATTTTAGAAATTATAAAATCTCAATTTGCCTATATCGGGAATCGAACTCGGGACATCCCACTTATAAGACCACAGCGCTCACCACTGCGCCAGGGAGGTCGTCCAAAGAGGGAAAAGTGGAGGGTTATGACCACTTTGCATCGCTCTCAATGTGACCTACGCTTAATTCTTGTAGTGGGTCGTTTTCGTAACTCAATCGTAGCCGCGTAGCCCCTCTACGAGTCGTAGACGTGCTACGTGGGTTACGTCGTATTACAAATACCGCTCTTTCTCTAGCGTAGCATTTCCTTTGCACGTAGCTGCAGGCGTGATCCACCACCACGCTACAGCATTTTAACGTCCCACTGCTGGGCACAGGCCTCCTCGCTCATAGCAGAAAGGTATTTAGAGGTTAGACCCGCCACGCTGCTTTCTTGCGGGTTGGTAGGCTTTAACGACTGTTGTCACATGATAGTGATAATAACCAGGACCGACTGCTTAACTTGCTCTCCGAGGCACGGGGGTGAAACACCGCCAACTACCAACTCCGGGCTGGCACTGAGAATTTCTTGACAGAAAAACCCAATACTAAGCAATTATTTCCCCGACTCGGGAATCGAACCCGGGACCTCGTGATCTGCGGTCGAATATGCTAACCATGAGACCAACGAGGCAGTTCCCCGTAACATTCGTCTTTAATAGTCCCCGCACACTGGGCGACTAGTGGCCGCTACAAGTCGCGGAAGAGATTTTTCATACATTTCCTTGTGGCTCGAACGCGGCCGCTCGAGCGCTCAGTGTGCGGCGGTACCATATAAAATGTGTCAAAAATCTCTTCCGCGACTTGTGGCCGGCCACTATATAGTTGCCCAGTGTGCGGGGACTATAAATGGGGACCTCGCATCAGAAAGCGCAGGTTTGGTAGACCTCAGGTCTGGTCTGGTGGGAGGCTTAAGCCGTGGCTGGTTACCACCCTACCGGCAAAGCCGTGCCGCCAAGCGATTTAGCGTTCCGGTACGATGCCGTGTAGAAACCGATCAGGGGTATTCAATATGCATATTGCACACCTCTTCCAAGTTAGCCCGCTTCCATCTTAGAGCACTTACCAACAGGTGAGATTGCAGTCAAGGGCTAACTTGTAGTTGAATAAAAAAAAAAAAACAAAAACCTCCCACAACGCAACAGTACCGCACCGCGCTTTGTGTAACCATCTTTACGTGGATAAAATATGACTAGCGACCCCGCTCCGACTTCGCTCGGGTAATGATTACCCACTAGGCACTATCCCACCATACATATATATTGTTTTGTGTACAACGTAAACCTTTCTCGTAAAAAACTGTTTGTTGGTGCAAACCGGATGAAAATACGTTCAGTAGTTTTTGAGTTTATCGCGAACAGACAGACAGACAAACAGACAACAATTTCAAAAATTGCTTTTTTACTTATCCCTATTCCTACCTTATCCTTATCCCTATCCCTATCCCTATTCTCTAACTTATCCCTAACGTCTCCTACTTACTACTTATTTTTTTTCAGAAATCTTTAATATACAGACACGGCATGGCTACGATTTTATTATATGTATGTTTGACCTGTCTCTTATTTCTTCGAAACTATTACCAGGATAGTGAACATTCTTTTTTATTACATTTAGTTACTTAAGCTTAGGGAACAGTGTAAGTTTCATCAAAATCGGTTCTGTAATTTCCAAGATATGGCCTACACTTTAGCCTTTTCAGTTATTCTTTGTATCGGTATATTAAATTCGTTTTAATTTTTCTTTAATTATGTATAGCTTGTTTATTGCGTATATAATTATAAAACTAGAATAGTTAGTGGTAAGGTCTGTGGTCTTATAAGTGGGAGGTCCCGGGTTTCTGAGTTTATCCATTACAAACAAACATACCAAATGTCAAATGTTTTTCTCTTTTGTAATATTACTTAATTACATATTTAAGATATTCAGTATGAGTCACACCTCATGGGAGCAACATTTCCACGATGTTTGGTTAAATTTTCGAAACGCTTGAGGATTTTGTATAAAAATGACGTATGCTCTAAGTATAAAAATTGAACTATAATATTATTCCTTTGAGTTAGTTTATTTTGTCAGTCGGTAACATGAAGACACTATTCGCAGTGCTACTGGTAGTTGTAAGTACCTTTATATTTTAACTAGCCAGTGACTTTATTCGCTTTGTTTCTTATAAATCTCATCCCCTATCTAAACCACTTGGGGGTAGAATTTCAAAAATTCCTGAAACACGTAATTCTTTATTTTTAACCGACAATACAAATACCGATTTTCATTGATATAACTTTAAAAATGACGGACTTTCATACAAACTTTTATCCCTCATTTAACCCACTTGGGAATAGTTTTTCCAAAATTCCTTAAACACGTAATTCATCATTTTAAACCAAAAACCTAAATACAAATGTTCATGGATATACCTAACTTGAAAAATGACGGACTTTCATACAAACTTTCATCTCCTATTTAAACCCCTTAAGGATGGAATTCGAAACAATCCTTTCTTAGTGTGCGCTTACGTCATAAAAGGAAGCTACTTACTGTGGAAATTTCAAGTTTCTAGCTTCAGTGGTTTAGGCTGACAGTGACAGTTCAGTGGGTTAGGTCAGGACAAGCTACTTTATATTATTACTAGCTGATGCCAGCGACTTCGTCCGCTTGGATTCTTATAAATCTCACTTGAGGGTGGAATTTCTAAAATTCCTGAAACACGTAATTGTTTATTTTTATATTAGTATAGATTTTGCTTTAAGAACCAGTAGTTAATTCTCTACCGTCCGAATTTCGAACACGGTGGTCAATCTCAACACAGACTAGCCAGCACAGCAGGAGATATTATAGTGCACAAGCGCATGCAGCAATACAGATGCACGCTCTATCCCCTCACTCTCATAGTCCGCTCGAATGCGACTCGACCGGAGAGGGATCAGGCGCAGGAGCGACGGCTTTACGCGCTCTCCCAGGCACGGGGGTGTGTCTAATACTGACAACTGCCCAATTCTAGAAAATTTATACCAGGACGCAATTGAGCTATCTCTGTAAGTTCGTCAAGATCCGTTCAGCGGTTAGGCCTTTTAACGTCCCACTGCTGGGTACAGGCCTCCTCTCTCATAGTAGAAAGGGATTTAGAGCTTAGATCGGCCACGCTGCTCCAATGCGGGTTGGCGGGCTTTAACGACTGTTATCACATGATAGTGATAATAACCGGGACCGACTGCTTAACGTGCTCTCCGAGGCACGGGGGCGAACCACCGCCAACTACCAACTCCGGGCTGGCACTGAGAATTTCTTGATAGAAAAACCCAATACCTATCAATTATTTGCCCGACCCGGGAATCGAATCCGGGACCTCGTGATTTGCAGTCGAATATGCTAACCACTAGACCAACGACCTTATATCAACAGTTTTTAATTTTTAACGAAGGAACCCTAAATATATTTCCAGGATTAAAATGTTGTCTAGATCACTTCTTGTATAATCTCGCAAACGCCAGTGAAAGTCGTATCAAAATTGGTCAAGCCCGTACAAACTAACAGACAGATAGACAAACAAAAATTAAAAAAGAAACCTGTGGCTGGGTACGCTGTGGTTTGATCGAATAATAGATATTTTTAGAATAACATAAGGGTAACATAACATAACATAACTGTGGGTAATACAATTTATGTTTTATTCCTTTTCCAGGGCTTGATAGTGGTTCATGGTGCGCCAGTTTTAAGTAAGTAAAATAACGACGTTACTATTTTAATATTTATTTACGTTAATATTTCACGACATATTTTAAAAAGCTGTGATAGCCTAGTGGTTAGGACGACCGACTTCTAATCGGAGGTCGTGGGTTCGATCCCGGGCACGCACCTCTAACTTTTTGGAGTTATGTGCGTTTTAAGTATTTAAATATCACTTGCTTTAACGGTGAAGGAAAACATCGTGAGGAAACCTGCACGCCTGAGAGTTCTCCATAACGTTCTCAAAGGTGTGTGAAGTCTGCCAATCCGCTTGGCCAGCGTGGTAGACTATGGCCAAAACCCTTCTCACTCTGAGAGGAGACCCGTGCTCTGTAGTGAGCCGGTAATGGGTTGATCATGATGATGATGATGATGAATATTCCACGTCGTGTGAACAAGAGGCCATGACGTAGGGTGCAGCTGATGTATCTGCACAGTGGCATTAAAAACAAGCGTCATACCTAACATCCAATTCATAATACCGGTGTAATACCAAAAGCCTTCACGCAAAGTCTTAATACTCTACACATGCATTCTCACGCATTTCTATATGCTCCAAAAAGCTACCATTCTCAATACATGTACAACCCGAAAGTTTTTGACATTCTCAACACTATCGTCTACCTTTCCAATTTAAATTGTCCCTTACACAGTTGGCTCAGGCCCGTGCGTTGCCTGCGTGCGTGCATGCAAAATTAAAAACTGATTATCTATACTAATAAATAAAATTGAAGTGTCTGTCTGTAATTTCGAAATAACTACCACATATTAAGCTCATATGGTTATTTGAACGATACCATAACCAAATCACACGTTTTTAAAATTTTTGTCTGTCTGTCTGTCTGTCTGTTTGAACGGGCTAATCTTCGGAACAGCTGAACCGATTTTGACGGGACTTTCACAGACAAGTAGAGGATTAACCAAGGAGTAACATAGGCTACTTTTTTAACCGACTTTCAAAAAAGGAGGAGTTGTGTTTTTCTACCTATGTACACCGATATCTCCGAGATTTCTAAACCAATTTGCGTAATTTTTTTTTTTAATCGATAAAGAAACATTGCGACCCTGTTCTATAAAAAAATTGGATTCCAACTCCTCAATCCTGATGCTGTAGGGGACCTAATCTCCAAAACTAATAGGTTTTAGAAACTTTCGGTTATTTAAATTGATATTGGGGGTACCAATTAAAGACTTTATCGTTGAATAAACTCGAGTAGGTACATATCCAACTCCTCAACCCTGATGCTGTAAGGAATTGTATTCCGAAATCGTGGGGATCCCACGGGATTTTTCCGTTTTGGGGACGGGTTTCTACAGATAAGGTACTTTTTGTTCTGGAAAATCAAAAGTTCCCACGGGATTTTTAAAAACCTAAATCCACAAGGGCGAAGCCGTGGGCATCATCTAGTAAACAATGAAATCCAACTAGCCAAAAGCAAAAAACAATGGGCTGCAAACTCAGCATTGTTAAGCATTGGCAACATTGCCCATCGCTGATTTTTTGTTTGCTCTGTACATTATATTGATAGTTAACAAGTGTCGCGCGCCCGTTGCGGTTAACGATGTACCATCATGGTCTCCCGTCATCAAAACGCGCTAAGCCAATATGTATGGGGGGTAAGGGAGTGCACCTCCATCTCAGCACTCCAATTGTCAACCTCACCTGCACGTGGTGCCCCCTGCTAATCAACAGACGAGGCTCTGACGACCGACAAATGGCGGTATAACCATTCCATATCGGCTAGCCTACAAAATGGCAAGGGCCGATGTCGGGCAGCAGCGACATCGGTGCAATAGTCTAGCCCTGCGATCGCCAACCCGCCTGCCCAGCGTGGCGATTAAGGGCATATCCTTGCACATGGATTTAAAAACGAAGCCACAGCCCCCAGTCCCCGGCGGCCCCGCTATTCCTAGCTCTGGCAGCGGTTACGGTAACGGCGGGGCAGGGGGTGTCAAGAATCTCCGGAAGAGATTCCGCTGCCGACCCCGACGACTGGACCTGGCAACGTATAACGCACGCACTTTGAGGACCGACGAAAAGATCATCGAGCTGGAAGAAGCAGTAAGCAAGTTGAATTGGGGTGTCATAGGGTTATCTGAAGTCCGAAGAGAGGGGGAGGACTCGATAACCCTTAATTCCGGCAACTTGTTTTACTACCGGGAGGGCGATCAACAGTCACAGGGTGGTGTCGGGTTTCTCGTCCACAAGTCCCTCGTTAACAACATTGTGCAAGTCGAAAGTGTGTCGAGCAGGGTAGCGTACCTTATACTCAGAATAACCAAACGTTATTCGTTGAAGGTCATACAGGTCTACGCACCGACATCGACACATCCCGACGAGGAGGTAGAGGTCATGTATGAGGATATATCAAAAGCCATGCATGCCTCTAACACCTACTACAGTGTTGTGATGGGGGATTTTAACGCAAAGCTAGGTAAGCGAAGCGGTGAAGAGTTGAAAGTGGGACAATTTGGCTATGGGCGACGGAACCATAGGGGCCAAATGTTGGCCGACTTCATGGAGAAAGAGGGCCTCTATATGATGAACTCTTTCTTCGAGAAGCGGCCACACAGGAAATGGACCTGGATGAGCCCCGACGGTTCTACGAGAAATGAGATCGACTTCATCATGTCTACCAAGCGGCACGTATTCAATGATGTCTCTGTGATCAACAGGATAAAAACCGGCAGTGATCACCGTATGGTAAGAGGCACATTGAATCTCAACATAAAGCTTGAAAGGGCCAGACTGGTGAAGTCGACGCTCCGACCTTCTCGTGCCCGTATCCAGAACCCCGAGAGCTTCCAACTCGAATTGCAAAACCGATTTGCTTGCCTGGCAGATTGCGATTCTGTGGACGAACTGAACAACAGGCTGTTGGAAACTGTCCATGCGGTCGGGTCTAGGTTCTTTAAGGCCCACCGTAGAAATAGAACCAAAAAATTCTCAGACCATACTCTCAATCTCATGGAACAGAGACATGAAATGAGACTGCAGTCTTCAACAGATGCGTCTGCTTACCGGCGGATTAACAGGCAGATCTCCAAAGCGCAAACACGTGACTTGCGTAACTTTAATACAGAATGTATTAAAGATACGATCGAGCGAAACAAAGGCTCAAAAGTCTTCGCGAGAGATCTGTCTATCGGTCATAGCCAGCTGACGCGACTGAAGACCGACAGCGGTAGTCTCATTTCGTCTAAGCCTGAGATTTTGAGAGAGGTCGAGAAGTTCTACGGACAGCTGTACACGTCAACACAGAAGCCTGTTGAAGATTTGGCTAAAGATCCCAGAGCCAAATTGACCCGACACTATACCGAAGATATCCCGGACGTCAGCCTATACGAGATTAGTATGGCTCTCAAACAACTTAAGGACAACAAGGCGCCAGGTGATGACGGAATCACAGCGGAACTCCTGAAAGCAGGTGGAAAACCGGTACTTAAAGTCTTTCAGCGACTGTTCAATTCCGTCATCGACGAGGGCAGAACGCCAGAAGCATGGCACAGAGGCGTGGTGGTTCTTTTCTTCAAAAAGGGTGATAATACCCTGCTGAAGAATTATAGACCCATCTCGCTGCTGAGCCATGTCTATAAGTTGTTCTCGAGAGTCATTACGAATCGTCTCGCTCGTAGGTTCGACGACTTCCAGCCTCCCGAACAGGCCGGGTTCCGAAAAGGCTTCAGTACCATAGACCACATCCATACGCTGCGGCAGGTTATACAGAAGACCGAAGAGTATAACCGGCCACTCTGCTTAGCGTTTGTGGACTATGAGAAAGCCTTTGATTCGGTGGAAACTTGGGCTGTATTGAGATCACTGCAGAGATGCCGGATCGATTATCGGTACATCCAAGCGCTGAAGTGCTTGTACGAAAAAGCCACTATGTCAGTCCGTATACAGGACCAGACTACGAGGCCAATCCAACTGCAGCGAGGAGTGCGTCAGGGAGATGTTATCTCCCCGAAGCTATTTACCGCTGCATTGGAAGACGTCTTTAAGCTTCTGGACTGGAACGGACTTGGCATCAACATAAACGGCGAGTACATCACTCACCTACGGTTTGCCGATGATATAGTCCTTATGGCAGAGTCTCTGGGAGACCTCAATACAATGCTCAATGATCTCAGCAGAGTTTCTCAACAGGTGGGCCTAAAAATGAACATGAGTAAGACGAAAATCATGTCTAATGCTCATGTTCCGCTCCATCCAGTAATAGTTGAGAACTCGGCACTCGAAATTGTAGACGAGTATATATACCTGGGACATACGGTCCAGCTAGGTAAGTCCAATTTTGAGAAAGAGATCAACCGCCGAATCCAACTCGGTTGGGCAGCGTTCGGGAAACTTAGAGATGTCTTTTCGTCCAATATCCCTCAGTGTCTGAAGACGAAAGTCTTCGAACAGTGCGTGTTGCCAGTGATGACTTACGGATCTGAGACATGGTCGCTAACAATGGGCCTCATAAGAAGGCTCAGGGTCACTCAGCGGGCGATGGAGAGAGCTATGCTCGGAGTATCCCTGCGGGATCAAATCAGAAATGAGGAGATCCGCAGGAGAACCAGAGTTACCGACATAGCTCATCGAGTCGCGAAACTGAAGTGGCAATGGGCGGGGCACATTACATTGCTAGAAGAACCGATGGACGTTGGGGTCCCAAGGTGCTTGAATGGCGACCTCGCACCAGTAAACGAAGCGTTGGTAGACCCCCGACCCGATGGACAGACGATCTCAAGCGAGTCGCTGGTAGTCGCTGGAATCAGGCGGCACAAGATCGTGTTCTGTGGCGATCCTTGCAAGAGACCTATGTCCAGCAGTGGACGTCTATTGGTTGAGACGACGACGACGACAACGAACAATTACCATCGAAAGAGAGGTATGGTCTAACAAAGTGCCTAGGATAATTTGTCCATAAAATTTTTATATTAATTTTAAATTTTTTAAATTTATTTTTCTTATCCCTACAGAGAACCTACTCGACAAAAGCTATGAAACAAAGAATTCTGAAACGGACAAGAAAATTATACAAGACAAAGCAAGCTCAGAAAAAATTTCCGAAGTAGACAAAGATTGTAAAACGGACAAGGCGAAAACTGATGGAAAAAAACCCAATGATAAATATAGCCCGAAAAAATTTGATGGTAGCAAAATTGTTGACAAGAATAGTAGTGTTAAGAAAACTGATAACAATCAAGATTTTGACAAAGTACCTGAAGACAAGAAAACACAAGATAAGAAATCTAATGAAAAGCAAGGTGATGTACAAAAAAAACTTGATAGCAAGAAAGGTAATGCCAAAAAAAAGGATGAGCAGAAAGCAGATGAAAAGAAATTTAACGACAACAAAGTAAGCAGTGATGAACTAGATAAGAAGAAAGCTGTTCACATGAAGCCTGAAGACAATAAAACCGGGAATCAGAAATTTGATAGCCACAAAGCTAGCAAAAAGGAATCAGATGAGAAAAAAGTTACCGAGAAGCCTGAAGACAACAAACCAGGCAAAACAAAACCTGAAAGCCACAAAGAAAGCAATAAAGTTTCAGAAAAGAAGAAATGTGTTGATGAGAATCCTGAAAACAAGAAAATCAGTGAAAAAAGTTGTGATAACCATAAGAAATCAGAGAAAAAGAAAACTGTTGAAGAAAAGCCTGAATATAAGAAACCAGGCATCAAGAAATCAGATGAAAACAAAGTTGATGTTGAAAAGAAAGATAAGGACAAGAAAGGTGATTCAAAGGCAGATGAGAAGAAAGATTGTGACAAGAAAACTGATGATCAAAAAGTAAACAATAAGGAAACAGATGCGAAGAAAACTGTTGGCGAGAAGCCTGAAGAGAAGATACCAGGCCACAAGAATTCCAACAACCACAAGGAAAGCGAAAAGGAATTAGATAAGAAGGAACCTCCTAATGAGCAGCCTGAAGACAAGAAACCAAGCGACAAGAAATCTGATGACCACAAAGAAAGCAATAAGGCAGCAGATAAGAAGAAATATATTGATGAGAAGCCTGAACACAAGAAATTAAGTGACAATAAATCTGATGAACATAAAGAAAGTAATGAAACATCAGCAAAGAAGAAAGCAGTTGATGAGAAGCCTGAACACAAGAAAACAGTCAACAAGTATTCCGACGACCAAAAAGAAAGCAATAAGGAATCAGATAAGAAGAAACCTATTGACAAGAATCCTGCAAACAAGAAACCAGGCGACAATAAACAAAGCGACAAGAAATCAAATAGCCATAATATAGAAAATAATAAGGAATCAAATAAGAAAAAATCTGTTAACGAGAAGCCTGAAGACAAGAAACAAGGTGACAAAAAATCTGACAGCCACAAAGAAAACAATAAGGAATCAGAAAAGAAAAAAGCTGTTAACGAGAAGCCCGAAAAAAAGATACAAGGCGACAAGAAATCCAATAGCCACAAAGAAAGCAATAAGGAATCCGATGAGAAGAAACCTATTGACCACAAGTCTAAAGACAAGAAACCAGCCAACAAGAAATCCGATATCCATGTAGAAATCAAGAAGGAATCAGATTACATTAAACCTGTTAATGAGAAGCCTGAAAACCAGAAACTAGTTGACAAGAAATCTGATGACCATAAAGAAAGCAATAAGGAATCAGATAAGAAGAAAGCTGTTGATGAGAAGCCTGAACATAAGAAACCAGGTGACGAGAAATCTAATGAGCACAAAGAAAGCAATGAAACATCAGATAAGAAGAAAGCAGTTGATGAGAAGTCTGAACACAAGAAACCAGTTGACAAGAATTCCGACGACCACAAAGAAAGCAATAAGGAATCGGATAAAAAGAAACCTTATGACAAGAATCCTACAAATAAGAAACCAGGCGAAAAGAAACCAGGTGACGAGAAATCAGAAAGCCATAATACAGAAAGTAATAAGGAATCAGATAAGAAGAAACTTGTTCACGAGAAGCCTGAAGACAAGAAACAAGGTGACAGAAAATCTGACAGCCACAAAGAAAACAATAAGGAATTAGAAAAGAAGAAAGCTATTAACGAAAACCCTGAACACAAGAAACCAGGCGAAAAGAAGTCTGACATCCACAAAGAAAGCAATAAGGAATCAGAAAAGAAAAAAGCCGTTAACAAAAAGCCTGAAGACAAGATACCAGGTGACAAGAAATCCAATAGCCACAAAGAAAACAATAAGGAATCCAATGAGAAGAAACCTATTGACCACAAGTCTAAAGACAAGAAACCAGGTGACAAGAAATCTGATAGCCATGTAGAAAGCAAGAAAGAATCAGATAAATTAAAACCTGTTATTGAAAAGCCTGAAAACCAGAAACCTGATGACCACAAAGAAAGCAATAAGGAATCAGATAAGAAGAAAACTGTTGATGAGAAGCCTGAACACAAGAAACCAGGTGACAAGAAATCTGATGAACACAAAGAAAGCAATAAGGAATCAGATAAGAAGAAACCTGTTGATGAGAAGCCTGAACACAAGAAACCAGGTGACAAGAAATCTGATGGACACAAAGAAAGCAATAAAACATCAGACAAGAAGAAAGCAGTTGATGAGAAGTCTGAACACAAGAAACCAGTTGACAAGAATTCCGACGACCACAAAGAAAGCAATAAGGAATCAGATAAAAAGAAACCTTATGACAAGAATCCTACAAATAAGAAACCAGGCGAAAAGAAACCAGGTGACGAGAAATCAGAAAGCCATAATACAGAAAGTAATAAGGAATCAGATAAGAAGAAACTTGTTCACGAGAAGCCTGAAGACAAGAAACAAGGTGACAGAAAATCTGACAGCCACAAAGAAAACAATAAGGAATTAGAAAAGAAGAAAGCTATTAACGAAAACCCTGAACACAAGAAACCAGGCGAAAAGAAGTCTGACATCCACAAAGAAAGCAATAAGGAATCAGAAAAGAAAAAAGCCGTTAACAAGAAGCCTGAAGACAAGATACCAGGTGACAAGAAATCCAATAGCCACAAAGAAAACAATAAGGAATCCAATGAGAAGAAACCTATTGACCACAAGTCTAAAGACAAGAAACCAGGTGACAAGAAATCTGATAGCCATGTAGAAAGCAAGAAAGAATCAGATAAATTAAAACCTGTTATTGAAAAGCCTGAAAACCAGAAACCTGATGACCACAAAGAAAGCAATAAGGAATCAGATAAGAAGAAACCTGTTGATGAGAAGCCTGAACACAAGAAACCAGGTGACAAGAAATCTGATGAACACAAAGAAAGCAATAAAACATCAGACACGAAGAAAGCAGTTGATGAGAAGTCTGAACACAAGAAACCAGTTGACAAGAATTCCGACGACCACAAAGAAAGCAATAAGGAATCAGATAAAAAGAAACCTTATGACAAGAATCCTACAAATAAGAAACCAGGCGACAAGAAACCAGGTGACGAGAAATCAGAAAGCCATAATACAGAAAGTAATAAGGAATCAGATAAGAAGAAACTTGTTCACGAGAAGCCTGAAGACAAGAAACAAGGTGACAGAAAATCTGACAGCCACAAAGAAAACAATAAGGAATTAGAAAAGAAGAAAGCTATTAACGAAAACCCTGAACACAAGAAACCAGGCGAAAAGAAGTCTGACATCCACAAAGAAAGCAATAAGGAATCAGAAAAGAAAAAAGTCGTTAACAAGAAGCCTGAAGACAAGATACCAGGTGACAAGAAATCCAATAGCCACAAAGAAAACAATAAGGAATCCAATGAGAAGAAACCTATTGACCACAAGTCTAAAGACAAGAAACCAGGTGACAAGAAATCTGATAGCCATGTAGAAAGCAAGAAAGAATCAGATAAATTAAAACCTGTTATTGAAAAGCCTGAAAACCAGAAACCTGATGACCACAAAGAAAGCAATAAGGAATCAGATAAGAAGAAACCTGTTGATGAGAAGCCTGAACACAAGAAACCAGGTGACAAGAAATCTGATGAACACAAAGAAAGCAATAAAATATCAGACAAGAAGAAAGCAGTTGATGAGAAGTCTGAACACAAGAAACTAGTTGACAAGAATTCCGACGACCACAAAGAAAGCAATAAGGAATCAAATAAGAAGAAACCTTATGACAAGAATCCTGCAAACAAGAAACCAGGCGAAAAGAAACCAGGTGACGAGAAATCAGAAAGCCATAATACAGAAAGTAATAAGGAATCAGATAAGAAGAAACTTGTTCACGAGAAGCCTGAAGACAAGAAACAAGGTGACAAAAAATCTGACAGCCACAAAGAAAACAATAAGGAATTAGAAAAGAAAAAAGCTATTAACAAGAACCCTGAACACAAGAAACCAGGCGAAAAGAATTCTGACAACCACAAAGAAAGTAATAACGAATCCGATAAGAAGAAACCTGTTAATGAGAAGCCTGAACACAAGATACCAGGCATCAAGAAATCCAATAGCCATAAAGAAAACAATAAGGAATCCGATGAGAAGAAACATATTGACCACAAGTCTAAAAACAATAAATCAAGCGACAAGAAATCCGATAGCCATGTAGAAAGCAAGAAGGAGTCAGATAAAATGAAACCTGTTATTGAGAATCCTGAAAACCAGAAACCAGTTGACAAGAAATCTGATGACCACATAGAAAGCAATAAGGAATCAGATAAGAAGAAAGCTGTTGATGAGAAGCCTGAACACAAGAAACCAGGTGACAAGAAATCTGATGAACACAAAGAAAGCAATAAAACATCATACAAGAAGAAAGCAGTTGATGAGAAGTCTGAACACAAGAAACCAGTTGACAAGAATTCCGACGACCACAAAGAAAGCAATAAGGAATCAGATAAGAAGAAACCTTATGACAAGAATCCTACAAATAAGAAACCAGGCGAAAAGAAAGAAGGTGACGAGAAATCAGAAAGTCATAATACAGAAAGTAATAAGGAATCAGATAAGAAGAAACTTGTTCACGAGAAGCCTGAAGACAAGAAACAAGGTGACAAAAAATCTGACAGCCACAAAGAAAACAATAAGGAATTAGGAAAGAAAAAAGCTATTAACGAGAACCCTAAACACAAGAAACTAGGCGAAAAGAAGTCTGACAACCACAAAGAAAGCAATAAGGAATCAGAACAGAAAAAAGCCGTTAACAAGAAGCCTGAAGACAAGATACCAGGTGACAAGAAATCCAATAGCCACAAAAAAAACAATAAGGAATCCAATGAGAAGAAACCTATTGACCACAAGTCTAAAGACAAGAAACCAGGCGACAAGAAATCTAATAACCATGTAGAAAGCAAGAAAGAATCAGATAAAATGAAACCTGTTATTGAGAAGCCTGAAAACCAGAAACCAGTACACAAGAAATCTGATGACCACAAAGAAAGCAATAAGGAATCAGATAAGAAGAAACCTGTTGATGAGAAGCCTGAACACAAGAAACCAGGTGACAAGAAATTTGATGAACACAAAGAAAGCAATGAAACATCAGACAAGAAGAAAGCAGTTGATGAGAAGTCTGAACAGAAGAAACCTTATGACAAGAATCCTGCAAATAAGAAACCAGGCGAAAAGAAACCAGGTGACGAGAAATCAGAAAGCCATAATACAGAAAGTAATAAGGAATCAGATAAGAAGAAACTTGTTCACGAGAAGCCTGAAGACAAGAAACAAGGTGACAAAAAATCTGACAGCCACAAAGAAAACAATAAGGAATTAGAAAAGAAAAAAGCTATTACCAAGAACCCTGAACACAAGAAACCAGGCTAAAAGAAGTCTGACAACCACAAAGAAAGCAATAAGGAATCAGAAAAGAAAAAAGCTGTTAACAAGAAGCCTGAAGACAAGATACCAGGTGACAAGAAATCCAATAGCCACAAAGAAAACAATAAGGAATACAATGAGAAGAAACTTATTGACCACAAGTCTAAAGACAAGAAACCAGGCGACAAGAAATCTGATAGCCATGTAGAAAGCAAGAAAGAATCAGATAAAATGAAACCTGTTATTGAGAATCCTGAAAACCAGAAACCAGTAGACAAGAAATCTGATGACCACAAAGAAAGCAATAAGGAATCAGATAAGAAGAAAGCTGTTGATGAGAAACCTGAACACAAGAAACCAGGTGACAAGAAATCTGACGTACACAAAGAAAGCAATGAAATATCAGATAAGAAAAAAGCAGTTGATGAGAAGTCTGAACACAAGAAACCAGTTGACAAGAATTCCGACGACCACAAAGAAAGCAATAAGGAATCAGATAAAAAGAAACCTTATGACAAGAATCCTACAAATAAGAAACCAGGCGACAAGAAACCAGGTGACGAGAAATCAGAAAGCCATAATACAGAAAGTAATAAGGAATCAGATAAGAAGAAACTTGTTCACGAGAAGCCTGAAGACAAGAAACAAGGTGACAAAAAATCTGACAGCCACAAAGAAAACAATAAGGAATTAGAAAAGAAAAAAGTTATTAACGAGAACCCTGAACACAAGAAACCAGGCGAAAAGAAGTCTGACAACCACAAAGAAAGCAATAAGGAATCAGAAAAGAAAAAAGCCGTTAACAAGAAGCCTGAAGACAAGATACCAGGTGACAAGAAATCCAATAGCCACAAAGAAAACAATAAGGAATCCAATGAGAAGAAACCTATTGACCGCAAGTCTAAAGACAAGAAACCAGGCGACAAGAAATCTGATAGCCATGTAGAAAGCAAGAAAGAATCAGATAAAATGAAACCTGTTATTGAGAAGCCTGAAAACCAGAAACCAGTAGACAAGATATCTGATGACCACAAAGAAAGCAATAAGGAATCAGATAAGAAGAAAGCTGTTGATGAGAAGCCTGCACACAAGAAACCAGGTGACAAGAAATCTGATGAACACAAAGAAAGCAATGAAACATCAGACAAGAAGAAAGCAGTTGATGAGAAGTCTGAACACAAGAAACCAGTTGACAAGAATTCCGACGACCACAAAGAAATCAATAAGGAATCAGATAAGAAGAAACCTTTTGACAAGAATCCTGCAAACAAGAAACCAGGCGATAAGAAACAAAGCGACAAGAAATCAGATAGCAATAATATAGATCATAATAAGGAATCAGATAAGAAAAAAGCTGTTAACGAGAAGCCTGAAGACAAGAAACAAGGTGACAAAAAATCTGACAGCCACAAAGAAAACAATAAGGAATTAGAAAAGAAGAAAGCTGTTGACGAGAACCCTGAACACAAGAAACCAAGCAAAAAGAATTCTGACAACCACAAAGAAAGTAATAACGAATCCGATAAGAAGAAACCTGTTAATGAGAAGCCTGAACACAAGATACCAGGCAACAAGAAATCCAATAGCCATAAAGAAAACAATAAGGAATCCGATGAGAAGAAACATATTGACCACAAGTCTAAAGACAAGAAACCAGGCAACAAAAAATCCGATATCCATGTAGAAAGCAAGAAAGAATCAGATAAAATGAAACCTGTTATTGAGAAGCCTGAAAACCAGAAACCAGTAGACAAGAAATCTGATGACCACAAAGAAAGCAATAAGGAATCAGATAAGAAGAAAGCTGTTGATGAGAAGCCTGAACACAAGAAACCAGGTGACAAGAAATCTGATGAACACAAAGAAAGCAATGAAACATCAGACAAGAAGAAAGCAGTTGATGAGAAGTCTGAACACAAGAAACCAGTTGACAAGAATTCCGACGACCACAAAGAAATCAATAAGGAATCAGATAAGAAGAAACCTTTTGACAAGAATCCTGCAAACAAGAAACCAGGCGATAAGAAACAAAGCGACAAGAAATCAGATAGCCATAATATAGAAAATAATAAGGAATCAGATAAGAAAAAAGCTGTTAACGAGAAGCCTGAAGACAAGAAACAAGGTGACAAAAAATCTGACAGCCACAAAGAAAACAATAAGGAATTAGAAAAGAAGAAAGCTGTTGACGAAAACCCTGAACACAAGAAACCAAGCAAAAAGAATTCGGACAACCACAAAGAAAGCAATAAGGAATCAGAAAAGAAAAAAGCTGTTAACAAGAAGCCCGAAGAAAAGATACAAGGCGACAAGAAATCCAATAGCCACAAAAAAAGCAATAAGGAATCCGATGAGAAGAAACCTATTGACCACAAGTCTAAAGACAAGAAACCAGGCAACAAAAAATCCGATATCCATGTAGAAATCAAGAAGGAATCAGATTACATTAAACCTGTAAATGAAAAGCCTAAAAACCAGAAACCAGTTGACAAGAAATCTGATGACCACAAAGAAAGCAATAAGGAATCAAATAAGAAGAAAGCAGTTGATGAGAAGCCTGAACACAAGAAACCAGGTGACAAGAAATCTAATGAGCACAAAGAAAGCAATGAAACATCAGATAAGAAGAAAGCAGTTGATGAGAACCCTGAACACAAGAAACCAAGCAAAACAAATTCTGACAACCACAAAGAAAGTAATAACGAATCCGATAAGAAGAAACCTGTTAATGAGAAGCCTGAAGACAAAATACCAGGCAACAAGAAATCCAATAGCCATAAAGAAAACAAAAAGAAATCCGATGAGAAGAAACCTATTAACCACAAGTGTAAAAACAATAAATCAAGCGACAAGAAATCCGATAGCCATGTAGAAAGCAAGAAGGAATCAGATAAAATGAAACCTGTTATTGAGAATCCTGAAAACCAGAAACCAGGTGACAATAAATCTGATAACCACAAAGAAAGCAATAAGGAATCAGATAAGAAGAAAGCTGTTGATGAGAAGCCTGAACACAAGAAACCAGTCGACAAGAATTCCGACGACCACAAAGAAAGCAATAAGGAATCAAATAAGAAGAAACCTTATGACAAGAATCCTGCAAACGAGAAACCAGGCGAAAAGAAACCAGGTGACGAGAAATCAGAAAGCCATAATACAGAAAGTAATAAGGAATCAGATAAGAAGAAACTTGTTCACGAGAATCCTGAAGACAAGAAACAAGGTGACAAAAAATCTGACAGCCACAAAGAAAACAATAAGGAATTAGAAAAGAAGAAAGCTGTTGATGAGAACCCTGAACACAAGAAACCAAGCAAAAAGAATTCTGACAACCACAAAGAAAGTAATAACGAATCCGATAAGAAGAAACCTGTTAATGAGAAGCCTGAACACAAGATGCCAGGCAACAAGAAATCCAATAGCCATAAAGAAAACAATAAGGAATCCGATGAGAAGAAACATATTGACCACAAGTCTAAAAACAATAAATCAAGCGACAAGAAATCCGATAGCCATGTAGAAAGCAAGAAGGAGTCAGATAAAATGAAACCTGTTATTGAGAATCCTGAAAACCAGAAACCAGTTGACAAGAAATCTGATGACCACAAAGAAAGCAATAAGGAATCAGATAAAAAGAAAGCTGTTGATGAGAAGCCTGAACACAAGAAACCAGGTGACAAGAAATCTAATGAGCACAAAGAAAGCAATGAAACATCAGATAAGAAGAAAGCAGTTGATGAGAACCCTGAACACAAGAAATCAGTTGACAAGAATTCTGACGACCACAAAGAAAGCAATAAGGAATCAAATAAGAAGAAACCTTATGACAAGAATCCTGCAAATAAGAAACCAGGCGAAAAGAAACCAGGTGACGAGAAATCAGAAAGCTATAATACAGAAAGTAATAAGGAATCAGATAAGAAGAAACTTGTTCACGAGAAGCCTGAAGACAAGAAACAATGTGACAAAAAATCTGACAGCCACAAAGAAAACAATAAGGAATTAGAAAAGAAAAAAGCTATTAACGAGAACCCTGAACACAAGAAACCAGGCGAAAAGAAGTATGACAACCACAAAGAAAGCAATAAGGAATCAGAAAAGAAAAAAGCCGTTAACAAGAAGCCTGAAGACAAGATACCAGGTGAAAAGAAATCCAATAGCCACAAAGAAAACAATAAGGAATCCAATGAGAAGAAACCTATTGACCACAAGTCTAAAGACAAGAAACCAGGCGACAAGAAATCTGATAGCCATGTAGAAAACAAGAAAAAATCAGATAAAATGAAACCTGTTATTGAGAAGCCTGAATACCAGAAACCAGTAGACAAGAAATCTGATGACCACAAAGAAAGCAATAAGGAATCAGATAAAAAGAAACCTGTTAACGAGAAGCCTGAAGACAAGATATCAGGCGACAGGAAATCCAATAGTCACAAAGAAAACAATAAGGAATCCGATGAGAAGAAACCTATTGACCACAAGTCTAAAGACAAGAAACCAGGCGACAAGAAATCTGATAGCCATGTAGAAAGCAAGAAAGAATCAGATAAAACGGAACCTGTTAATGAGAAGCCTGAAAACCAGAAACCAGTTGACAAGAAATCTGATGACCACAAAGAAAGCAATAAGGAATCAGATAAGAAGAAAGCTGTTGATGAGAAACCTGAACACAAGAAACCAGGTGACAAGAAATCTGACGTACACAAAGAAAGCAATGAAACGTCAGATAAGAAAAAAGCAGTTGATGAGAAGCCTGAATACAAGAAACCAGTCGACAAGAATTGCGACGACCACAAAGAAAGCAATAAGGAATCAGATAAGAAGAAACCTTTTGATAAGAAACCTGCAAACAAGAAACCAGGCGAAAAGAAACCAGGCAACAAGAAATCCGATGGCTACAAAGAAACTAATAAAGAATCAAATAAGAAGAAAACTGTTGACCAGAAGCCTGAACAGAAGAAACCAGGTGACAAGAAATCAGACGAAAAGAAAGTTGATGTTAAAAAAATGATAATGACAAGAAAGGTGATTCTAAGAAAAGAGATGAGAAGAAAGCATGCAACAAGAAATCTGATGACCACAAAGTTAGCAATAAAGAATCAGATAACAAGAATGCTTCTGACGAGAAGCCTGAAGACAAGAAACCAGGTGATAAAAAGCCTGACAGCCATAATGAAAGTAATAAGGAATCAGATTACAAGAAAGTTGACGTTGAAACGAAAGATAATGACAAGAATGTTGATTCCAAGAATGTAGATGAGAAGATAGCATGCAACAAGAAATCTGATGACCACAAAAGTGGCAATAAAGAATCAAATAAGAAGAAATCTGCTGACGAGAAGCCTGAAGACAAGATGCCAGGTGAAAAAAAATGTGACAGCCACATAAAAAGAAATAAGGAACAAACAGAAAGGTACAAAGAGATATTTGACAAGATTCCAGGCAAAAACTACGATAAGATACCAGTTGACCAAAACGTAAATAAGAAGAAACCTAATGAAGATAGACTAGATGACAAGAAACCAAATAATAGGAGACGAGATATCACCGAACAAGATGACACAAACTTCAAACCGGATAACAAGAAATTGGGAAATACCAAACCAAATTTAAGTGGCATAAATCCAGAATCAATCAACACTAAATATAAATCTTACAATACAAGCACTAAGGCTAGAAGACCTAGAAGACAAAGAAGCCGAGGACGTAAACAAGTGAATAGGCCATGTAATTGTGAATCGTGTACTTGTAAAAAGCGAACAAGTGAATAGGCTATGTAATGATAAGCCCGTCATACCGATTTCGGAACGATTAATGACTCTTAAAAATTATGTTTGTGTCTTTTTGGTGTTGCTTTTTTGTTTCATCGAATTTTCAAATCACAACCTTACTTCTAAAACTTAACACGTTAGCTGCGTGGCCATTTTCAGAGAACTGTTTGGCAGTGCGTATGAGACCTATTAAGACTCGTAACCGACCTGCACGGGGGTGCGTATGAGACCTAAAATATCCTCCTAAAAAATGGTTTTTTAACAATAACTCGTTCAAATTTTAAGATATATTCTATATTCTTTCTGTTAATTATAGATAATTGATTGCTCTATCTTAAACTAGCGGCGCATTTAGATGTGGTACATGGACTAAGAATAAATACGAAAAAAAAATTAGTAAATTAGTAAAATTAGTAAAAAAGTAATGGGAATTTTAATTAAACTTCAGTTATCGATAAGTAAATTTTTTGAAACATGATAAACACATTGATTGTTTGCATTGCGCACAATATGTTATGATTCGTTTGGTATTTTTGGATGCCTGTATGCAATGTGAGCCGCAATTTATTGTAACAGCCAGTGCAACATCGTATTTTGTTACCACGCTGGAAAAGATGATCTGTGCATCTTCCCTCAGGGATACCTGCAATAAAATATAAAAATCTATACATCTTAGATACATATAATAAAATCGTAGAATTGCCGTATCTGTACATTGAAGATTTTTGCAAAATAATAACTGGGGGATGTTAGAGATAAGTAATAGAACGTAAAAAAGCTATTTTTGAAATTTTTGTCTGTTTGTCTGTTTGTCTGTTTATCTGTTTGTCTGTTTGTCTGTTTATCTGTTTGTCTGTTTGTCTGTATGTTTGTGCGCGCATCACGTAAAAACTACTGAATGGATTGAAATGAAACTCGGCATGATTTAAGTTAATACTATGGAGTAACATATAGGATACTTTTTATCCCGAAATTCAGCACGGTTCCCTTGGGAGAGGGGATGAAAGGCAAAATGTGTACTTAGCTGTAATTCATTAACGGGTGGTCCGATTTCATTCATTCTTTTTTTGTTAGAAAGTAGATACTTTAAAGACTACTGGCTAATCTCCGAAAGGCTGGACCGATTTTGATGGGACTTTCACTGGCGGATGTTTACATTTTGATGTACATAAACATCCGCCAGTGAACTTTCAACAGTTTTTAGCAAGGTTTAAGCTCAAAGGAGCATAGGAAAAACAAAATGATTCCCACGGGATTATTAAAATCAATATCCACGCGAACGAAGTCGCGGGTATCCGCTCGTTAGTGTATAAAATTTAATTTTCTTTAAGTGTGTATCGTGTAAGTGAGACTTGTTACTGTCGATTGTAAATATATCGTAAATTAGGAAAGTGCAAAGCTTCAAAGAATAAGCCAGAAGAACATAACCAGAAACATATTCCTCTTTCTAAAGAAAATAACAATATTTATTTATTTTTACACAAAACAAGTTGCGGTTCGCTTACTTTTGTTTTACCTATCCAAATTTTCAATTTATAAAATTACAAATGTAAAAGTTGCGGTCAAGTCTTGTAAATATGAACAAAATAACTTAAAACTAGATCAAAACCATTACATATGAGTGCATAGACAGCTATTAATAAAAATAAAATACCTCGTTTTGAAGGGGATGACGTCACACGCTGGAGCGCCACGTGAAACGAATTTATTCGTGAAGGTTCCATGACTTTTCAGTTTTTGAGATAATTTAATGATTCTTTCAGATTTTTATTATAATTCACTTAAATTTTTATAATTAATTAAAAATGGAAACTTCTCCATTACGTATTTACGACCGTATTTTTTACAGACAAAGCCTCCGGGCGCACGCTGTCGACACTTGCACAACACTAAAGCAAATTGCGCGGCGACCGCGCCGCCCGCGCTCCACTTCTTGCGTCTCTGAGCCCTACGATTTAGGAGGCGGGAACGTTCTCCTTGCGCACCTAATGTATAATATCACTACTCAGTGCGTTAGGGACCTCATCGATCTCCAATTTTTTTTATTTCATTATTCAATCAAACTTAAAGAGAGAAGCAAGTATGTATATTTGGTTCTGTCAAACACCTTCAAATAAAGGAGTTACGACCTCCCGCACAGAGGTGCAGAACACGATTTTTAGCGCCGCACCAGCGGAAAGTCTTGTAAGAGATTCGTTACATCCCCTAACGCAGTTAACGTGTTAAACAGAAAATTTTAAATAAGTATGTAATTACTTGAAAATTTTATTTCAATACTAGCTGACCCCCGCGACTTCGTTCGCGTGTTTATAGGTTTTATATAGGATCGGATCGGATCCCATAATTCTTTATGTACCTAAACTAAATGTAGCCTGTTACTCCTCATAACATAGAAAGTTCCATTAAAATCGATCCAGCCGTTTCGGAGATTAGCTGGAACAATGTTGACAGAACGACAAACATAAATTTAAACGCACGCCAGTTTAAAATAAGCCATACGTACAAAGATCCGGGTCCCAAGTCATTGGAACCCAGTCTGTCATTTCTGAACTAAAAAACCTATGACCTTGAAATATTTACGGGACAATACTTAAAGTACTACCTTTCTAACAAAAAAAGAATGAGTGAAATCGAACAACGCGTTAATGAATTACAGTTAAATACACGTTTTAACTTTCTTCCCCTCTCCCTTGGGAGAGGGGAAGAAAGTCCTACCTCGGAGTATAACCTCAAATCGTACCAAGTTTCATTCGAATCCGTTCAGTAGTTTCGGCGTGATGCGCGGCCAAGATACAGACAGACAGATAGACAGACAGACAAAAATGAAAAAAATTACAGTTTTGGCTTCAGTATCGATTATAGAGTGCCCTCCAATAAAAATTTTCAAAATATCTTCAATGTACAGAATTGGATCTGTTACAGTTTTATTATATTACTTATAGAAGATAGATAGATAGATACTAACAAACTAACCTAGATGTAAGATTTTAACTGTTACTAAGTAACTCAACAAACAAAATGTATCTACCTAAGTAGTATTAAATAGGAATTAAAAAGTTTTTTTACTTATGTAGGTATATTATTTATTTTTATTTAAGGAAACTCACGTACATACATGAACCCTGAAATCATTTCACTCCTTTGTTTGGGCAGTCGTTTAATTAACAAGTATAAATTAAAAATTAAAAAACCCCCGACATTCGCCATTTTGTGGCGGCGGCCATCTTGGATTTGCATAGTGCTATTCTACTAGTCAAGCCCTTTCATCATATTAAGGGAGTTGTGTAAAAATATGTAATCCGACATTTTGTAGCGGCGGCCATCTTGAATCGAATTTCATCAAACATACCTAACAACACTCTCGACTAATTCACCTTTCAAACAAAAAACCGCATTCAAATCGGTCCACCCGTTTGAGCGCCACAGGGGAACAGACACATACACACACACACACACGTCAAACTTATAACACCCCGTCGTTTTTGCGTCGGGGGTTAAAAATAGAAAACACCTGGATGGATAGACGACAAGATAACAGAGTGCTTAGTCTCAGTTGGGAGCGCTCCAAAACTTTATAGTATACTAGCGGACCCGGCAGACGTCGTCCTGCCCGCTATTAGCGCCACCTACCGGGTCCAATTTTTCTACTTATAAACCTTCCTCTTGAATCACTCTATCTATTAAAAAAAACCGCATCAAAATCCGTTGCGTAGTTTTAAAGATTTAAGCATACCTACATAGGGACATAGGGATATAGGGACAGAGAAAGCGACTTTGTTTTATACTATGTAGTGACTATTTATCGAATCACAATGACTTTAGAGTAAAGTGGACCTAAAACGGCTTAATTATTAAGGTTTGAGTTCGCCAATACATTCAGCATTCGAAAACAGCCAGCGCTCCAAACAGAAATGTTGTAAAATAAATATTCGAACTATTGAATTACGACTTTAAAATAAGAATCTTTGGGTTCATTTTATATCTATATTATTTTATATCTTTGGGTTCATAAGTGGTTGGCGAGGATATGGAAGAGCAGAGGAATAAGCAGACGGGTCAACGTAAAGCTTATGCGCACCATGGTCTTCTCTATTTTTCTTTATGCTTCCGAAACCTGGACTCTGAAGTCTCGAGTACGAAGCAGGATTGACGCGTTTGAGATGTGGTGTTGGCGCAAAATGTTGGGTATACCATGGACTGCGCATCGCACCAACGCGTCAATACTGAAGGAACTCAGGATCCGAACCCGTCTCTCTACTATATGTATGCGCAGGGTTCGCAAGTACTTCGGTCACGTGGTTCGACGAGACCCTGATCATTTAGAAAAACTAATAGGGTAAGTATTTGACAACATTGAAAATATACTATTGATTGTGGTCATCTTATCAGATAATAGCCTAAAAAAGACATATTTCACTCAATCAAACTAAACTATGTAATTTTACGCGATATTTTGCACGAAATAAAACATAATAATTTTTGAAATTTTATCAGGAACGTGAACGCTCTGGGATTGTTTGTGACGTCACTCGATTGCACGTAACTTGGTTGTTATAATTGAAGTTTATGAAGTCAACCGAAACTAAACTTTATACTAGAAAGAATAAGATTGATATTAAAATGAGTATGTATAACAATTTACAACATTACGATACAGCAGTCGCCTTGCGTAGCGTCTCTGTCGCACGCACCGAGTTCCAAAAAGGAGCGAGCGAGAGAAGTGACTTGCATAGCGATTTGTGACGTCACGCGTATCATGTGATCAGAAATGTCGTTTTTGGCGTGGTTTTCAAAACTTAAACTTTATCATTGACTAGATGATGCCCACGGCTTCGCCCGTGTGTATTTAGGTTTGTAAAAATCTCGTGAGAACTTTGATTTTCCAGAACAAAAAGTAGCCTATCTGTAGTAAGTAGTAACCCGTCCACAAAACGGAAAAATTCCGCGGGATCCTTACGATTTCGGAATGCAATTCCTTACAGCATCAGGGTTGAGGAGTTGGACATGTACCTACTTGAGGTCATTCAACAATAAAGTCTTTAATTGGTATCCCCAATATCAATTTAAATAACCGACAGTGCCTAAATCCCATTAGTTTTGGGGATCAGATCCCCTACAGCATCAGGATTGAGGAGTTGGAATCCAAATTTTTTGTAGGACAGTGTCGCAATGTTTCTCTATCGATTAAAAAAAAAATACGCAAATCGGTTCAGAAATCTCGGAGATATCGGTGTACATAGGTAGAAAAACACAACTCCTCCTTTTTTGAAAGTCGGTTAAGAAAGTAGCCTATGTTACTCCCTGGTTAATTCTCTACTTGTATGTGAAAGTCCCGTCAAAATCGGTTCAGCCGTTCCAAAGATTAGCCCGTTCAAACAGACAGACAGACAGACAGACAGACAAAAATTTTAAAAACGTGTGATTCGGTTATAGTATCGTTCAAATAACCATATGAGCTTAATATGAGGTAGTTATTTCGATATTACAGACAGACACTTCAATTTTATTTATTAGTATAGATTTAATTCTGTAGATATTGCGAAAAATATCAATGTAGTGTGTTTTAATAAGTAATCTATACTTACTAATAAATAAAATTGAAGTGTCTGTCTGTAATATCGAAATAACTACCTCATATTAAGCTCATATGGTTATTTGAACGATACTATAACCGAATCACACGTTTTTAAAATTTTTGTCTGTCTGTCTGTCTGTCTGTCTGTCTGTCTGTCTGTTTGAACGGGCTAATCTTTGGAACGGCTGAACCGATTTTGACGGGACTTTCACATACAAGTAGAGAATTAACCAGGGAGTAACATAGGCTACTTTTTTAACCGACTTTAAAAAAAGGAGGAGTTGTGTTTTTCTACCTATGTACACCGATATCTCCGAGATTTCTGAACCGATTTGCGTAATTTTTTTTTAATCGATAGAGAAACATTGCGACACTGTCCTACAAAAAATTTGGATTCCAACTTCTCAATCCTGATGCTGTAGAGGATCTGATCCCCAAAACTAATGGGATTTAGGCACTGTCGGTTATTTAAATTGATATTGGGGATACCAATTAAAGACTTTATTGTTGAATGACCTCAAGTAAGTACATGTCCAACTCCTCAACCCTGATGCTGTAAGGAATTGCATTCTGAAATCGTAAGGATCCCACGGAATTTTTCCGTTTTGTGGACGGGTTACTACTTACTACAGATAGGCTAATTTTTGTTCTGGAAAATCAAAGTTCCCACGAGATTTTTACAAACCTAAATACACACGGGCGAAGCCGTGGGCATCATCTAGTAAAGAATAATTTAAAACAATTTCCAAAAATTAGTCAAATACCCTATTGTGGTCGGCCACGTGGAAGGGAAGAGAAGTAGACGGAGATCACCAACCCGCTGGACCGATACAAACAAGCGTGTAACTCCAGCATACACGCATCCATCCGACTTTCACAAGACCTAGAAGCCTGGAAATCATTAGTCGAAGCTGCTCATGATGACCACAACCCTCAGTCATGAGGCAACGACGTAGAAGAAGGGTTCATTTTACTCTGAAGTCATTGTGATTTGATCAATTGTTTACTATAAAGTTTTGGAGCTCTGCAAATTGGGACTAAGCATAGTGGCTTGAGTTTGTTCGATACATTCAACAAATTAAATTATCGTCATATTTCAACCAATTTACAAAAACCCTCAACAAACAAAGAAAACAAGTAAGTATAAATTAAAAATTTATAAAACCCCCGACATTCACCATTTTGTGGTGGCAGCCATCTTAAATTTACATAGTTGTATTCTACTAGTCAAGCCCTTTTATTGGATACCCATATTGAGGGGGTTGTGAAAAAATATGTTATCCGCCATTTTGTGGTGGCAGCCATGTTGGACCGATTTTCATCAAACATAGCTAATAACACTCCCGACAAATTCACCTTTCAAACAAAAAAAACCGCATTCAAATCGGTTCACCCGTTTGAGCGCTACGGGGGAACAGACAGACACACACACACAGACACGTCAAACTTATAACACCCCGTCGTTTTTGCGTCGGGGGTTAAAACGAAAACGAACAGGTTTAGGCTGTAGTCCACCACACTAGACGAGTGTGGATAGCGGATTATGGAGAGGTTTCCTCGAGGTTTCCTCGATGTTTTCCTTCACCGTTAAAGTGAGTGATATTTTTAACATCGTCATCATGATCAACCCATTACCGGCTCACTACAGAGCACGGGTCTCCTCTCAGAGTGAGAAGGGTTTTGGCCATAGTCTACCAATCTGGCCAAGCGGATTGGCAGACTTCACACACCTTTGAGAACGAACTTATGGAGAACTCTCAGGCATGCAGGTTTCCTCACGATGTTTTCCTTCACCGTTAAAGCAAGTGATATTTAAATACTTAAAACGCACATAACTCCGTGCCCCGGGATCGAACCCACGACCTCCGATTAGAAGTCGGTTGTCCTAACCACTAGGCTATCACAGCTTTTTTAATATAGAGTTCGAACTCCGTCCCCCCGAAAGGCAGGCCGAAATCTTAACCACTAGACGATCACCGCTTTTGGTTAAACGAGATCACAGTCAAGGGCTATATAAGGCGAGGTTTGCAGAAGATTCAGGGCCTGTTTCACCACCTGCTGAATAAGTGTCTGATAGCCTAAACGTAAATGTCACTTTCTTACTTTATCTCAAGTGACAAAGATACAAGTTGTAGATAGCTATCCGATACTTATCAGAAGGTGGTGGAACGGGCACAAAATGTACACGCGTAAGAAGTTAGACTTCTTTGCATGCAAATAATTAATTACAATCAGACGGCCATGTTTGTTTGCGAATCGTCTGTCAGCAACTTCAAGTTGCTATCTAACTTCTCGACTGTTGCCAACTTCATCACGTCGTTTTTCAATGTCGGTTTTCGTGTCACAAAATCATAAAAATTCAATCTCATTTTTTCATAATGTAAAAGTATAACTTCAAAAAATCTCTGCCCATGTCCAGCGATGGACTACACTGCGCGCTACACTTACCCACGTCTACGTACAATTAATAGTTGTTTTTTTGTATCAAAAAGCGTCTATTTTTAGCGGGCAGGTTGTTAGTTTATCGGCAGTTTCCGCTACAGGGCCATGTGGCTTGAACGCGCGCGCGCTGCGGCGGCCATATTGCTGGATCGAGTAGAGACAGTCCTTAATAAGTATATTTAGCACTAGCTTTTGCCAGCGACCTCATCCGCGTATTAGGTTTTCGTGCGCGCGCTAAGGTATACATACATACTTACAGGCTGTCGTATATAAAAGTGCAGTATAAAGGCTAACATACAATATTCAGTAACGCCTACAAAACTTTGTCACAGTAAGTACAGCATATTATACAGAGTACAATAACCATTTTGTCTTAGGCCTAGCCCGCTCTGCCAAATTTATTTGCGCGATTTATTTTCGCGAATTTCAAATCTCAAGTGGGTGCAGTTTAATACATTTCCATTTATCTTCTATAATAAAATCGTAGACTTGCCGTATCTGTACATTGAAGATTTTTGCAAAATAATAACTGGGGGATGTTTGGGATAAGTAATAGAACGTAAAAAAGCTATTTTTGAAATTTTTGTCTGTTTGTCTGTTTATCTGTTTGTCTGTATGTTTGTGCGCGCATCACGCAAAAACTAAGTACTGAATGGATTGAAACGAAACTTAGTACGATTTAAGTTCATACTGCGGAGTAACATATAGGATACTTTTTATCCCGAAATTCAGCACGGTTCCCTAGGGAGAGGGGATGAAATTCAAAACGTGTATTTAGCTGTAATTCAATAACGCGTGTTCCGATTTCATTCATTCTTTTTTTTTAGAAACTTTAAAGATTACCGACTAATCTCTAAAAGGCTGGATCGATTTTGATGGGACTTTCACTGTCGGATGCTTACATTTTGATCTACCTAAACATCCGCCAGTGAACTTTTAACAGTTTTTAGCATGATATGAGCTTAAAGGAGCTTAGGAAAAACAAAATGATTCCTACGGGATTTTTAAAAACCAATATATAACCATGCGAACGAAGTCGCGGGTGTCCGCTTGTGTCACATAATTCTGCGAAAAACATCACGCGAATTTTCTTGGGGGCTTCTTTTTGTGGGCTTTTCTCAGACCTGGACGCGTTTGGAACCCTCGTAGTTTTAGCTTTTCGTTCTCGTAAGTAATTATCACCATTGCCTCACTTTCATGTACTTACTTCTTAAATTCACGTTCAAAAAGTGTATAGTGTACCAATTTTGAATAAAGTTCGACTTTTTTTTTTATAATCTTTCTTTTTAAGGGCTTTTATACATTAAGTACATGACAGTCCTATTGTAGCATATACATATAACAATCAGTCAATAACTATTTAAACTAAGGGGTATATAATAATATTTTAAACGAAACCAAAATCTACGACTCTAGTTATAATATATAATTTATCTTATCCGTTTTTAAACTATTTATATAAAAATTAATATAATTTAATTAATAAATTTATATTAATTTAAAATTAATATAATAATAATAATTAGCGGTCATGTCCCAGTACCAACTTACCTTTCGCTGAACTCATGGTCACCCCAGTTAGTGTAAAAATACCGGGGTAATTTGTTTTATAGCCCAATTTCAGACGAGATATATCTACCTTTGATGTTTACACACAGTCAATAGGTACCCAATCAGAGTTTACTTATACATATACAAGTACATTATGTCAACAATATTTCTAAAAAACCGGCCAAGTACGTGGCGGGCCACGCGCAATGTAGGGTTCCGTAGTCACAATCCTCGAAAAACAGATGTAACTCCTTAACCTGTGAACCCTACTTAGCCATGATAGTTTTCCTTTAAAATTGATTATATATACTACTGCTGTGAATTTTTTCAAGTTCCTATATACTGCCATTTGGCTGATAGAGGGGGGGGACACTTGACTCTAATAAAAATTTGCACTTTAAAACATCATATTTTACAAACGGATCTAGAAATCGAAAAATGATGTTCCCACACCCACAGTATTTTTAAAAGACCTATTCAACGATACCCCACACTATGGGGTAGACGAGAAAAAAAATATTCATCCCCACTTTACATGTAGGGGAGCTACCCTAAAAAAAAATATTTATCAAAATTTTATTTCACCACTTTATTGGCGTGATTAATATTTATACCCATGCCAAATTACAGATTTCTAGCACTAATAGTCTCTGAGATTAACCGAGGACGGACGGACAGACAGACGGACGGACATGGCGAAACTATAAGGGTTCCTTGTTTACTACGGAACCCTAAAAAGATTAAGTTCTATAATACTAGTATAAATTAATAAACCGGTCAAGTGCGAGTCAGACTCGCGCACCGAGGGTTCCGTACTCCAGAAGTATAAGTACAATCTGTTTTTCATTAGTTTGTCTTAAAAGGTAAGGTGCTAATTAAGCTAGGCCTCTAAATTGTATGAGCGCTCATACAACTCAGAGGTCTATCTTAATTGGCTCAACTATGTATGTATGTATGGGGACACCCTTTAATTTCCAACTTATTTTTAGTTTTTGGAATTTTTCTTTTATTTGTGCTGTAAGACCTGGCTTTTAGCCAAATTTCCTAATTCTAGGTCAACTGGAACTACCATTTAGGTTTTCGACCCAAAACCTATCGGGTACTTCCGGTTGACCTAGATTTGTCAATTTTGGTGAAAAGCAAGGTCTTACATATCAAGTAAAGGAAAAATTCCGAAAAATAAAAAAATTTGAATATTTAGGTAAATTTTTTTACTTACAAGTTTTTGTGAAAATCTAAATTTGCCCATATTTTTTTATTGTGTGGACTCAGGACCTTAATTTTTATACACCTAATAGGGACTAGAGATCCTAGTACTTGGTATAAATTTCAACTTACTAGGTCCACCCGTTCCTGAGAAAATCGGTGGTGACACACGGACAGACAGACGGACAGACGGACAAGAAAGTGATCTTATAAGGGTTCCTTTTTTTACCTTTTGAGGTACGGAACCCTAAAAATAAAAAAAAACCCGACATTCGCCATTTTATGGTGGCGGCCATCTTGAATTTGCATAGTACTATTCTACTAGTCAAGCGCTTTCATTTGATACCCATATTGAGGGGGTTGTTAAAAAATATGTAATCTGCCATCTTTTGGCAGCGGCCATCTTGGACCCATTTTCATCAAACATAGCTAACAACACTCTCGACAAATTCACCTTTCAAACAAAAAAACCGCATTCAAATCGGTTCACCCGTTTGAGCGCTACGAATTACTTTTCTGCCGGTTGGTAGGTATATTTGAATATCGTACTTTTATATTATAGCGGTGTTAGCTTAGTTGCCTCATTGGTCTAGTCAGGTCAGCATATTCGACTGCAGATCACGAGGTCCCGGATTCGATTCCCGGGTCGGGCACTAATTGTTAGGTATTGGGTTTTTCTGTCAAGAAATTTACAGCACTAGCCCGGAGACATGATACCCATGGTATTGATTTTGTTCGTATAAAATCTAGCCTATTTCACTTGGGCCATAATAATACTTAATCAGTTGATACCGCATTCATCAAAATCGCCTCTGTTGCATAGGTACGTAAATATCAAAAAATCGGTTCACTTCGAACTATGTAGGAATATATTATGTTACACCCCTCCATTGCCACTGTAGTTTCGCGACTCGTATTCGACTGCAGATCACGAGTTCCCAGGTTCGATTCCCGGGTCGGGCAAATAATTGTTAGGTATTGGGTTTCTCTGTCAAGAAATTCTCAGTGCCAGCCCGGAGTCGGTAATTGGCGGTATTTCACCCCCGTGCCTCGGAGAGCACGTTAAGCAGTCGGTCCCGGTTATTATCACTATCATGTGACAATAGTCGTTAGAGCCCGCCAACCCGCATTGGAGCAGCGTGGTGGGTCTAAGCTCTAAATCCCTCTTTCCTATGAGAGCGGAGGCCTTAGGTAGGTAGGTATAGGTATCGCCAAACAAATATTCGCCTCTGAATATAGCCGCAAGACGCCCACTGATACCTAAAATATGCTATTGCGACAATAGCATATTTTAGGTATCAGTGGGCGGACAGAAAGGGACGGAGCTAGCGTGAACATACGCGAGTTCGCTCTCGCACGAAGCTCAGGGACGAACATTTGTTTGGCGGCGATACCTATATAACACTTATAGACAAAAATAAATAACAGTTTTATATAGGTATTTTTTTATTCTTTGGCATAGATTTTTGGTTTACAGCTGGTAATAAGTAAAAACTATAGGTTTTTATTTACATGGGATGGGTATTTATTTACTTAGGATTATAACTACATACTTAGTATATTACAAAAAATATCTTATAGGTATGTATAGGTACTTACAGAACTTATAGAGATATTCACTACATTTTCCAACAATATTCATTAAAATAAGTTCTACTTTATAATTAACTATAGCTGATGCCAGCGACTTTGTCTGCTTGTTAAGTATAAAGCGAGCTCGAGCGAAACGATCTTTTTTTTAAATTGCTTAAGGGAGAGTCCGGCAGTACGGGCCGGCATCCAGTACCGGCCAGTTGCTATTTCTAAGATTATATAACAGCTAACGCTGACACCATTAGCTCCATTTAAGTAGTTCACTTTGACAAGTCTATGCCCAAAACGGGGGCGACCTGTCAGCTACCGACTAACTGTCAGTGCAAAGAATTGCGTTGCGCGCGGTGACATTCGTTACACAAGTATTGTACCGGGGGTGATAATTGAATATTATTGGAATATATCGACAATAGTTAATCGTGGTATGTATTTATTATTTATATAGCTACAATAATAATGTTTTAATTGATGCTTTATACGTAACATTTTATAATTGAGCGATCTCGAAATTTTATTTCGCTTCCTCCAGTACGGGCCACGAAATTGTCCGTCAGTACCGGCCACTGGTTGAGTTTATTTTAAATGGTTTAATTTCTTTATAGGTACATAAATATGTTAGATGATGACAATGGACGTGAAAGGAAGACAAAGAAGCGCACCTGGGAACCTGCCATAATGCATAGAGCCGTGGAAAAGTTTTAAGTAGGCACAGAAATGAATGCGCGTCAGGCTGAGATTCAAAGTACCAAGAATGACTTTATATGTAGAATTAAAGCTATTGAAAATTATAAAGAGAAAAATAATAAAGCTTTAAGCCTGCTATGGGTCGTTTCCACGACACATTCTCGCCTGAACACGAAAAAGTGTTGGCAGAACATATTAAGGATTTAGACAATAGGCGCCCATTAGCAAACTTACCTACAGTAAACTTTTCACGGTTAAAGATAAAGAAGTTAACAAAAAAGGCAAGGATGTTTTGCTATCAGGCAACGATACCGACAAAAAAGACAGGAAAAAGAATGAAAACTAGCTCCTTTTTCAAAGAAAGATTTAGGAAGAAACAATATGCCCTCTGTGCCTCGAATCTCATAAAGAGGATTGGATTCAGTGTGGAAACTGCAAGATTTGGGTGCAAAAGGCTTACGCAAACATTTTGGAACTATTAAACCAATAAAATATGTGATTATTGCCTAGTATAAATGGTATTTGTTTCTGGCCCGTACTGGAGGACAATTTTTTTACTATTAATTTTTAGTGTCTTTAGATTTTATTAATAAATTTGATTCTTTCCAAATATATTGATGTTACATTATTTTTATTTATACATTATGAGTTATTTTACATAAATCAGCAAATATATAACATATTACTTTGGAGATTTTAATTTTGTACCAAATAAACCTTAGGGTGGCGGTACTGCCGGACTCTCCCCTAAATATAAATAACTATTTTTCTAGTTATTAACATAAAACGAAATATCTTTTTTTTTTCATCTTATTTTGTTAATAACAACTGCAATTTTTACCTGCACCAAAATCCTTCAAAAACATTTTTCTAGAGGTGATTCCGAATCGAATGAGCTATCGCTCATATTTTTAGGACCTTTATCTCCATTTTTCACGTTTTTCGAACTTGTAACTTGTTGACTAGTCTATTTACAACACTTCTGCTCGGGGCGCCGCACTGGCTGTAAACGAATGCTGAATGTATTGGCAAACTCAAACCTTAAAATAAGGGGGTTTAGGTCCATTTTACTCTGAATTCATTGTGTTTCGATCAGTAGTACCTATTTAGTAAAGTTTTCGAGCTGTGCAAACTGAGCCTAAGCATATAAATCACATCGTTTAATCGTACGTCTTCGATGACCTCCTCGTTGGCCCAGTGGTTAGCATATTCGACTGCAGATCACGAGGTCCCGGGTTCGATTCCCAGGTCGGGCAAAAATTGTTAGGTATTGGGTTTTTCTACCAAGAAATTTTCAGTGCCAGCCTGGAGTTGGTAGTTGGCGGTGTTTCACCCCCGTGCCTCGGAGGGCACGTTAAATACGCAGTGGGTCCCGGTGATTATCACTATCATTTTGCGACAAAAGTCGTTAAAGCCCGCCAACCCGCATTGGAACAGCGTGGCGGGTCTAAGCTCTAAATCCCTCTCTCCTGTGAGAGAGGAGGCCTGTGCCCAGCAGTGGGACGTTAAAAGGCTGTTGTAGAGAATCGTACGATCGTTAGCCAATTAGGACGACGAATAAGGTATATACAAATACAACCCCCGTCACGCAAGTCGAGCGGTGACCTTCAAGTGCGCGCAGCGTCGTACGAGTGAGCGGGACACAATACGATTGGAGAGCCAATCAGCGCTTACGAGGGATCCGCGAGAACTAATCAGTGCTTACGAACGATCCCACGCCCTCCCCGCGACCCCCTCACACCCCGAGATACCTCATTTTCGACTTCTGCGCATTGAAGGTCACCTTATTCCATAAGGTCCATATACCAAGATCAACTTATTTGCCATGACTTGTAGTTATGTGGTGTGCAGGTTTTGTTCGCTCTTCAGTTCCAACGCCCAGACGTGCTGCGGCCACCCAGTTCGACCTTTGCCCTTCTTCTCTGAAGCGTTGTTCTGAAAAAAAAAATTGGTTGTCTGTAAAGTCGATTTACGGACGATAATTTTACGTGATAACGTCATAAGAAAATATTATAGAACACATATATGGGCCGATTGTGTCTCTCAATCGCTTGTTCCGCGCTCTCGCTTGCACGCTCGACTCGAGTCATCCTTTTTCGTGTGTTCATCGATTTATAAGACATTATCACGTCAAAAAATAGTAGTTTAAAATACTAAAATCTACTGAGTAACATAAGTAGGTATCTAATTTTTGAAGTTATGACTTCTTAACACGCCGCACGCGTTATGAAAAAAAAAACCGGTAAAGTGAGAGTCAGACTCGCGCAACGAGGGTTCCGTACTCCAGAAGTATAAGTACAATCTGATTTTCATTAGTTTAGTGAAGGTAAGGTGCTAATTAAGCTTGGCCTCTAAATTGTATGAGCGCTCATACAACTAAGAGGTCTATCAAAATTGGCTCAACTATGTATGTACCCTTTATTATAACCCTTTCATTTCCAACTTTTTTTAGTTTTTGGAATTTTTTCTTTATTTATGCTGTAAGACCTGGCTTTTTGCCAAATTTCGTAATTCTAGGTCAACTGGAACTACCATTTAGGTTTTCGACCCAAATAGACCTAGATTTGTCAATTTTGGTTAAAAGCAAGGTCTTACAGATCAAGTAAAGGAAAAATCTAAATTTGCCCATACCTTTTTATTGTGTGGACTCGGAACCTTAATTTTTATACACCTAATAGGGACTATAGACTTTAGTATCTGGAATAAATTTCAACTTGCTAGGTCCACCCGTCGTTCCTGAGAAAATCGGTGGTGACACACGGACAGACGGACAAGAAAGTGAACTTATAAGGGTTCCTTTTTTACCTTTTGAGGTACGGAACCCTAATTATGAGAGTGAATTCGTATGATGTGCGCGCACAGGATGAGTAATCCTAAAAGAGACTCGCACTTGGCTGGTTATTTATTTATATTGCACCCGTACCCCTAATCAATAATTAATAATAGTAAAAACAACTTATTTTATATAATACGAATCTCTACGCAAAAAACTACTATCAATGAACAGTTCACAAACAAAAAAAACTTGTTACACAACCAACAACCACAGAATAAATTAGTACGTTTTACCACGGAACGTAGCAAAAAAGTTTCCAAAAAAAGCTGTTTTTTTTTTGACAAAATCTCGTATCGTTTACACGCATGATTGCTCACAGATGAGGCAGAACGACTTTGAAAAAAAAAGCAACAAAAAAATTTGCTCCTGTTTTGTTATTTTAGGGTTCCGTATGCAAAGGGCACATCGGGGCCGTATTAGTGTCACTCTGCAGTCTGACTATATCTCTTTGATCTCTCTGCGGTGGTGTCCCATTGCACTATGAGAGTGAGAGAATAGAGGGTTCTCTGTTAGCGCTCACACTTTTGCACTATAATATCCACTGGGTAGTCTGTGTTGATATTGACTGCTGTGGCCGAAATTCAGTCGGGAAGTATAATGGTACGATTTCTAATATTTATTATTATTTTATTGTAAAAATTCTTTATTAACTTAAAAATTAAACAAAATATACGAGTATGTACATAAATATTATAAATGTACCTACATCGATCTAATTTAAAAACTTTCAACCTAACATTTTTGCTATTGAAACTATTGTACAAATACCAGTCCATAATGTAATCTATACTTATATAATAAAGCGGAAGAGTTTGTTTGTTTGAACGCGCTATAATCTCAGGAACTACTACACCGATTTCAAAAATTCTTTCACCGTTGGATATGTAGGTACGTGATCCTTGAGTGCTATAGGCTATATAATATGTACCACGGGCGAAGCCGGGGCGAACCGCTAGTTTTAAATATAAGCTTTGACCAAAAACAAATGAACGACGTTTTTAAGTTGGTCATAGGTGCGGAATCCTAATGCCATGAGGGCCGACTCGCACTTGGCCGATTTTTTATTTTGGTTTTGAATAGAGATGCATTGTGATTTGTTTAAAATATAGGTACCTATAATGTGTATGTATATATTATGAAAACTACAGTTTTGTGCATTGCATTTGTTAAGATGAAGTTGCGATATACCTATACTTTTAGGTATGTATGAATCATATTGTGAGATGATGATAGTAAAAAAACCGAGCTGAGTTCGTTGTGGGCTCTTCTCAGACCAGGGCGCGTTTGGAACCCTCGTCGTTTTAGTTTCAAGTTCTCGTAAGTAATTATCACCATTACCTCACTTCTATGGACAATATTTGTATAAAATATTGCCGCACAAAAAGTGTATGGCGTACCAATTTTGAATAAAATTATTTTGAATAAGTAAGTAGGTATGTACTTTCTGAAAATAACCGTTTTTGACATATTTTAACGACATATCTTCTCGCGCAGAAGGATGCGTTTGTTTACAAGTTCTCTTCCGCGAGTGAAACTGGGTCAATTTTTTACCTGTCCGTTATAGTTAACCGTTTATACAGTTTGTTTGTCTGTACTTATATTCGTTCAACGGTCTCGCAGTTTATAGGTGGGCATCTGGTTTGCTTTTTACATTTCTAAAATTAGTAAGTTTTTGTTAATTCTAGACATTCCGGCACGCACTGTGTTGTAAATAAATAAAACTGGCCAACTGCGAGTCGGGCCTCGCTCTTCTAGGGTTCCGTACATAATTATGAACAACATAATATTAATATTTTGGGTGTAAGAAATATTTTATTTCCGAGCTAGACATCTCAATCAACCGTGAAAGAAAACCCTAAAAAATGTTCGTTTGTTTTGGTCACAGCTAACAAACTATACTTTATGAATCGTTGTTTTTATTATTTGTTGTGTAAATATAAGTATGTCATATACCGAATGGTATACCAATTATGGAATATACGGTATATAGTAGGAACCGTGGTTTTGGAATATACCGAAACATGTTCCTAACTGGGTTTAATTTTTGAGGTAGCCCCCGTCACAAAAATGGTCTAAAATTGACAACTTTGATGGCCCCCAAAACTATAGATACAAATAATAGGCCCCCATGATAAAACCTTATGTTCTAAGCAAAAAATTTAAAAAATATAATATATTCTTACTCTATACTTAATGAGCTCTAAGCAATGATACCCCACGAGCTAGGGTAAGAAAAAAAAATCCGGCTCCTTTTTCATGTACCTATGGGAGCCCCCCTGAAAAATAATTTAATTCAATTTTAATTCAATATTCAGTTTTGGGTTAACGTTCTACACCAAATACCAAAATGGGAGATTCCATCGAAAACGCTGTTCTTTGAGATATTAAAAAAAACAATGTATTGGTGGGATAGCAGCGGGTAATTACAACCCGTGCGAAGCCAGGACGGGTGGCTAGTATATAGGTAGGTACATAGGTATAATAAACGCCACCCCTCTCATCCGTCGGTCGGAAATATAAAACATCCAGAAGTTTTCCAGATACCGCGTCCATTTTACGCGCGGGGCCATGTGTTTTCCCCGTTATTAAATTAGCTCTAATAAAAGATAATCATGGACGTCTGGTGTGCGGTAAGATTACAGTTCACTGCGTTTATTATCTAAATATATTATGTACCTATAAATATACTACTTACTTGTTTTATTAGTTTTTTTATGTGTTTCCAATGAAGACGTCCACTGCTCGATATAGGTCTCTTGTAAGGGGTCTTATGTATAGAGTCTAGACATTATTGAGTAGAGTACACCCATTGGTCTCACTAGTGGGTCAAGTCCGTGGGTCCACGGGTCATTCACCATATTTTTTCAGTGTTGTTAAATTTGAAAAATGATGGGAACGGGACCGTCAAAGTTTTCATTCTTACTTCGATCACATTAAAATATTTGTCCGAATCAACTAACTTAGTTACTTAGTATAATCCAAAATGTCTGTCTAATCACAGTAATATTATAAAGGCGAAAGTTTGTGTGTGTGTGTGTGTGTGTGTTTGTTACTAAGTATTTAGGTAACGCCGCAACTATACCAAACCGATTTGGCTGTGGAATGGAGATAGATTAGGGTGCGTCCAGACTTGAACATTTCACCGAACCGAACAGCGAACATTTCGGCGAACTTGTTACGCTCAATGTGGACGGCGCGCTTGGTGCGCTTGAGATGGGTTACTGCGTAACAGTTCGGCGAAACAGCGAACATTTCGGCGAACTTGTTACGCTCAATGTGGACGGCGCGCTTGGTGCGCTTGAGATGGGTTACTGCGTAACAGTTCGGCGAAACTTTCGCCGAACTGTTACGCAGTAACCTTAGAAAAGTTAGAAAACCTTAGAAAAGTTAGTAAACCTTAGAAAAGTTTTTTATTCAAATAAACTTTTACAAGTACTTTGAATAGTCAACTGAATCTACCACTGGTTCGGAATGCCATTCCAACCGAGAAGAACCAGTAAGAAACTCGGCGGTTGCTCTTTTTTTACAATATCAATAAGTATAACAATTTTATGTTAAGTACATGATTGAATTGCCGTCTCGCGCATTGCTGGAACGAGTCAAATCCATGTGGGACTTAAATAAGTAGATATAGACTTCCAAAACGCGATAGATGGCGCTAATTGTTCGTAGGTAGGTACATCACGCTCACATAACACATTATTGCAATAGTTTGCTGTCATTGCAAGCATTTGTGTGCGTTTGCATGAATTTGCTGTCGTTCTCTTTGCTAAGTTACTCTTAGAACATTGGGTTCAAATATTTTTATGTGTACAAACTTATTTACCGTGGGTAACACCGCGGGGCGCAGCTATTAGGTTTATAAAAGTGATCGAAATTCTTAGACCATATTTTTTGTTAAGTTAACTCTTAGAACATTGGGTTCAAATATTTTTATGTGTACAAACTTATTTACCGTGGGTAACACCGCGGGACGCAGCTATCCTACTAATATTATAAATGTGAAAGTGTGGATGTTTGGATGTTTGGATGTTTGGATGTTTAGATGTTTGTATGTTTGGATGTTTGTTACTCAATCACGCCGCAACTACTGAACCGATTTGGCTGAAATTTTGAACGGAGATAGCTTATGCCCTGACTTAAAACATAGGCTACTTTTTATCCCGGAAAAGTATTCCTGTGGGACTAAAATAGATATAATCTTCCAAAAACGCCATAGAGGGCGCTGACTGTTCTTAGGTAAATCACGTTCACATAACACATTATTGCAATAGTTTGCTGTGTTGCATGCATTGGCAACACATAGGCTACTTTTTATCCTGGAAAAAATGCACAGTTCCCATGGGATTTTGAAAAACCCGAAGTCTATATCTACAGCTATAGGTAGATTATTATAGCGAACTTCCTTGATAGAAAGTATAAAGGTTGGAAAAGGGAGCGGGAACGGGAACCGGGAATCAACGATTCCCTCGGGATTTGTTCAAAACCGAAATTCACGCGAGCGAAGCTGCGGGCAGAAGCTATCACACATAATCACAATACCAATCCTACTAATCCTACTATCTAAATATATAAAAGGAAAAGGTGACTGACTGACTGACTGACTGACTGACTGACTGACTGATCTATCAACGCACAGCTCAAACCAGTGGATCGATCGAGCTGAAATTTGGCATGCAGATAGCTATTGTGACGTAGGCACCCGCTAAGAAAGGATTTTTGAAAATTCAACCGCTAAGGGTGTTAAATAGGGGATGAAAGTTTGTATGAAATTCCTTCATTTTTCAACTTATTACCATGGAAATTCGTATTTAGACCTTTGATTCGGATTTCGATTTTTAAATAATCTAAATATATAAAAGGAAAAGGTGACTGACTGACTGACTGACTGACTGACTGACTGATCTATCAACGCACAGCTCAAACCAGTGGATCGATCGAGCTGAAATTTGGCATGCAGATAGCTATTGTGACGTAGGCACCCGCTAAGAAAGGATTTTTGAAAATTCAACCGCTAAGGGTGTTAAATAGGGGATGAAATTTTGTATGAAATTCCTTCATTTTTCAACTTATTACCATGGAAATTCGTATTTAGACCTTTGATTCGGATTTCGATTTTTAAATAATCTAAATATATAAAAGGAAAAGGTGACTGACTGACTGACTGACTGATCTATCAACGCACAGCTCAAACCAGTGGATCGATCGAGCTGAAATTTGGCATGCAGATAGCTATTGTGACGTAGGCACCCGCTAAGAAAGGATTTTTGAAAATTCAACTGCTAAGGGTGTTAAATAGGGGATGAAAGTTTGTATGAAATTCCTTCATTTTTCAACTTATTACCATGGAAATTTGTATTTAGACCTTTGATTCGGATTTCTATATTTAAATAAAGAATTACGTCTTTCAGGATTTTTACTACTTCCTACTTCCTACTAATATTATAAATGTGATAGTGTGGATGTTTAGATGTTTGGATGTTTGTTACTCTATAACGTCGCAACTACTGAACCGATTTGGCTGAAATTTTGAATGGAGATAGATTATGTCCTGACTTAAAACATAGGCTACATTAATTTATCATGGAAAAATCTACTTTTTTTGAAAAACCTGAAATCTATATTTACAGCTATAGGTAGATTACTATAGCAAACTTCCTTGAAAGTAGGTATAAAGGTATCCACGATTCCCTAAGTATTTGTGAAAAATCGAAATTCACGCGGGCGAAGCCGCGGGCAAAAGCTAGTTTGGTTTATAAAAGTGATCGAAATTCTTAGACCATATTTTTTGTTACGGCGCTCATCTCGAAAACTAATCTATGTAGTCAGGAATATTGTTATCTGTAGTACGTATACAAGTGAGTGCATACGCCTCGCCACTTGAGAAGATTCACTGGAGAAAGTGTCTAGTGCGCAGTACTCGAGCGGTCGTCTGGCGCCAGTGCACCTACTGTATGTTTATTCCGAGCTTGCATACCTCCAAAACTACTAATTACTTACTCCAAAGATACTATAGTGTAGCCAAAGATGTGGAATGTTTACCAACAAACCGTTGCTTGGCAATCGAGTAGCAACCAATAGTAGGCAGTATGGCACGTACGCGACGTGACCATAAGAGATGCATATTATAGTCTGATTTTTAAGTCGGTGGAATTCTGACAGTTGTCATTTAAAAATATAATGAGTTATTTGTATGAAAAACAGGGTTACAACCTAAAGTTCGATTTTACCCCAAACTAAAGTACCTGAAGTATCTGTCAGGCATTTGTAATATCCACGTGCGGCAATTGATTTTTATTTTAAAAGTAGGTAGGTATATAAGTTTTGAATTTATTATCTCTTTTTTTGTGGGAACCGTTTTATCTCTAGTAACACTAAAAAACATTAGAATTCCCCGGTAGAAAATGGCGATCAAATTACAATTTTTCTTTATTAAAAGTGTTAAGTGCCCTTAAATGATGATTTATGGTTTGTTTACAAAAATTACACATCGAATTGTATAGAGCAAAATGGATCCAAAGTCTCCTATTTTAAAGTCGTAATTCACTACTTCGAATATGTATTTTGCAAAATTTCCGCTTGGGGCGCTGGCTGTAGACGAATGACTGGATTCACCTTAAGACAAGGCAGTTTAGGTCCATTTCACTTTGAAGTCTTTTGTTTCGACACTAGAATTTCGATCATCGTTTCCACAATGTACAAAGTCGGCATAACCGTACTGTTGTTACTTGCTTATCTCTGCGCGGTAAGTATTTAAATAAAATCGGTCAAGTGCGAGTCGGGTCTCACTCTTATAAGGGTTCCGTACGTATTGTGCGACCAACTGAAAATAATGGCGCACGAGAAACACCTCAATCAAGCTATTTTTTAGGAAAAATTGAACCGACTTCGGTCCAGCAATTTTAGAAAAATCGGTGTACCAAATACCAATCAAAAATATTAGTGATATTGGACACATTTAAGTATATCTGTAACTTCGTATATCAGAATGATAACTAAGTGTTTTAATACTAAAACCTTCCTGAAAGTATGTAGGTAAATTACGATACTGAAAAAAAAAACATCAAAATCGGTTCATTAATGTTTGAGATAATCGCGAACACACAAACATACATACATACATACATACATACATATTATTATATAATATATACGTATACATACCACAAGCCACGCTACAAAAAAGTTTTTTCAAAACGTAAGAAATTTTAGCGATTATCCAAGTTTCACTTCAGTAACAAATTGAAAGAATAGTCTGTAGACCCGTGTCATAGAAATACGAAGAAACCTAAGAAACAGAGAAATACAAGACAGAGAAAACTCCAGTGGCGTAGCGCACCTTGGCGGGCCCCTTATAAAAATTTGTTTGGGGGCCTTTATGAAGGGTAAAGATTTCTTACAAAAGAAAAAAAATGTTTGTATAAAATTAAAAGCAATATTTATTCATCATAATTATTTATCTGTCACTTTTTCTAAAATTTTTACAAACAGTTCAAATTAAATATAATATAATCTCCTTGCCTTTTTTTCGGTAAACTGATTTATTAAATCATTTATAGCTGACTAGAAAATGCCCGCGGCTTCGCCCGCGTGAATTTTAGTTTTGCACAAATCCCGAGGGAAGCGTGGATTTCCGGTTCCCGTTCCCTTTTCCAACCTTTATACCTACTTTCAAGGAAGTTTGCTATAGTAACCTATAGCTGTAGCTATAGATTTCGGTTTTTCCGAAAATTTCGGAAAATCCCGTGGGAACTCTGATTTTTCGGGATAAAAAGTAGCCCATGTTTTAAGTCAGGGCATAAGCTATCTCCATTCAAAATTTCAGCCAAATCGGTTTAGTAGTTGCGGCGTGATTGAGTAACAACATCCAAACTATTAGGATGATGACTTTAGTTTTTCTAAAGATTCTGCCTCTATGGACAACTTTTTGGACAACATTTTTTGACTTTTGTCATTTCTGAGTTTTTGTTAATATTTGCTTACGCACGACGGGGGCCCCCGTGGCTTGGGGGCCCCGTATAATTGATACGGCAGATACGGCGGTAGCTACGCCCCTGGAAAACTCTGTCTTGTATTTCTCTGTTTCTTAGGTTTATAGAGCTATAAGGTTAGAAAGCAGAGTGACACACAGAATTCCGTTTCACCCTTTTGTTATGAAACCCTAAGAATTGAAGTGTCTGTTTGTGATTCATTCTATAAAATCTGTTTCAAATTGACTGCCTCTAAGCTCATATGATTTTTTAAACGTAATAACAAACACCATGTTTTTCATGTATGTAAAATTTTTGTATGTCTGTTGGTTTATTTGTCCAGGCCAATCTTCGGAATGGCTGAACCGATTTTGATAGGGCTTCACAGACCGGTAGAGGACGCTAAATGTCCATGATGACGCTTTATGTCCAGGACCTTGCCTACCTTTTTTTTTAATTCATTCACAAGCCCTTGACTGCGATCTCACCTGATGGTAAGTGACGATGCAGTCAAGACGGAAACGAGCTAACCTGGAAGTGGTATGGCAGTTTTTATTAAATCCATACCTCTGACACCCCTGATCTGTTTCTACGCGGCATCGTACCGGAACGCTAAATAGCCGATACGGTGGCAACTGGCCACCGCTGTAGCCTCCCACCAGACCACACCAGAGACCATTTAGAAATCGCCTCTCCCGGGAATCGAACCCGGGACCACCCACTTGTGAGTCCGCAGCGCTCACCACTGCGCCATGGGAGGTCGTTACCTGCGAGTGGTCGGCGTTTCTCCGCCTGGGGGGCGTGTGGTGCAGCTCGGCTCGGAACCCGGGACCGCCCACTTGTGAGTCCGCAGCGCTCACCACTGCGCCATGGGAGGTCGTTACCTGCGAGTGGTCGGCGTTTCTCCGCCTGGGGGGCGTGTGGTGCAGCTCAGCTCGGAACCCGGGACCGCCCACTTGTGAGTCCGCAGCGCTCACCACTGCGCCATGGGAGGTCGTTACCTGCGAGTGGTCGGCGTTTCTCCGCCTGGGGGGCGTGTGGTGCAGCTCAGCTCGGAACCCGGGACCGCCCACTTGTGAGTCCGCAGCGCTCACCACTGCGCCATGGGAGGTCGTTACCTGCGAGTGGTCGGCGTTTCTCCGCCTGGGGGGCGTGTGGTGCAGCTCAGCTCGGAACCCGGGACCGCCCACTTGTGAGTCCGCAGCGCTCACCACTGCGCCATGGGAGGTCGTTACCTGCGAGTGGTCGGCGTTTCTCCGCCTGGGGGGCGTGTGGTGCAGCTCAGCTCGGAACCCGGGACCGCCCACTTGTGAGTCCGCAGCGCTCACCACTGCGCCATGGGAGGTCGTTACCTGCGAGTGGTCGGCGTTTCTCCGCCTGGGGGGCGTGTGGTGCAGCTCAGCTCGGAACCCCCCGGCCGGCTCGCCGTCCGTCTCCAAGACCTTGAGCAGGTACGATATGTAGGAGGTCGCCAAACGCAGGGTTTTGATCTGAGAACAAATAAAAATGAAAAATTCAAAAAGAATTCGACATTCAAAATCGCTTATTTCACAGAGGCCAACTTGTGGGTTTAACTAACCGACTTCAAAAACAGGAGGTTATCATTCGACACGTAGTTATGTATGTAATGTTATTGGAATTCATATAATTTTGGATTCATATGACTAGATGCCCGCGACTTCGTCCGCGTAGATTTATAATTATAAATCTCGGTTTTTCTTAAATTAAAGCTTGTTACCCACTTCAATCTTTATTCCACCGCAGAGCACGTAGTTTTTTTAATCAAGTGTTACCTTTCGATTCTAACATTTCTAACGTCCGTTAAATCGCGTTAATTGTGCGTAAATCTGTCACACTTTATGAAGTCGCTAAAATCATGATGTTCCTAAAGTTAATTTCCATACTGACTGACAGATTTTCACACAGTATGATCAACCCATTACCGGGCCACTACAGAGTACGGATCTCCTCTCAGAATGAGGAGGATTTGGGCACAGTTGAAGTTAATTTGACAAGTTACCTACACACAGGAGTGACAGGGACCAGCTTTCAAGAGCATTTAAAAATTTTAGATTAATACAAAAAACTTTTGTGTTGAGCAACCATAAAATATAGAATTTAAATCAAACTTTAAAAAAATGTAAGAAAAATCTAACCTTTGTCATCTTAGTGTCGGGCAGAACGCTTGGTATACGGTCTCTGAGTTTAGAGAACGCGATATTGATGCTCTGCGATCTCGCTCGCACCATCTGACAAGCGTATAAGTTAGAGTGAGACAGGTATAGCAACATTAGAAAAAAATATAAACTATTTTACTAAAGTAAGTATCAAAGTGATTTCAAGCAGTCAGAGGTAGATAAAGCGTCTACAGTTTTGTTCAAATTAGAGTAAGTTGGTAATTGGTTGGTTGCTAAAAACAAAAGTAATTCAAATGCTATTTGAGTACAAAGAAGGCGATATTGATTTACCCTTGATACTCAATATGCCTACTGAAATACTCAGAAATTATTGCTTAAAATAAGATTAATAAAAAATGCCCATTGTACCAGCCTGCAACCTTAAGTTGTATAAAGTTCAAGACAAAGATAATCTATAATAAGCTAGACAGAGACGCGTAATAAACACTTTCTTCATATTAGAGTAAGTTCTCCATAATGTTAGCAAGTGGCGTGTGAAGTCTACCAATACACACTCGGCTAGCGTGGTGGACTATGGCTTGAATCCTTTTTACTCTGAAAGGAGGCCCGTGCTCTGCAGTGGGCTGGTACAAAAACACTTTGTCTAGGTTTCCTCGTCGCTAACAATGGGCCTCATAAGAAGGCTCAGGGTCACTCAGCGGGCGATGGAGAGAGTTATGCTCAGAGTATCCCTGCGGGATCAAATCATAACGAGGAGATCCGCATGAGAACCAGAGTTACCGACATCTCATCGAGTCGCGAAACTGAAGTGGCAATGGGCGGGGCACATTGCTCGAAGAACCAATGGACGTTGGGGTCCCAAGGTGCTCGAATGGCGACCTCGCACCAGCAAACAAAGCATAGGTAGACCCCCCACTCGATGGACAGACGATCTCAAGCGAGTCGCTGGCAGCCGTTGAATTCAGGCGGCACAAGATCGTGTTCTGTGGCGATCCTTGCAAGAGACCTATGTCCAGCAGTGAACGTCTATTGGTTGAGATGACGAGAGAAGACCCGTGCCCTGTAGTAGGCCGGTAATAGGTTGATAAGAATGATGATTACCTTAGACAGCTTAGTATCCGGAGGCACGTTGGGAATACACTCCCGCAAGTCCGTGAAGGCGGTGTTGATGCTCTGCGTTCGTCTCCTCTCTTTCTTGTTGGCGGTTGTCCTTCTCTTCACGACGCGGACAAAAGATGGCGGCGGCCTGTCGTACCTCGGTAGAGTCTGCATATCACAATCTAGACCTGGTGGCAAGGGAAACTGCTGCTTACAAGCGGCACAAGATCGCGTTATGTGAAAGTCCCTAGAAGAGACCAAGTAGACGTCTAGAGCCGTTGACGACGGACCTCCATTAATACAACGCTGGATTGACTATATACTGAAGCAATTTACTTAATAATAATAATTTTTTGACGACCTCCCTGGCGCAGTGGTGAGCACTGCTGAATGGACGGTCCCGGATTCGATTCAGCAATTTAGAGTTTTAAATCAACTTTGGTCTGGTCTGGTGAGATGCTGCAGCTGTGGCTATTTACCAACCTATCGGCAAAACAGTGCAGCCGCCAAGCGATGTAGCGTTCCGGTACGCTTCCATCAGACTGAGATGGCAGTCAAGGGCTAACTTGTAAGTGAATTAAAAAAAAGTGGCGGGCTGTGGGCTGTGGGGCTTCTCTTCCTTCCCTCTTCCTTCTTTTCTTCCCTTCCCTTTCCTTCCCTTTCCTTTCCTTTCCTATACTTTCCTTTCCTTTCCTTTCCTTTCCTTTCCTTTCCTTTCCTTTCCTTTCCTTTCCTTTCCTTTCCTTTCCTTTCCTTTCCTTCCTTTCCTTTCCTTTCCTTTCCTTTCCTTTCCTTTCCTTTCCTTTCCTTTCCTTCCTTTCCTTTTCCTTTCCTTTCCTTTCCTTTCCTTTCCTTTCCTTCCCTTCCTTTCCTTTCCTTTCCTTTCCTTCCTTTCCTTCTTCCTTTCCTTCCTTTCTTTCCTTTCCTTTCCTTTCCTTTCCTTTCTTTCCTTTCCTTTCCTTTCCTTTCCTTTCCTTTCCTTTCCTCCTTTCCTTTCCTTTCCTTTCCTTTCCTTTCCTTTCCTTTCTTTCCTTTCCTTTCCTTTCCTTTCCTTTCCTTTCCTTTCCTTTCCTTTCCTTTCCTTTCCTTTCCTTTCCTTTCCTTTCCTTTCCTTTCCTTTCCTTTCCTTTCCTTTCCTTTCCTTTCCTTTCCTTTCCTTTCCTTTCCTTTCCTTTCCTTTCCTTTCTTTTCCTTTCATTTCCTTTCCTTACCTTTCCTTACCTTACCTTACCTTACCTTGCCTTCCCTGCCCTTCCCTTCCCTGCCCTCCCTTCCCTTCCCTTCCCTTCCCTGCCCTTCCCTTCCCTTCCCTTCCCTTCCCTGCCCTTCCCTTCCCTCCCGTCCCTTTGGTTCATATGGATACTTCATGTATCGGGACGTAATAGGTAAGAGGTATGCATGCATGTACCCACCTGTGTTGCCCTGCGTGTAGGCGTGGTGCACGACGCCGCCGTACGCGTCGTACGGCTCGCTGCACGACACCTGCATCTCCTCGTAGCCTGCACACAGAGAGAACGAGCGTGTTGAAGCTGTAGCTAAGTCTCATGCCAGCATGCATATTTTTGAAATGTGACGTCACATTTAGGGCCTTTCCCACCCCCTAGTCACACAATGTCACAATTCGTTGATCCCCTCCCCCCCCCCCCCCCCTTAATGTGTATAATAATTAATTATTAGGAATATGTGATTTTAAGTATGAGATTGAGTGTGTAATATGTGTAACTAGTGGATCCGGCAGACTTTTCGTCCTGCCCGGTGGTGACATACCGACATCAGCACCACCTTCCGAGACCCGGTAGGTTACCTGTACCTAATCGGTAATTGTGTTTTCAAATTATCCAGGAACCCATTGAAATGTACACACAAAATTTCATCCAACCCGTGAACATTTTGTATGGGAAAATGTTTTTTCCTTGTTTTTTCTTTTATTTTATGTTTTCGTCTCTTTTTTAATGTTTTTAATAGTTATTCTGCTATTCGGGACGGTCCCAAATATAACAAATCAAAAACAATGAAAATCGATCCAGCACTTCTCGAGTTATAAGTGGTCGAACTAACACGATTTTGTTTTATATATAGATTATGTAAGTTTGTGTGAGTGTGTACATTAAGTATTTGAGTGTGTGTATGCGTGAACGCAGGCGCGCCGGCGCGCGTTTGTGCGTGTGTGCGCTTGTGTGCAGTGTGTGTGCAGTGTGTGTGTCTCTGTGTGTGTGTATGTATGTAAGTTGCTCACCATAATTCCTGCCTATGTAATTGGTGGTGTCGTGATAAATGTCCTGGGCGTCGAACTCGTGACCCTCCGCACTCGCCGCGCCCCAGTACACCGCGCCGTCCATTGGGCTACCTGACACAATAAACAACTCACTTAAAATATTTTAATCCATACTAGTATTATAAATGCGAAAGTCTGTCTGTCTGTCTGCTAGTTTTTCACGGCCCAACAATTTAACCGAGTTTGATTGCATTTGGTACATTTCTAGCGTCCCGGAAAACATAGGCAATTTTTATCTCGGAAAAGCAAATAGCTCCCATAGGATTTCCACGCGGGCGAAGCCGCAAAGCTAGTAATTAATATTTTTCAATTTCTCAAGGCTATGTAGCAAAATTACAATAAATAAAATTTATACTAACAATACAATTTTTTAATTTAATTATGTAGATATGTTTGCAGGACCACAGATGACCGATGGACTCGTTTGCTGCTGGAATGGTGACCACCTACCGGAAGGAGAAACGTTGTAAGACCATCCCGTTGGTCCGACGACATCACCAAGCTTGCGGGGACAACTTCGATTAGGCTCGCCCAGCACGGAAAAAAATGGCGTGCTTGTGGCGTCTATGTCCAACAATGGATAAATATGGTCTACCAAAGAAGGAGAAGAAAGAAGATGTAGTGATACATGCATCTAATGGAGGTGCGTTTAATTTTATAGTTGGGACTTGGTTGGGACATTCCAAAACCCGCTAACTACATACATCACTACATAGTATAAAACAAAGTCGCTTTCTCTGTCCCTATGTCCCTATGTATGCTTAAATCTTTAAAACTACGCAACGGATTTTGATGCGGTTTTTTTTAATAGACAGAGTGATTCAAGAGAAAGGTTCTTAAGTAGAAAAATTGGGCCCGGTAGGTGGCGCTAATAGCGGGCAGGACGACGTCTTCCGGGTCCGATAGTATACATATAAGATAACAACATGCTGCGTTAAATTAAGATATAAAATATACTTAAGGAGTGAAGTGAGAAGTAATTAAACGATTAAGGGCCACCTTCTGATAAGTAATGCATAGTTATCTACAACTTTTGTCTTTGTCACTTGGCATAAAGTAAGAAAGTGACAAAACTTACGTTTAAGCTATCTGACACTTATCAGAAGGTTGTGAAACAGGCCGTAAGAAAACAAAAATATGATAATGGATAAAAAAGAGCACGGCGCAAGTGTCTGTGGAGATGTAGTTTTATTTAAAGAAGAACGTGCGAACTGAATCTATATCTATACTAATATAATAAAGCGGAAGAGTTTGTTTGTTTGTTTGTTTGTTTGAACGCGCTAATCTCTGGAAGTACCTATCGGATTTGAAAAATTCTTTTTGCATTTGGTAGTCCAACTTTTGGGGCAGGTTATAGGCTATTTAATATCCCTAAAATCCTCCCCTAAGGGGGTAAAATGGGGGTAGAAAGTTTGTATGAAAGTCCTATGTTTTTAAAGTTACAGACCTAAAACTCGGCATTTAGATTATTAGTTTTAAATAATAAAACTCTGTATATTTTATTTTGAAAAAATCTTCCCTTAAGGGTGGTAAAATAGGGGATGAAAGTTTTAATGGGAAGTTTTAATTATAATTTTGCTATTATCAACTTGAAATTTGGAAGGTAGGTTAATTCTAGGGCTTAGATATCAGCCTAGAAAATATTTCACGAAAATCCTCCCCTAAGGGGGTGAAATGGGGGTAGGAAGGTTATGTTTTTGAAGTTACAGATATGAAAATAGGCATTTAGATTAAAATTTTTAAATGATAAAAACCGGTATAAGTTATTCTGGAAAATCTCCCCTTAAGGTTGGTAAAATAGGGGATGAAAGTTTTTATGAAAGTCCTATGTTTTTAAAGTTACAGATCTGAAAATCGGCATTTAGATTATGAGTTTTAAATAATAAAACTCTGTATATTTTATTTTGAAAAATCTTCTTTTAAGGGTGGTAAAATAGGGGATGAAAGTTTTAATGGGAACTAAAAACGATCGCAGCACCCTCTGGCAGCCTAACTTGAAGCAATCCCAGCGCCCTCTATCGGACAAAACCGGAAACTAAAAACGATCGCAGCGCCCTCTGGCGGCCTAACTTGAAGCAATCACAGCGCCCTCTGGCGGCTTAAGCCGGAAACTTGAAGCAATAGCAGTGCCCTCTAGCAGCCAAAACTGGAAACTAAAAACGATCGCAACGCCCTCTGGCGGCCAAAACTAGAAACTAAAAACGATCGCAGCGCGCTCTGGCAGCTAAAACTGGAAACTAAAAAAACAATTGCAGCGCCCTCTGGCGGTCAAAACTGGAAACTAAAAAACAATTGCAGCGCCTTCTTGCGGCTAAAACTGGAAACTAAAAACGATCACAGCGCCCTCTTGCGGCCAAAACTGGAAATTAAAACGATCGCAGCGCCCTCTGGCGGCCTAACTTGAAGCGATCACAGCGCCCTCTGGCGGCCTAAGCCGGAAACTTGAAGCCAAAACGGGAAACTAAAAAACGATTGCAGCGCCCTCTTGCGGCCAAAACTGGAAACTAAAAACCCAATTGCAGCGCCATCTAGCGCACAGTGGGTCGAAACTGCTATTTGAGGGACATAGGATTTTTTGTTACAAATTCCATTAAAAAAAATGCCTATCGAAAGATCTTGTCATTCTGATAAATAATTGTTATTAAAAGTTTTTCTCTAAAACTGATAGCTTGCCCGAAAAAAAATATTTTCAGTTTTTGTTGTATGGAATGAAACATAAACTGCTAAATTTTGGCCAAGTCTTGAAAGGTCTTGCTTTAAAACTACTTTATTCTTATTATTTGGCTTGTTGGCTATAATTCTACGCTATCAGCGCGTACCCGAAGTTGCCCGTTCGCGAGTTATAAGGTTCACAAAAATGAAGAAAAAAAGTAAGTAAAAAGTACTTTTTAGGGTTCCGTACCTCAAAAGGTACAAAAGAACCCTTATAAGATCACTCTCTTGTCCGTCTGTCTGTCTTTCCGTGTGTCACCACCGATTTCCTCAGAAACGGGTGAACCAAGCAAGTTGAAATTTATACCGGATACTGAAATCTATAGTCCCTATTAGGTGTATAAAAATCAAGGTCCTGAGTCAACACGATAAAAAGATATGGGCAAATTTAGATTTTCGAGAGAACTTATAAGTACCGAAAATTACCTTAATTTTTATTTTTTTTTATTTTTCGTAATTTTTCCTTCACTTGTGCTATAAGACCTTGCTTTTAACCAAAATTGTCAATTCTAAGTCAAACGGAAGTACCCTGTAGGTTTTGGGTCAAAAACCTACATGGTAGTTGCCGTTGACCTAGAATCCTGAAATTTGGCAAGTAGGTAGGTCTTATAGTACAAGTAAAGGAATAAATCTGAAAACCGTGAATTTGTGGTAACATCACACAAAAAAAATATAATGTGTTCATTAACAAATAATTGGTATTTTCAATTTTTAAAGTACGATAACTATACCAAATGGGATATCATATAAAAAGGCTTTACTTGTACATTTTAAAACAAATTTTTATTTATTTTTATGCATAATAGTTTTTGGTTTATCGTGCAAAATGTCGAAAAAAAATCCGTTACGCCCCCCTTATCTCTGAAGTTTACCAATAGAAAAATCTAAAATAATTATGGTCATTAGAATTTTATGTACATTTCACGGGAAAATAAAATCAACGTTCTAACCGAATTTGAATTTATAGATGTACATACTTTCAAGATAGTGATAGTGATTAATTTTGTTAGTTTAGTTCTTTTAATTGTATTAGTTATTTTTATTTAAAACTATAGCTAATACAATTCAAAAAACTATATTATAGATTTTTCTATTGGTAAACTTCAGAGATAAGGGGGGCGTAACGGAATTTTTATCGACATTAATAATTTTTATGCATAATAGATGCATAAAAATAAATAAAAATCTGTTTTAGAATGTACAAGTAAAGTTCTTTTATATATTATCCTATTTGGTATAGTTATCGTACTTTGAAAATTCAAAATACCAATTATTTGTTTATGAACACATTATATTTTTTTTTTGTGTGATGTAACCACAAATTCACGGTTTTCAGATTTATTCCTTTACTTGTACTATAAGACCTACCTACTTGTCAAATTTCAGGGTTCTACGTCAACGGTAACTACCATGTAAGTTTTCGACCCAAAACCTACAGGGTACTTCCGGTTGACTTAGAATTGTCAATTTTGGTTAAAAGCAAGGTCTTATAGCACAAGTAAAGGAAAAATTACGAAAAATAAAAAAAAATGAAAATTAAGGTAAATTTCGGTACTTATAAGCTCTCGCGAAAATCTAAATTTGCCCATATCTTTTTATCGTGTTGACTCAAGACCTTGATTTTTATACACCTAATAGGGACTATAGATTTCAGTATCCGGTATAAATTTCAATTTGCTTGGTTCACCCGTTTCTGAGAAAATCGGTGGTGACACATGGACAGACAAACAAACGGACAAGAGAGTGATCTTATAAGGGTTCCTTTTTGTACCTTTTGAGGTACGGAACCCTAAAAAGTACTTTTTACTTACTTTTTTTTCTTCATTTTTGTAAACCTTATAACTCGCGAACGGGCAACTTCGGGTACGCGCTGATAGCGTAGAATTATAGCCAACAAGCCAAAAAATAAGAATAAAGTAGTTTTAAAGCAAGACCTTTCAAGACTTGGCCAAAATTTTGCAGTTTATGTTTCATTCTATACAACAAAAACTGAAAATATTTTTTTTCGGGCAAGCTATCAGTTTTAGAGAAAAACTTTTAATAACAATTATTCATCAGAATGACAAGATCTTTCGATACGTATTTTTTTAAATGGAATTTGTAACAAAAAATCCTATGTCCCTCAAATAGCAGTTTCGACCCACTGTGTAGCGGCTAAAACTGAAAATTAAAACGATCACAGCGCCCTCTGGCGGCCTAACTTGAAGCGATCACAGCGCCCTCTGTCGGCCTAAGCCGGAAACTTGAAGCAATAGCAGCACCCTCTAGCAGCCAAAACTGGAAACTAAAAACAATCGCAGCGCCCTCTGGCGGCCTAACTCGAAGCGATCACAGCGCCCTCTGGCAGCCTTAGCCGGAAACTTGAACCAATAGCAGCGCCCTCTAGCAGCCAAAACTGGAAACTAAAAAACGATTGCAGCGCCATCTAGCGGCCAAAACTGGAAACTAAAAACGATCGCAACGCCCTCTGGCAGCCTAACTTGAAGTGATCACAGCGTCCTTTGGCGGCTAAAACTGGAAACTAAGTAATGATCGCATCGCCCTCGCAGCCATCATTCGAAATTTAAAAAAAACGATCGCAGCGCCCTCTAGCTGCCTAAGTCGGAAACTTGAAGCGATTGCAGCGGCTGAGATGTTTGGATGTTTGGATGTTTGTTAGGTACTCTATAAGTAACGTCGCAACTTCTGAACAGATTTGGCTGAAATTTTGAATGGAGATAGATAATGCCCTGACTTAAAACATAAGCTACTTTTTATCCTGGAAAAATCCACAGTTCCCACGGGATTTTGAAAAAACCTAAATCTACAGCTATAGGTAGATCACTATAGCAAACTACCTTGAAAGTAAGTATAAAGGTTGGAAAAGGGAGCGGGAACGGGAACCAGAAATCCACGATTCCCTCAGGATTTGTGAAAAACCGAAATTCACGCGGGCGAAGCCGCGGGGAAAAGCTAGTCATAAATAATTTTTATCGGACGTCTCGCTTGCGCTTACAGGTCTTATGGGACTGGAACCTATTTCTCTGGTGTTGTGAGTAACAGGAAAAAAGGATTTGTCGATAGTCGATAACAGGTTATAAAGAGCGAGGGAGAGCCCTCACAACCCTAAAGTTGATCGTAATATTTTATGGCTCAGTTCGCACGTTTCTAATGTCCCAGCTACAGTGATACATGCATGTAATGGAAGATCATTTAGTAATGACGTTAACATATATTATTACGTGTATGATGCAGGGTGCGCTGCACACGGGCGCAGCGGTGTTAGGGGGCACCGGCCTCGGCACTTTCACATTGTACCTATTCCATTTTGACCGCGCGCTAATGATTACACACGGGCGCAACGTAGGCTGGAGATGCCTCTGTTGTATGCAGTTGTAAGATTTGGCAGGACATACCTTGGTGTGAAGGCGGGTCGCTTTTTGTTTTATAATATGTAGTGATGCATGCATCTATTGGAAGTTCGTTTAGTAATGACGTTAACATATTGTATTCCCAAGTACCTACGTGTACCGTGGGTAAGTTTACAGTCAGAGGCGGCTTTACCTATAGTGCAGGGTGTGCGTTGCACACGGGCGTAGCGGTGTTAGGGGGCGCTGGTCTCGGCACTTTCACATTTGTACAGCTATTCCATTTTGACCGCGCGCTAACGATTACACACGGGCGCAACGTAGGCTGGAGATGCCTCTGTTGTATGCAGTTGTATGGTATGGGGCCCGGGTTGGCAGCACCTACCTTGGTGTGAGGGCGGGAAGTAAAACGGAGGCTCGTATCTGTCGAAGCCTTCGTCTGAAGGCGATGTGCTGCCGTAACTCGACATTGCCTGGAACAATAGAAACGACAAATCTATTTTATACATTTATGGAGCCAAGGGTAAGCTATTGTAAATCATCATCATCATCATCATGATCAACCCATTACCGGCTCACTACAGAGCACGGGTCTCCTCTCAGAGTGAGAAGGGTTTTGGCCATAGTCTACCACGCTGGCCAAGCGGATTGGCAGACTTCACACACCGCGTGAGAACGTTATGGAGAACTCTCAGGCGTGCAGGTTTCCTCACGATGTTTTCCTTCACCGTTAAAGCAAGTGATATTTAAATACTTAAAACGCATATAACTCCGAAAAGTTAGAGGTGCGTGCCCCGGGATCGAACCCGGGTCGATTAGAAGTCGGTCGTCCTAACCACTAAGGCTATCACAGCTTAGGCTAGTAAATAAATCACATAAAAACATAAATCGTATTCATTTGTAAGTGTGAAGGTCTGGCTTATTTCGGTATATTGAAGTCGGTTTAATTTTTAACCCCCCGACATAAAAAGAGGGGTATTATAAGTTTGACCGCTATGTGTGTTTGTCTGTCTGTCCCCCGTAGCTCTTAAACGGGTGCACCAATTTAAAAGCAGGTTTTCTAGGGATGGTTCTTTAGACAGATTTTATCAAAATAAGTTCAGCCGCTTCAAAGTTATCAGTTCTTTTGTTAGCTGCATATAGACGCATAAATTTACACCGATTTGAATGCGGTTTTTTATAGTTGATTAGTCTCGATGTCGGTTTCTACTTGGTAGACTTTTTTATTTAAAACAAGTGGACACCCGCGACTTCGTTCGCGTGGATATTGGTTTTTAAAAATCCCGTGAATATCATTTTGTTTTTTCTAAGCTCCTTTGAGCTCATACCTTGCTAAAAACTGTTAAAAGTTCACTGGCGGATGTTTAGGTACATCAAAATGTAAACATCCGCCAGTGAAAGTCCCATCAAAATCGGTCCAGCCTTTCAGAGATTAGCCAGTAATCTTTAAAGTATTTTCTTTCTAACAAAAAAAGAATGAATGAAATCGGGCCACCCGTTAACGAATTACAGCTAAATACACATTTTGACTTTCATCCCCTCTGCCAAGGGAACCGTGCTGCATTTCGGGATAAAAAGTATCGTATATGTTACTCCACAGTATGAACTTAAATCATGCCAAGTTTCATTTCAATCCATTCAGTAGTTTTTACGTGATACGCGCACAAACATACAGACAAACAGATAAACAGACAAACAAACAAAAATTTCAAAAATAGCTTTTTTACGTTCTATTACTTATCCATAACATCCCCCAGTTATTATTTTGCAAAAATCTTCAATGTACAGATACGGCAAGTCTACGATTTTATTATATATATAGATATAGAAGATAATATAGATTTACAGTAATTATTCTTAAATTATAGTTAGCTTGTTTCGAAGTCGCTTCTATCTATACTTATACTAATATAATAAAGCGGAAGAGTTTGTTTGTTTGTTTGTTTGTTTGTTTGTTTGTTTGTTTGTTTGAACGCGCTAATCTCTGGAAGTACCTATCGGATTTGAAAAATTCTTTTTGCATTTGGTTGTTCAACTTTCGGGGCAGGTTATAGGCTATTTAATATCCCTAAAATCCTCCCCTAAGGGGGTAAAATGGGGGTAGAAAGTTTGTATGAAAGTCCTATGTTTTTAAAGTTACAGACCTGAAAATCGGCATTTAGATTATTAATTTTAAATAATAAAACTCTGTATATTTTATTTTGAAAAATCTTCCCTTAAGGGTGGTAAAATAGGGGATGAAAGTTTTAATGGGAAGTTTTAATTATAATTTTGCTATTATCAACTTGAAATTATAAGGTAGGTTAATTCTAGGGCTTAGATATCAGCCTGGAAAATGTTTCACGAAAATCCTCCCCTAAGGGGGTAAAATGGGGGTTGGAAGGTTATGTTTTGAAGTTACAGATGTGAAAATGGGATACCTATGAAATTATAATTTTTAAATGATAAAAACCTGTATAAGTTATTCTGGAAAATCTCCCCTTAAGGGTGGTAAAATAGGGGATGAAAATTTTTATTAAAGTCCTATGTTTTTAAAGTTACTGACCTGAAAATCGGCATTTAGATTGTGAGTTTTTAAATAATAATCTGCTTTTAAGGGTGGTAAAAAGTGGTGGTGAAAGTTTTAATAGGAACTAAAAACGATTGCAGCGCCCTCTGGCGGTCTAATTTGAAGCGATCATAGCGCCCTTTGGCGTCCAAAACTGGAAACTAAAAACGATCACAGTGCCCTCTGGTGGCCTAAGCCGGAAACTTGAAGCAATAGCAGCACCCCCTAGCAGCCAAAACTGGAAACTAAAAAATGATTGCAGCGCCCTCTAGCAGCCAAAACTGGAAGCTAAAAACTATCGCAGCGCCCTCTGGCGGCCAAAACTGGAAACTAAAAATCGATCACAGCGCCCTCTGGCGGCATAAGCCGGAAACTTGAAGCAATAGCAGCGCCCTCTAGCAGCCAAAACTGGAAACTAAAAACAATCGCAGCGCCCTCTGGCGGCCAAAACTAGAACTAAAAACGATCTCAGCGCCCTCTAGCAGCCAAAACTGGAAACTACAAAACGATTGCAGCGCCCTCTTGCGGCCAAAACTGGAATTTAAAACAATCGCAGCGCCCTCTGGCGGCCAAAACTAGAAACTAAAAACGATCTCAGCGCCCTCTAGCAGCCAAAACTGGAAACTACAAAACGATTGCAGTGCCCTCTTGCGGCAAAAACTGGAAACTAAAAAACGATCGCAGCACCCTCTGGCGGCCTAGGCCAGAAACTTGAAGTGATAGCAGCGCCCTCGTGCGGTCAAAACTGGAAACTAAAAATGATCGCAGCGCCCTCTAGCGGCCTAAGCCGGAAACTCGAAGCGATTGCAATGACCTCTGACGGCCGCAGGCGGAATCTCGATACGACAGCTGCGCCCTCTGGTGGCCGAAGGCAATTATATAAATACTAAATTAATAACTAAATCAATAAATAAATCACTAAATAATATAAAGCTATTTAGTTATTAAATAATTATCTAAATGTGAAAGTGCGGATATTTGGATGTTTAGATGTTTGGATGTTTGGATGTTTGTTACTCTATAACGTCGCAACTACTGAACAGATTTGGCTGAAATTTTGAATGGAGATAGATAATGCCCTGACTTAAAACATAGGCAACCTTTTTATCCTTTTTATCCTGAAAAAATCCACAGTTCCCACGGGATTTTGAAAAAACCCAAATCTACAGCTATAGGTAGATCAATATAGCAAACTACCTTGAAAGTAAGTATAAAGATTGGAAAAGGGAGCGGGAACAGGAACCAGAAATCCACGATTCCCTCAGGATTTGTGAAAAACCGAAATTCACGCGGGCGAAGCCGCGGGCAACAGCTAGTACTTTAATATAATCGCGCTTTTCCGCTTTAATTAAAGCGGAAAAGTTTGTTTGTTTGAACGCGCTAATCTCGGAAACTGCTGGACCGATTTCAAAAATTCTTTCACCGTTGGATATGTACGTGATCCTTGAGTGCTATAGGCTATATTATAATATGTACCACGGGCGAAGCCGGGGCGGACCGCTAGTTATAAATAAATTATTTATTAATTCTTTCCCTCGAGTCAGTCCTCCCGGCTAGGGCACCGCAGCTCTCAAGCACTCGACGTCCGTATCAGTGCATCTCCTGTAGTTATTTCAGTGCAGTGAACAGCCCTCTGTCTAACGCCCACTCGACATTTCGAGTACTTAATGCGTGAGTAACAGATTTGTCTGTTGAACACTTTGCAAGCTGGGACACGGGTTTGATCTGCGTTTAAATATTTTCAACCGACTTCAAAAAAGGAGGTTCTGTATTCGACCCGTATGTAGGTACATACATATAAACATGTTCGACCCGTAGGTATAGTACATTATGATTATTGATCTGACAATTCGTAAAAAGAGATTAGAATTTAGAACAGGGATTTAACGAGTATAAATTAAAAATTTAAAAAATCCCCGACATTCGCCATTTTGTGGCGACGGCTATCTTGGATTTGCAATAAAGCCCTTCTACTAGTCATTTGATACCCATATTGAGGGCGTTGTGGTAAAATAGTATATAATCCACCAATTGTAGCAGCGGCCATTTTCGATCGATTTTCATCAAACATAGCCTAACAACACTCTCGAGTCTCGACTAATTCACCTTTCAAACAAAAAAAAACCGCATTCAAATCGGTCCACCCGTTTGAGCGCTACAGGGGAACAGACAGACACACACACACACACACACACACACACACGTCAAACTTATAACACCCCGTCGTTTTTACGTCGGGGGTTAAGAAATCAAAATATTATGGACACAAGTTACTATACATATTTTGATTGTGTTACATGTAACCTTCCGTCGTGATAACATAAACAATTAACGAAGTTTCACAAACGTGGCACGCATGTGTGCGGACATTTTGAAGTTTGAACGATCTAAATACATGTGAAGATCTCCTCGTCGGTCTAACAGTTAGTATATTAAGTTTGTCTGCGGACCACGAGGTCTTGGGTTCGATTCAAGAGCGTCGCCAGCTGATGTGCAAGAGGGGGGGGGGGGGGGGGGGGCAAGTGTTACAAGTCTTGTAAATGTAGATAGTGTTAATTCTACTTAAGTTACAAGAGTGAATTCTGAGTGCTTAGTCGAAGTTTGAAGCGCTCCAAAACTAACAGTATACTAGAAGTATACTATTGATCGAATTACAAATGACTTCAGAGCAAAATGAACCCAAAGACTCTTAAATTAGGTCCATTTTACTCTGAAGTCATGGTGATTCGATCAATAGTATACTTATAGTATACTAAAAAGTTTTGGAGCGCTCCAAACTGAGACTAAGCACTCAGGACTTTGGTTGTATTTGGCTATATTTTTACAAATCTCAAGAGCTCAGCTGCCCCTACCTGCAGTCTCTTGGTTCGATTCTTGCGTAGGGGCAAAAATTGATAGGTTTTAGGGTTACTCTGTCAGTAAAATATATCGTTGCCAGCCCGAGCGCGTCAAGCCGTCCCTCCCAGTTCTCCTCTCTTATATTATAAGAGGGGTTTAAAAGGTCTGTTAATAAAGAAAACCGGTCAAGTGCGAATTGAACTGGCGCACGAAGGGTTCCGTACCATTAGGTATAGCTACAAAAACGGCAAAAAAATCACGTATGTGGTATGAAAGCCCCCTTAGATATTTATTTTATTCTATTTTTAGTATTTGTTGTTATAGCGGCAACAGAAATATATCATTTGTGAAAATTTCAACTGTCTAACTATCACGGTTCATGAGATACAGCCTGGTGACAGACGGACAGACAGACAGACGGACAGCGGAGTCTTACCTAGTAATAGGGTCCCGTTTTTAGTTAAGGGTACTTTGGGCACGGAATCCTAAAAAAGCGAGCGTGAGGCTGTTTTTAACCCCCGACGCAAAAACGACGGAGTGTTATAAGTTTGACGTGTCTCTGTGTGTGTGTGTGTGTGTGTCTGTCTGTGTGTTCCCCTGTGGCGCTCAAACGGGTGAACCGATTTTGAATGCGGTTTTTTTTGTTTGAAAGTAGAATAGCATTATGCAAATCCAAGATGGCCGCCGCCACAAAATGGCGAATGTCGGGGGTTTTTTAAATTTTCAATTTATACCTACTTGTTAGTGTCACGCTGATCGTCAGCGCTGAGCGGTCGGCGTTATTCTAAAACGTTTATAAAGCAGCGATACATATTATTGACCTGTAAGCGCCCGCGATCAGCGTGACACAAACCAGCCTAAAGGCTTTATCTACTAACTAGCGGTCCACCCCGGCTTCGCCCGTGGTACATAATATATAGCCTATAGCACTCAAGGATCACGTAGGTACATATCCGACGGTGAAAGAATTTTTGAAATCGGTCCAGTAGTTCCTGAGATTAGCGCGCTACAAACAAACAAACTCTTCAGCTTTATTATACTTACTAGCTGTTGCCCGCGACTTCGTCCGCGTTATAAAATTTTAAACGGGAACCCTTTGTTTCCTCGGGACAAAATAGTAGCCTGTCACTTTCCAGGTCCTCAACTAAAAAAATGTAACTGCAAAAAATCACGTCAATCTATAGTTAAATGTCCGATGATAATAATATGTCGAAAAGAAACCATTTTAACCCCCTTGGGGTGGATTTTCGTCAAATTTTTCTTAGCTTATGCCTACCCCCTAGAAAGAACCTAACTTCCAAATTTCAAGTTAATAATAACAATAACTAAAACTTCACATAAAAAGTTTCATCCCCTTTTTTACCACCCTTAAGGGGAGATTTTCCAGAACAACTTATACAGGTTTTTATTATTTAAAATTTATAATCTAAGTGCCTATTTTCATATCTGTAACTTCAAAAACATAGAACTTTCATATAACCTTTCTACCCCGATTTTACCCCCTTAGGGGAGGATTTTCGTGAAATCTTTTCTAGGCTGATATCCAAGCCCTAGAATGAACCTACTTTCCAAATTTCAAGTTGATAATAACAATAATTAAAACTTAACATAAAAACTTTCAACCCCTATTTTACCACCCTTAAGGGAAGATTTTTCAGAATAAAATACACAGGTTTATATTATTTAAAACTAATAATCTAAATGCCGATTCTCAGGTCTGTAACTTTAAAAACATAGGACTTTCATACAAACTTTCTACCCCCATTTTACCCCCTTAGGGGAGGATTTTAGGGATGCTAAATAGCCTATAACCTTCCCGGAAAATTGTACTACCATATGCAAAAAGAATTTTTCAAATCCGACTGGTACTTCCAGAGATTAGCGCGTTCAAACAAACAAACTCTTCCGCTTTATTATATTAGTATAGATTAAGTATACTGTATAGATTACAACTGAAAATACTGATAATCTAAAAGATTGAAATAGTTAAGCCGACTTCACTACTCACTTAACAATCCATATCTTGGAAACTACTGAACCGATTTCCATGAAACTTGCACTGTTCCCTAAGATGAGGTAAATGTACCTAGGCCAATAAAAAAGAATGGTCACAAAAGTACCTAATGTCAAATGATAGGGACAATAACCGCCGACGCGACGGCTTGGGGGTGAAACGAATTTTTTTCACAGAAAACCCAATTGGTAGCGATTCTGTTAATACCTAACAATCGAACCCAGGAGCTCGTGATCCCCAGGCGAACATGATAGCTGGTAGACCAGCGAGGTAGTTTTTATGATCAATGATCATGAGTTTATTGAAGTGTGTGTGAATTGTTTAGATAGAACGTATTCCGTTGTTGTGATCATAAACTAGACTAGAATTTTTTCGTTAATTGCGACACATAATTTTACTGTCAATCGGTAGGTATAAATAAATATTTATCTGAAAGGCGACTACACTTACCTTAGGTACTCTATACACTCAAGGTATGTAGGTATATATGTAGGTAGGTACCTACTCTATAACCCTTAATACTAAGTATTAATTTAGATATAGAAAGGTAAAAGGTAGAAGATAGTAGAAACTTACCTTAATAATAAAATTATTAAGACACTCTTTGAATTCAATGATATTAATAATATAGATCTAACTTATCAACCAACTTGTTTTAAATCACAAAACATAATCCGTAATTTTATACATACTTTACGAAAACCACAATTCTGTTTATTTTTTTCACAAAACTGAACTTAAATCACAGGCATCCAAAGCATAAAAAAATAACACAACATATCTACGCATCAAAACGTCATTTTCATCCCCCTTTTTTTAAAAAAAAGGCGCGAACGCGTCTCAATCCCTCGGTTACAGATTAAATACTGTCTAAAGTGCCAAGCGCGATCTCTCCCGTTGGTTGTGTCTGAAACACAGGCCACTCCTTTTTCAGGAGAGGGCGGCGCGAAGAGGTTTATTCTAAGCCACCAAAGCATAGAGCGGCTAATGGAGAGCGTATTTTTTAATCATCTACCTAGCTGCCTTACTGCGATCTCATCTGATGGTAAGTGATGATGCAGTCTAACTTGGAAGAGGTATGCCAGTACCCATACCCCTGATCGATTTGTACACGACATCGTACCGGAACGCTAAATCGCTTGGCGGCACTGCTTTGCCGGTAGCCACGGCTGAAGCCTTACACCAGACCAAACCAGAGGCAATTTGGAAATTATAAAATCCCAAAAAAGCTGTGATAGATCGGTTAGGACGATCGACTTCTAATCGGAGGTCGTGGGTTCGATCCCGGGGCACGCACCTCTAACTTTTCAGAGTTATGTGCGTTTTAAGTATTTAAATATCACTTGCTTTAACGGCGAAGGAAAACATCGTAAGGAAACCTGTATGCCTGAGAGTTCTCCATAACGTTCTCAAAGGTGTGTGAAGTCTGCCAATCCGCTTGGCCAGCGTGGTAGACTATGGCCAAAACCCTTCTCACTCTGAGAGGAGACCCGTGCTCTGTAGTGAGCCATTAATGGGTTGATCATGATGATGATGATAATGAAAATCCCAAATTGCCACTGCTGGGGGTGTCCCGTGGGTCCCGAGTATAGTATACTCTCACTTATAAGACCACAGCGCTCACCACTGTTAGGGAGGTCGTCATATTAGAAACCGATCAGGGGTATAGGTTAAATAAAAACCGCCATACCACTTCCAGGTTAGCCCGCTTCTACCTTAGACTGCATCGTCACGTAGGTAGTAGGTACCTACGTGACGATGCAGTCTAAGGTGAGGGGGATATTCTTTAACTTAGTGATCATCACTAAATGAAAGTCACTGAATTAAAGTATGATTTTTAATTCGGTGGAATTCTGTCAGTTGCTATTTAAAAATATAATGAGTTATTTATGTGAATTTACCAGCTGAAGTTCGATTTTACCCCAAACTAAAGTACCTGAAGTATCTGTCAGGCATTTGTCATATCTACATGAGGAAACTGATTTTTATTCATATGTAAGCTTTGAATTTATTATCATTTTTGTTCAAATAATGTTAATGTTGTTAATGTTGTTGCAAACATTCAATGTATCAAAAATATAGGTACATATCAAATAACTTATTAGAATATCAACTCAATATGAAACGATTCCATACTCCATAGACACTTTAGAAGCAAACAGTGGCCAAGTGGCTCCTTCTTCTGTCGCTTTAATTATTTCGTTTCGTTTTATCCTATCTATCACAAGTAAAAAATTTTGAATATCTTTAGGGCGGCGCTTCAGTTTAACAGATGAGAGGGGCGAAACGAACCCACAAACACATTAAGATAACAGAGTAATGACAGATTAATGGAATTATCGAAATGAAATTTGATCTTTGAGATAATAATATCATAATGTTGGGGGCGAATTTGATTGTTATTTGATTTTAGGTATGGTTAATGCGTCAGCAATTACTTAAGTAGGTAGATATATTTATTACTTACTGTGGATAACGAGGTCCTGGGTTCGATTCCCGGGTCGGGCCAAAATATTATAGGTAGGTAACTAAACTTTGAAGCATTGAGTTTTGTCAAGGAATTCTCAACAACATTATCTATTAGACAAGCGGACACCCGCGACTTCGTTCGCGTGGATATGTATTGGTTTTTAAAAATCCCGTAGGACTCATTTTGTTTTTTGTAAGTTCCTTTGAGCTCATATCATGCTAAAAACTGTTAAAAGTTCACTGGCGGATGTTTAGGTAGATCAAAATGTAAACATCCGCCAGTGAAAGTCCCATCAAAATCGATCCAGCCTTTTAGAGATTAGTCCGTAATCTTTGAAGTACATATCTACTTTCTAACAAAAAAAGAATGAATGAAATCGGACCCCGCGTTATTGAATTACAGCTAAATACACGTTTTAACTTTCATCCCCTGTCCCAAGGGAACCGTGCTGAATTTCGGGATAAAAAGTTGTAACGACTGCCGACATCTAACGGCGCTCGTTGGTACTAAATGCCGAAGAGTTCCGATAAGCAACAATTATCTCAACAGATGGCACTCCTTGGTAGACTATAAATTTAATTAATAACTAATAATTAAAAATAACTAATAAAACTACATATAACTAACCCTATTAAAAAAAAATAATAATTGCTAATAATAATAAAACTAATTAAAAAAAAAAAAAAATAAACTATGTAATACAGTGACAGCGAACCGCCTCCGAAAATGCTGATAAGGAGAGGTCATTTTTTTTGACAGCTCGGTGGATTCGGCGATATTTTTACTGTAACCTTGGCTGATACGTGACACAGTGAGAGATGTGAACCAACTGCGTAATTAATCGACCCGTGTTGTGATGGGATAATATAATTGTTAAGGCCTTCTTAATACAACTAGCCTCTAAATAAATGGATTACATCGTAAATTGACCCGAAATGGGTTCTACCTACAGCCAGTTCTACCTACAGCCAGTTCTACCTACAGTCAGTCTTGTTTACGGCCTGCACTTATCTACAACGAATGACCTGGTTGCGACCCAGCTACCACTAACACTAACTGGCAAGGTGACCGTCAGGATTCTCCGGGTTCGACAATTACTCTCAAGCCTTCAAGCGGAGCAACTGCGCTGATGCGAGCGTTCCAAGCCGACTGAATTACATATGGATGACGGACGGGAACGGACCACGAGCTCACACCACCGCCAGTTGAGTACCTTAGCTGCCCGCTAGAGCTCGCCAATCCAGAGACTCCCTAGTATACACTATCCTGTTACATCAAACCGGAAACTAATAGGACGGACCGTAACTAAGTGAACACGACCCCGCTCTCCCTGAGACTCTAAACTTAGTGAACTAGCGCACTTGTGTCCAAATTAACTGCATTCGGTCTACGTTAACTAGTCAATAACAATTGTAATTATTCTGAGTAACTTTTCAACCTTCCGTTGTTTACCAACTCTCACAAGAACCTAGGAAAATTTATTATTGGAATTACCAACTATTTTACCAATTATTTACAATTAGAAGACCCACTCTAGTGCATAGCATGCGGCACGTAGTAAATTTCCCAGCATTCTTGTGAGGGTCCTATATAAATATTAAGGTAACTTAACTTAACTTCTAAGACCTAACGTGAACTGACTTAACTTATTTTGCATTGGAGACTGTAACATTAATATCGCCTTAATAATTAAATTGTCACCTACCATCACCAAACCGTGGACTTTTTTTCTAACCCCTACCTACTACTTGTTCGTGATTTAGACTTCTAAAAAGCTCTAAAAAAAAACGCGACAATGGCGCCCAACCTATCTATTAAATCTAGATAAATACGGTCCAGACTGACTATTTACCTAAATCTAGATATCCTAACTATTGGCCCATTTGTCTTAGACCTTCTACAGGGTCTAAAAACGCGACAATGGCGCCCAACTATTAACTAAATTTAACTAATTTCGACTTGACCAGACAGTATACCACCTATATAACTAAATTAGAAATTTATTTACCTTATATTAGACTATATGTCAACAACTACCTACAACTAGTGTGACTAGGGAGTTCTTGGGAGGTCAGGGCTAGCGGTGCTGTTAGCTTTTGGCTAGCGATAAACGGAATAGCATAAGTTAGACATTAAGTATAGAACTAGGAAAAATGTCACAGCCACTCACCGTTTCCGGTTAAAATTTTTTCTCTTGAAACTTGATTATAATTAAAAACCTACATTCATTTAACTAAATATCAAATTAAAATTAACTACATTAACTAGTTTCAAATATAAATACCTAACCTTACTTAACTAATCAATTATTTTAAATTTAACTGATTTTAATTGCTGAATTAAATTCATCTAAGAAGGCTGCTTCCTAGTTAAATCTAGTTATTATTAAAACCCGTTTTGGTGTTACAAATTTTAAATTTATTACATAAACTTAATTAACTACAATACATTTTGAAACTAATTCTAGATAACCTAATCTTTTGAAGGAAATTCATCTAAGAATGCTTATTCTAACCATAGCTAGTCAATGCTAAACCCGTTTCGAGTCAAATCCATTACATTTAAATATCTAAAATTAATTAACTCCAGTTAATTTTATACCTACAGTAAAATGCCTCTTGCTATAAAAACTTTTACTAAATTTTAAAAATTCAATCATGGCTCTCCGCTATCATTCTAAATTAAAATCTAAATAATAAATTTACTGTAGTTACTACATAACTAAATACTAAACAGCAATAATAGCATCCTGCCATTATCCTAACCTAAAATATAAAATTAAGTCTACCACTATCTACGAACTAAACTAAATTATTAAATTCAAAATGGTTTCCAGCCAACTCCTAAAATTAAAACTAAAAATAATTTATTATTATCTACTACATAAAACAAAATACAAAAATAAATTGTTACTATCTATTAAATAAACTAAATGCTAAATATAAATTGTTATTATACTACTATAAACTTAAAATAAATTCTAAAAATAAATAAATTAACCTACTACTAACCTAATTAAAATCTAAAAATTAATTGTTATGGCTACTACAATCCTAAGCTAAAACATAAAAATAAACTATTGTTGCTACTACTTACCTAAGTTAAAAATACAATTATGGCCCTACACCATAACTAAACTACATGTATGTCTACCCATATATGCCTACCTGTATACCTGAATAATTCTAAATTTTGTCTAAAACAAAATTATTCTAGTATACCTACAGTCGCTAACTAAAAACACATTCCCTAATATACTTAGCTGCTACCCAATACTAATTTACCTAATGTCTAATATGATGATGGAACTGCCTACAATTATTCTACGACTGGTGGCTTGACTGACTAAGAGTCTAAGACACTTGTCATATTTAACTACTGCTCTAAACAGTGGGGAAATATTAGTAGGTATTAGTTTCTACTAAATTACAATATCTCGATGACCTAAAAGTTGAGGTATTTTCTACATTCTGGTTCACTGACCTAAAAGGTGAATTAGATCTATGTACTTGTCTACTGCCCTACACAGTAGACGGGTGCTAATTCTTGTTCGCTGACCTAAAAGGCGAATGAGGCCCTATATTCTTTGGACATCATCTATTTTGACATTAATCTAACATCACTTACTATTACAGGCGAGTGATAGGCTCTAAACCTATAACTCTGTCTGCTAGGAAGCTTCACTCGACCTAAAAGAGCGAAGGCTTAATTCTAAATGCTGAGGATTAACAGATGAAGTATGTATGAATGAAGGATAGTTGTGATGAATATATGTGTACCCTGTACTAGTAGTTAGAGAGTAGCAGGGGGATTTCTCAGGCAAAATCCCTAAACGAGGAGGGGGGATATGTAACGACTGCCGACATCTAACGGCGCTCGTTGGTACTAAATGCCGAAGAGTTCCGATAAGCAACAATTATCTCAACAGATGGCACTCCTTGGTAGACTATAAATTTAATTAATAACTAATAATTAAAAATAACTAATAAAACTACATATAACTAACCCTATTAAAAAAAAATAATAATTGCTAATAATAATAAAACTAATTAAAAAAAAAAAAAAATAAACTATGTAATACAGTGACAGCGAACCGCCTCCGAAAATGCTGATAAGGAGAGGTCATTTTTTTTGACAGCTCGGTGGATTCGGCGATATTTTTACTGTAACCTTGGCTGATACGTGACACAGTGAGAGATGTGAACCAACTGCGTAATTAATCGACCCGTGTTGTGATGGGATAATATAATTGTTAAGGCCTTCTTAATACAACTAGCCTCTAAATAAATGGATTACATCGTAAATTGACCCGAAATGGGTTCTACCTACAGCCAGTTCTACCTACAGCCAGTTCTACCTACAGTCAGTCTTGTTTACGGCCTGCACTTATCTACAACGAATGACCTGGTTGCGACCCAGCTACCACTAACACTAACTGGCAAGGTGACCGTCAGGATTCTCCGGGTTCGACAATTACTCTCAAGCCTTCAAGCGGAGCAACTGCGCTGATGCGAGCGTTCCAAGCCGACTGAATTACATATGGATGACGGACGGGAACGGACCACGAGCTCACACCACCGCCAGTTGAGTACCTTAGCTGCCCGCTAGAGCTCGCCAATCCAGAGACTCCCTAGTATACACTATCCTGTTACATCAAACCGGAAACTAATAGGACGGACCGTAACTAAGTGAACACGACCCCGCTCTCCCTGAGACTCTAAACTTAGTGAACTAGCGCACTTGTGTCCAAATTAACTGCATTCGGTCTACGTTAACTAGTCAATAACAATTGTAATTATTCTGAGTAACTTTTCAACCTTCCGTTGTTTACCAACTCTCACAAGAACCTAGGAAAATTTATTATTGGAATTACCAACTATTTTACCAATTATTTACAATTAGAAGACCCACTCTAGTGCATAGCATGCGGCACGTAGTAAATTTCCCAGCATTCTTGTGAGGGTCCTATATAAATATTAAGGTAACTTAACTTAACTTCTAAGACCTAACGTGAACTGACTTAACTTATTTTGCATTGGAGACTGTAACATTAATATCGCCTTAATAATTAAATTGTCACCTACCATCACCAAACCGTGGACTTTTTTTCTAACCCCTACCTACTACTTGTTCGTGATTTAGACTTCTAAAAAGCTCTAAAAAATAACGCGACAAAGTATCCTATATGTTACTCCGTAATAAGAACTTAAATCGTACCAAGTTTCGTTTCAATCCATTCAGTAGTTTTTGCGTGATGCGCGCACAAACATACCGACAAACAGATAAACAGATAAACAGACAAACAGACAAAAATTTCAAAAATAGCCTTTTTACGTAGGGGAGCGGGGGGGCTAGTTGTAACATTTTTTAGTTTTTTCAATGGGGAAATTAATTAAAGTATTGAATATTTCCATGATAAACCACTTTTAAACGAGAGAATATTTATTCAAGTATCAAATAGAATGATAATTGGGCTCAAATTGCTAACAAATGCTTATAGAAATGATTTTTTTATGGAAGTAGTAGCATGTTACAACTTACCCCGTTCTTGGGGCAAGTTGTAACTGGCGTGGGGCAAGTAGTAACAACATAATAAAACAAAATATCTGTACGATTTTAAGTCATTTATTGTAAATTAATATGAAAAATATAACAACGTATTTATTACAAACTACTCATTAGTTTGTAGTACTTAAACAATGTTTTTTTATGAAAATTAAGATATCTTTATTATCACTTAGTATCTAATTAGTCTTTTAAACAAAATAACAATATTACTATCAACAGTCGAATTAACTTCCAGTAACTTAACATACTTTTTGGTCATTGAACCAGTAAAGTTTCAAAATATACTTAAACCAAAGCTTCTTTAAACATTTGCTAGTTAAAAATCATCATTAACTATATCTACTACCTAGTAGAATCTCCATTTGACGTATCACACAGAAAGAGGCTCATGCTTTAATTTTTATTTGTTATATCTAAACAAAGATAAATGACAAAGCTCGAATATTGCAGCAGCTTTGCGTTTTTTTTTTCCTTTTCTGAAACTTCCCTTTTGGCTAATTCGTAGATGTCTTGAGAATTAGCAGCCTTTTCTGACTTGTCTTATAATTTCTCATCCTAAGACACTAAAAACAATTATTAAGATAAATCTGTTAGCTCTGTAATAGGTAACGACAAGCATAAGCACTCACATAAAACATGAAGGGGCAAGTTGTAAAATGTTACAATGTGCCCCGAAATTTTGTTACAACTAGCCCCGTGCCAAAATTTTGCACATTTTTGTTTATTGTACAAAAAGTTTATATTATTATCAAATGAAAGTACCTAGTTACATAAGATAGCTTAAAAGATTGACTACACAAATAAATAGATATTTATTTAAAAAAGACATTGCAGTAACGTAGAATCAAATTTTACAAACTCAAGTTTTTTATGTTACCTGGTAAAAATGATGCACCTGCTCAAAACCACTCACTGCGCTCTCCCGCGTCTTACTGGCTGTGTTTACGTCATAGGCCCAGTTATAAGGAGCAGATTAAGTGTAAATGGAAAACAAAATATTTGAAATCTGCTGAGTAATTAAGCTGTTACTTCTTACCCCCGTTACAACTAGCCCCCCGCTCCCCTACTATTACTTATCCCTAACATCCCCCAGTTATTATTTTGCAAAAATCTTCAATGTACAGATACGGCAAGTCTACGATTTTATTATATGTATAGATGTATAGATATTATTGTTTTGATCTATTCTATCATTATTATCTACTAGCTTTTGCCCGCGGCTTCGCCCGCGTGTATTTTTCACAAATCCTGAGGGAATCGTGGATCTGTTTCCGTTCCCGCTCCCTTTTCCAACCTTTATAGTTAAGTATACCTTCTATTCGGCTTTGCTTCAGCTGTCCACAAGATAGTTAAGCTACTTACCTACTTGTAACAATTTTGTTTTGAAAAGAGCAACTGCTGAGTTTCTTGCCGGCTCTTCTCAGCAGAATCAGCATTCCGAACCGGTGGTAGACTCTTGACATGTCATAAGAGCCACAAGTTGGCCTACATGAAATAAATGATTTTGATTTGATACTTTCAAGGAAGTTTGGTATAGTAATCTAGGTACCTATAGCTGTAGCTATAGATTTAGGTTTTTTCAAAATCCCGTGGGTCGGACTCGGAACTGTGGATTTTTTCCAGCATAAAAAGTAGCCTATGTGCTAAGTCAGAGCATAATCTATCTCCATTCAAAATCTCAACAGCGCAACGGTGGTGGGGCGCGAATTGAACAAGTGTAAATTGAAAATTTAAAAAACCCCCGACATTCGCCATTTAGTGGCGGCGGCCATCTTGAATTTGCAATAGTGCTATTCTACTTGTCAAGCCCTTTCATTTGATACCCATATCAAGGGAGTTGTGAAAAAATATATCATCCGCCATTTTGTAGCGGCGGCCATCTTGGACCGATTTTCATCAAACATAGCTAAGAACACTCTCGACTAATTCACCTTTCAAACAAAAAAAAACCGCATTCAAATCGGTCCACCCGTTTGAGCGCCACAGGGGAACAGACAGACACACACACACACACACACACACACACACACACACACACACACACACACACACACACACACACACACACACACACACACACACACACACACACACACACACACACACACACACACACACACACACACACACACACACACACACACACACACACACACACACACACACACACACACACACACACACACACACACACACACACACACACACACACAGACACGTCAAACTTATAACACCCCGTCGTTTTGCGTCGGGGCCGGGGTTAAAAACAAAAGGTCGACGATTCAAAACCCACGCCGCATGCGTATAGGGTAAAGGTTGGCTAATTGGTGATATAGAGTAATATAGTGATAAATTTGGTTTTTACGCTGTTACTATTGCCTCGCGAGCCCTATCCATTTTTTGTATGTATAACTAGATGCAGCAAGTCTCGCTCTTTCGTTCACTACCAGACACGTAACAGTAAATAGCATATTTCGTGCGTTGCCACCAAAATAATGAAAAAATTCGAGCGAAAAAGGTATGTGAATATCACTATATTATTTACCACATTATATTCGTCGTTTACGTTAGTAAACTTAAGAGTTTCTTAATGAATCTACTTATTATTAAAATAGAATGAACGTGGTTTTTATATATATAAATATTTTTGATGTATCATTAATGTGTATTTTACTAAACGCTTACGCATTTCACTATTTTTCTTACAGATCCGAGTCAGTGACGCGCAAGTCTCGACAAACAGGGCGAATTTCCTCAAAATTATGACTTGTCCTCGACTAAATCTGCCGTGTTTAAACTGAAAAACGTCAAATCATCAATTTACAAAGCATCTAAGGAGTATGGATAACCTACCTTAAAATGTGTGTGAAAATTAAAAGCACAATGTGTGACAAAGATTTGTTTGTAATAATAGCACCTATTACGGCGTACACTATTCTCAAGATGTAGCCATCCGCAATAATGGTGACATTTGAGTAGAAATGCATGGAGTACGCAAAATGGTATAACACCAGGACTGCATGGATTGCAATTTTTGACTTAAATTATGACTTGGCTGACTTTTAATGCACTGGAGATGATGATTGCATATCTGAATAGCATTATCACATTATTGTCAATAAGATATCACTATATTACCCCATTGTCACCGTATTGTCATATCATAATAGGGGTCAGTAAAAATTAAATAACTTTTCATTTAAAAGACTTATATTTAAAAATGTGTCATAATTAGATACCTAAGGTTATTGTTTATATGTGATTTTAAAAATATATCTAAATAAAAATTGATAAGTAAGAAAAAAATGTGTTCAAATTCTTAGTATCACTATAAAGCCAACCTTTACCCTACATTACACTGCAATAGTTCATGTAGGAGTGCACTCCTAAAACAAGCTTTCGCTTATTTGGAGGGGAAAGGGGATTATATTAGTCATGTTCATCAAAGCTAGTTATAGGTATAATAGATATTCTTTTTCTCACTTAGGTAATTCCTAATGCTAGACGGTAGGTTATCTACTCACATATATAAGTTAGTTTACATTATCATCATTTTTCTTCGTACCTAATATCCGGGCTAGAAAACCTTAAAGGTATTAACTATTATATGGCTTTCATTTTCTCCAATGAGTCAAACGGCATTCCCTGGGTGAAATACAACCACAAATGTGGCCGTATTCGTATTGGTGTGGTGTGTCACCCAATCAGGATTCGCGAGGTGTTCACGGGCGGAGTTTGTCACGGACCTTCCCACCGTGAACGTGAACGTACTAGGTGACGTTAACATTGAACACGCGAGTAGATGAAAGTGATAGGAAAGTGATAGTTGTAATTTTTTTAAACTTTACTGATGACTCTATTAGGTAGATGCCTATCTTTATTTGGAACCACGGTTATCTACCTTTTGAAACAAGACGAAAAGATTGAAAGTTATACCTACCGATTTCACCACACACTTAACCTTTAAGTACCGACGTGTGGTCTGACAGACACCTCGAGAGGTCGAAAAGTCTGATTACCTATGTTAGCGAAAAAGTATCCTCCTGTGCTTCTCTCTACCCCTCGGGAAGTCGCCCAGCAGCGTTCCTGCAGAGTGGCAGTGTTGGCGCGTACGATTTCGGTAAGTTTTGATTTTTATAAGATCACGAGTGGTCTGTCAGACCACTCGTCGGTACTTATGTAACTTTTTTTTGGATGCGACTTTTTTCAGATTATATTGTTTTCTCTTTTATTTTCAGTCAGTTATAACAATGGATTAGCCAGGTTCTTCAGGCATGAAACGGTCAGCCATAAACAAAAATAAATGTGTTCCTGTAGGTAAGAAAAGATATCAAACACTGCTTCAATATATAAAGACCACCAAGAATGTTTAGTGGAATGGCTAAATGAGAGCTCAGAGTCAAAATATGAGGTTATCTACCCTTTTACTGCTGGAGAGTGACCATAATTCAGCACCTGAACAGACTGTGATACTTGTATGAAACACGTGTGCCTACAATGCAGTAAGCCTATGCAAACACTGTTTGTAAACTTTGATAGTTCCTGCAATTTGATACTTTGTGATTTTTGAGAAAACGGTTGATTTAGGTTGTGTTAAGGTTTTTTATTTTTTATTATTTATCTAGCTTATTAATCTTAATAATTAATAATTAATCATTAATAATAATAATTTATGCCGAGAAGTGGAAGTGCACGCGAATAAGATGCAACCCTCTGATCTCTTCAAGAAAGTCCGACTTCTATCTAAACAGTTTAGACCTAAATCATGGATAATCGAAGATAGGGAAGGACATCTCATATACGAACTGGAGAAAGTGGCTGACCGTTGGCGTGAGTACTGCGAGGACCTATACAGGAACCCGACCCCGTCCACAGAGTCACCGCCATCAGTTGATGATTGGGAATATGAACCGCCTTTACTTCGGTCTGAAGTTGTTTCGGCTGTGGCTTCTCTCAAGAACAATAAGGCTCCGGGCCCGGATGAAATAACGGCAGAAATACTGAAGTCGTTGGGGGACACTGGACTCGATAGACTGCACGACATATGCAATACTGTGTGGAAGACAGGAAGGTGGCCGCAGGACTGGACAAGATCTGTCATTCTCCCATTGCACAAGAAAGGATCTACTAAAAAGTGCGACAACTACCGCACGCTTGCCCTCATATCTCACGCCAGCAAAATTCTGCTCCACATCGTTAACAACCGGCTTAGATACTACATAGACTGGCAGATCCCGCAGGAGCAGGCGGGCTTCGTCAAGGGCAAGGGTACGCGTGAGCAGATACTGAATGTTAGGCAACTTGTTGAAAAAGCTTACGAATTTAATGTACCATTCATTATGTGCTTTGTCGACTACAGTAAGGCCTTTGACTGTGTGAACTGGAAGCTTCTATGGACAGTTCTACAGGAAATGGGAGTTCCAAAACATCTGGTCAGAGTGCTTCAAGGGTTATACTCAGATAGTCAGGGGGTAGTGAGAATCGACAAGATGACATCGAAACCTTTCTCGTTTTGCAAAGGAGTTCGTCAAGGATGCATCCTATCCCCTATCTTATTTAACATCTACGGAGAGAGCATCATACGCCGGACCTGTGAAGATTGGGATGGTGGAATCACCATCAACGGCTCTAAAATTCAAAACCTTCGCTACGCCGATGACACCATCCTCTTCGCAGCTAATGAAGCTGAAATGTTCCAACTCCTGAACAAGATGGAGCAACACAGCCTAGAAATGGGACTGGCCATAAATCGATCGAAAACCAAGATCATGGTGGTGGATCGCGCTTCTAAGCTAGAACTCAATGGGACACTCAACTTAGAAATCGTTGATCACTTCATTTACTTGGGTTCTAGCATCAGCAACAACGGGTCTTGTGAAGCTGAAGTTCGCAGGAGAATTGGGATGGCCAAGGCTGCAATGTCTCAACTTGGTAGGATATGGAAAGACCGGAACATCACCAACAATACAAAAATTACTCTCGTCAACACCCTAGTCTTCTCCATTTTTCTATACGGGGCAGAGACATGGACTTTAAAAGCCGGAGACCGCCAGCGCATAGACGCTTTTGAGATGTGGTGCTGGAGAAAAATGCTCCGAATCCCTTGGACTGCGTTCAGAACCAACCAATCGATCCGCGAAGAACTCAAAATAGACAAAAAGCCGAGACTCTCCAACGTATGCCTAAGGAGGATTTTTGAGTTCTTTGGCCATATCGCCCGCAAACCCGGTGATAACCTCCAAAAACTTATAGTCACCGGGAAAATGGACGGCAAGAGATCGAGAGGTAGGAGTCCAATGCGCTGGACTGATCAGATCCGCACCACTCTCAATATGAATGTTGCCGAAGCAGTTCATGTTGCAGAAAGCCGGAACAGATGGCGCAACATCGTTCGGGAGAAGTTAATCCCATGATGGGTCACGACCCCCAGTATTGGGGAATCGACGCGAGGAGGAGGAATAATAATTAATTAAAATGAATCTTAATAATTAATCTTATTAATCTTATTAATCTTTAAGAAAAAATTGTTTTTAAGAAAAAATAATAGTGTTACTGATACATATGAATTATTAAGATAAAAGTTAATTTTTTCTAACGAAGAATCTATGATTTCTATATTAATGCTTATAACTAGTAATAAATGTGAAAACTTCTACATTTTGTTTAATTTATACAATAAGTACCTAGATATTTCACAATACATAGAAACATTTTTTTTAGAAGAATAATAAGAAACACAAAAGTTTTCGATTGGAAAACTATGGTGGTCTGGCAGACCTCACGTCGGTACTTATGTAACTAAAATAGTATGTCGGTACTTAAAGGTTAACAGTCCATATCTTGTAAACTACAGAACCGATTTTGATGAAACTTGCTGCACTGTTCTCTAAATTGAAGTTGGTACCTACCTACTTAAATGTAAGCTAATAAGAGAATGGTTACAAATCGATTAAAAGTTTCGGAGAAACCCGCCAACCAACATACATACATACACCTGTGAAATGTATATCTATATATTAGTTTGGAAGTGAATATCATTTATTTATCAGTGTCTTGTTCCATTATTTTTCTATGCTCTGTGTTTCTATGGTCTTGTTCGCGATGGATTCGTATTTCGTGTGACGTAAAATTCTATAGTTTTCTGAGCGCGTAGCGACATCTAGTTTGTTAGTTGTTAATTGCTTCGTAGAGCGGCGGCGCGGCGTAGCGTGTGATCGTAGAACCAGCTTCGTATTTTGTGCGTATAGTGCCATCTAGTTACTGATGCGTAGTTTCTACATCAGTAACTAGATGACGCCATAGCGTCATTTTGTCTCACTATAATAGCTAGACTTCCATTGCTGGACATGGTCTCTTGTAGGGACTTTTACAGTCCACACGACGCGGTCTTAGGCCGCTAGTAGGCACCTGTCGAGTGGCTCCCTGCGACTCGTTTGATGTCGTTGGTCCACCTAGCATGGAAAGTCTGCTAACATTGCGCTTTTCCATACTAGGTCTGCTACTGATAGAAGTCTACTGCTGGCTCGTAGGTCGCTGCAAGGATCGCCACAGAGCCCGATCTTGCACCGCTTGTATCCAGCTGATTCCTGCGACTCGCTCGACGTCGTCTATCCAGCTAGTAGGTAGCTAGTTTCTCGATGCGGTCTTTATGTTAGCACCTTAGGACCATCGTGTATCGGTTCTTCGAACTATGTCGGTGACTCTGGTTCTTATACGGATCTCCTCATTTCTGATCTGTGTGCTTACTCTCAGTATGGAGCGCTCCAAAACTTTGTAGTATACTATTAACCGACTTCAGAGTAAAATAGACCTGTCTTCTATTATGGTTTGAGTTCCCCAATACATTCAGCATTCGAAAACAGCCAGCGCACCAAGCAGAAATGTTGTAAAATAAGTATTCGAACTATGGAATTACGACTTCAAAATAAAAGTCTTTGGGTTCATTTTGCTCTGAAGTCATTTGTGATTCGATCAATAGTTTTAGAGCGCTCCAAACTTTAGACTAAGCACTCATATCACGTAGAGAAACTCCGAGCTATAGCTCTCTCGACACCGCCCGCAGAGTGATTTCGAAATTAGTTTTTTACTTAGCTCATTACTGCTACCTACTTAAGTATATATTTTTGAAAGATAGCACAACCCAAACAATTTTATAATTTTTATCTATGTGTTAGTATGAGCCAATCCTCGGAACCCCTGAATTGATTTTGACGAGTCTTTCATAACAGGCAAAACTATTAGTAGGAGTAGTAAAAAATATCAAAAGTCCTACTTCTTTTTATTGCGGTAAATCAAAAATGTGAATCCGCGCGGTCCAAATCGCCAGCATCAGCTACTAGCTAGTAACAACTAAGGAGTAAGGGTGTAAAAAAATAAAACTAATTAAAAAATTAATTCCATTGTAATAAAATTTTACTCATATTTCTGTAAAATACGTCGTCCAACACGCATGGTAATATTATGGAAAATCGTAGGACGACGCGTAGTCGCGTACCGGCACGCAGGTACGCAGGCTTCTCTAGCACTCATATCATAACTGGAAAGAAAGAAAAAATATCATTTATAACCGACAAGAAAGAAAAAATATCACTTATAACTGGCAAGAACACACTTAAACCGACTTCAATGTGTACCGAAATAAAGAATAACAGAAAGGGGAAAAGTGTCCATATCTTGAAAATAACTGAATCGATTTTGATGAAACTTGTGCTTTTCCCTAAGTTGAAGTAAATGTAAGCCAAAAAGAATGGTCACAAACCGATTAATGGTTTCGCAGAAATGTGTGGACAAAGACAAACATGCACCTATAAAATTGTGTATGTTTTTTTTTGGAATGGGAAGCCCTAATAGGTAGATTATTAATTACTATCTACATTATCTCTATTTGTACATACATATTACATACATATATTGCAGTTCCAATAATATCACATACACACGTATCGTATTGATAACCTACTTTTTTTCAAGTCGATTAAAATAATACGATCGCTTCCGAAGTTCCGATGCACACATGACACAATATCTATTCTGAAGATGAAAAATGATCTTACTAATATTATAAATGTGAAAGTGTGGATGTTTGGATATTTGAATGTTTGGATGTTTGTTACTCTATAACGTTGCAACTAATGAACCGATTTGGCTGAAATTTTGAATGGATATAGATTATGCCCCGACTTAGCACACACTTCTTATCCTGGAAAAATCCACAGTTCCCGCGGGATTAAAAAAAACGAAATCCACAGCTACAGCTATAGGTAGATTACTGTATCAAACTTCCTTGAAAGTAGGAATAAAGGTTGGAAAAGGGAGCGGGAACGGGAACCAGAAATCCACGATTCCCTCGGGATTTGTGAAAAACCGAAAATCACGCGGGCGAAGCCGCGAGCAAAAGTAGCTATAAATGTAACGATTAAAAAAATTCTCACCTCTTTCACTCAACAGCGGATGCATCCAGACTCACATTAACATAACTGGCCCCCATGCTCTCCCTGTGCCGAGCCGACACCACGTGCCTCTTCGCGTTCTCCCCCTCGTCCACATCTCCCTCGCACACGCCACACCTCAGCCTCCCGAACTCATAGTAATCGTATCTGTTCCTAGCCAGCATGCTGACATTGTGCTTCAGCTCCAAATAGAAACGAAACACGTTCTCAGCGGAAGGTCTCTGCTCAAAATGCTCGGCGTACACCAGATGGGTTAGCAGCGAACGGATCGAGTTGAAAACGCTGGTACACGGAACGCATTTAAAAGTAGCTCCGTCTTTGTGTAGAACATAGTTCCCTTTCATGTAAACTGCGATCACATCACCTTTATTCGCCTTAGTTTTGTGTTCGACGAGCAAATTCTGGTGATTAACATCGGTAAGCACATGTTTGACGGCGTCCGATGTGTCCGGTAAAATTTGATCGCACAACTCGCACTTTATTTCGTCGCTTGTGGTAATTTTATTGGATTCCAATAGTTCACAGTCCGATTCGGGGTATAGAGCGCTGCGGATGAGTTTGGCGATCGTTTCGATGTGTTGAGCGCTGTCGAAGTGGTCGACGATAGCCGCGAATGACGGCAGGGCGATGTGGTCGGGACAGATACAGCAGACGTAGTAGTTGCCGAAGCTGGCGAAGTATTCCGCGGGTCGGCAATGGTTTCGGTACAGGAGGGACAGTTTGTGGGGCGCCGCGTTCCTTAAATGCTTCTTCTGGCGGATATGATTGAACAGAACCTGTCTGGGACCCTTCAGGGTCATGTCGCAGCACGAGCAATAGTTCACGATCTTGCTGGAGGGTCTGATGAAGTTCTCGATGACGACGTGATCGCGACTGTTCAACGGCTTGCCGACGCTCGCCAGAAACTTGGCCCAATCCAAGCTTTTGGGACCCCATTCGTCCGGCACGGGACCATCGGGGTTAGCGGTCTTCATCTTACGGAACACCTTATCGGACAGCCTCCCCAGATGATTCTCGTCGAGTATATGCATTACTATGTTGTCGCTCGACTCGATATAGACCTTGCACAGTCCACAGTTCAAACCGTTGGAGTCGGTTATGCCGTGACTCATTAGAAACTTATGGTTGGCGTCCTTGATTTTTTCCAATGGCGAATCCTCCTTCGTGAAAGGGATGTGCTTGTCCGACTGCAGGATACAGGAGAGGTTGTGTATGTGCGTGTCGCTGAACACGTGGTTCAGGACGCTGTCGTAACGGAACCTCAGCGTGTAATACTCGCAGGCCATGCAAAAGAACGCCAGCTTCCCAGTGCGATCGTCGACCAGCGTCAACAGTTTGTGATACGTCAGCAACTTAACGATCAAGTTCTCTATCGGTCCATAGTATCTGTACCTTTTCACTTGATTCTTGATCGGTCTCTCGGGGGTCTGTTCGTTTTCATCGTTCTCGAAATTCTTGTTTGCGTCCACCGAAAAGTTTTGATTCACGTTGTCCTTTATGCTCATTATTATCGGTGCAACAGAACTCGTGAGCGCTGAGAAATCTATGCAGGATATCTCTTTACACAATTTGTCGTACGACTGTTGGTAGAATCGGATCCCTGCGTCGATGCTCGCCTCGGAATTGTCCGGCAGGTGTCTTATCAAAGCGGTCTCGAGCTTCCCGATGAACATTTTGTCGAGTTTCTCCATAGGTCTGACTAATTGTATGATTTGTTCGATGCTCTGGCCGGTGTTCTCGCCGCCCTCCATGGCGGAGAGACGTCGCGACATCTTCGGAAGCTGTATCGGCTCGGCCACGTCGATACTCTCTCTCTTCAACTTGGGCAAGTGCACGTCCAAGCTGAAATGCTTCTGCAGCGACTCCATCAACGGTTCCTCATCGTTCAGTTCGATTTCCACATTGCAATCCGTGCAGATGTGGACCTGATTGGCGTTTTCGGAAGTAAAGAACTCGGTTTTGAGCAATTCAGGCACTTCGCTGACCGGAAGACTGTTGAAACGCTGCCGTTGGAGGCTCGATTTCTTCTCGGTGGTGAAAATGAACTCGACCTCGACGCCTTCGCGTTTCTTCAAAAAAATCCTTCTGTGCGTCTCGTCCAAATTTTTCAAGTAGCGCAGTATCACTTTGTTCTGTTGCGCGACGGGATGGTTCATGACGTAGCGGAAATGCTCCGCCAATCGTTTGATTTCGTCCAGTTTCCTGAACGACAGCACCGTCAGTTCGGAGACACCTTCGCATATCTCCTCGATTTTTCGATTGTCATCCGTCGTGTCCTTGGAATCGGCGGACATTTTGAATTGATAATTTTTTTTTTTAGTTAAAAATTATATAATTATGTATAAAATAAAATAATTAAACAATATTTATTTATGTACACTGATTTTTAAAATATAATCTTATCGATAAAAGAGACCTATCTCGGTGTTTTGGACCGAGACTAATTACGGCCGCTTGATGTCACCATTTTTTGTGTAAAACTCAGAAATAATGACATCACAAACTTAGTATAATATTGTGATGTTGTGATATATTTAATTTTGTTATGATGGATGCCCGTACGGTGTTGTCCAAATGTGTGCGTTTTTTTGCTTTGTTTTAGAAATTGTCCAGAAGAGGTTAATTTTCGAAAAATTTTTGAATAAAGCTAGTTCTGATCTGAAGACTATCACCGCATATCAAGATCTGAAACGAAAGAAAAAGACACTTTCAAATATATTCATCATCATCTTCATTATCAACCCATTACCAGCCAACTATGGGTCTCAGGTCACCTCTCAAAATGAGAAGGGTTTAGGCCGTAGTCCACCAACCACCACGCTGGCCAAGCACCAATTCTAAAAGCTGTGTTAAGTCTACCAATCCAAATTTGACCAGCACAGTGTGGTGGTACTAAACCCATATCATTCTGAGAGGTACCTGTTGCATGTTACCTGTAGTGGGCAGTATGGGTTACTGATGATAATATATGACGATACATTCCTTACCTCATCTTAATCACAGACTATAAAATTAACACTGATCTCTTGCAAATTTAAAATCTAATCTATCTATCTTATCTAATCTAATAAGTATACAGTTTCTCTTTTCAATTTATAATCTAGATAAACATTTTAATATTATAATTTAAATAACAACACAACCTAAATCAGTTAGGGCCTGTTTTACCACCTTCTGATAAGTGTCAGATAGCCTAATCATAAGTTGAGTTACTTTCTTACTTTATGTCAAGTGACAAAGACAAAACTTGTCTGAAAATATAAGCTATCTGTCACTTAACAGAAGGTGGTGAAACAGGCCCCTAAAGTTTTATTTTACATATTGTGTAATCTTAAAATATAATCAGGCTAATTCTGTTGTACACAAATCTCTAAACTAAACTAAAATGACAGGTCTAAATCTATTGCTATCCTTTTCCGCAGTGAGCACTGTGAAAGAGATAGGAATTTTAGACCTGTCATTTTAGTTTAATTTAGAGATTGTGCACAACAGAATTAGCCACACTGGCCAATTCTGTTGTGCACAATCTCTAAACCTAAACTAAATTGACAGGTTTAAAAATAGTGCTATCCCCTTCAGCAGGGAGGATTGTGAAAGAGACAGGAATATATTTAGACCTGTCATTTTAGTTTAGATTTAGAGATTGTGTACAACAGAATCGCCTACAATGTCTGGTTAACTCATTTTTAAGATTACACAATAGATAATTAGAATATTTTAAATTTCATATTTGTGGTGTATACAGTTAATGTCATAATATAGTCAATGTCAAACAGTCAATGTTGGTACCCACTTAATTAAAAATAAAGCAGTATTGAATCAGCTATGCGTGTTTCACTTCATGGTGACAGCGGTTTTAAAGTATTTATGAAATAATTCCGTGAATTAGTTAAAATAGTGAGTGGTTATTGTTAAAAGTATAAAATACATAAATCGTGATATGGAACACGCGCGTCCTCCGACGGAATTGGTTGTGGAAGGCGGCCCGGCCTCGCGCGCGGACGCGTGGCGCACGTGGCGCAAGCAGTTCCACGTATTTCTGAAGGCATCCGGAGTGGCGAAGGAGCCTGCCGACGTGCAGGCCAGCCTGCTGATCAATCTCATCGGCCCGGCCGGGTACGACGTGTATACCACGTTCACATACGACAAAGAGGAGAGTGAAGATAACATCGAGTGTTTATTGAAGAAGTTCGATGAGCATTTCGGTACGAAGCCGAACGTAACCTTAGCGAGATTCAAATTCTTCACGCGAAACCAGGATTCGTCGGAGACGATCGATCAGTACGTGACCGCGCTGAGGGTTCTTAGTCAATATTGTGAATTCGCACAGCTCAGAGATAGCTTGATACGCGATCGTATCGTTTGTGGAATATCTAATAATACCGTACGCGATCGGCTGCTACGTACGGAGGATTTGACCTTGGCCAAAGCCGTACAGATATGTGAGGCTGCCGAGATGTCTAAAGAAGAGAGTCGAGTCATCGAGGCGTCCACGGCTGAGGCTTCAGTGGACGCGATTTGGAGGGAGTCTCGTCGAGGCGGCGGTGAGAGCGGATCGCGAGGCAGAGGTGGCGGCCGGCGGGGGTACCGAGGCGCGCGCGCGGGTCGCGGCGCGCGGTACGCTGCCAGAGCGAGAGCGCCGCCCTGTGTCTCATGTATGAATCCTCGATGCGCAGGAGATGTTGACTGCCCCGCGCGAAGTGCTACTTGTTTTGTTTGTGATGAAAGAGGCCATTTTGCGAGGTCAAAAATGTGTTCGAGCCGTAAAGTGTTAAATGTGAGTGTCGACAGCTCTGATGATGAAATGTTTTATGTGAACATGATATGTGAGGTTAAGAATGATAAATCTTGTAAGGAATGGTTTGAAACCTTCATTTGTAACGGTAAGCGAATTCAGATTAAATTGGACACAGGTTCTATGTTAAATGTAGTGTCTAAAAACGATTTTGTAAGGCTAGGATTCTCATTGAAAATGCTCAAACCATTTACTAAGCGTGTACAATCTTTTACGGGCAATAATATACCTATACTGGGTGCCGGTGACTTGGCACTGTCACACCAAAATAAATGTTATAACTTGGCATTTGTAGTAGCTGATTTAAATAATTGTCAAAATATACTCGGTTTAAAGGGCTGTATAGCTATGGGACTTATAAACAGAGTGAATGCAGTTGAGTTTTCTAAATATCAAAGCGAGTACTCAGATTTATTTAGCGGTTTAGGAAAATTGCCTGGTAAATACTCCATTTCTATAAATAATAACATCGAACCGGTAATCTGCCCTCCGCGCAAAATTCCTCTCGGTTTACGCGATAAACTTTATTCCGAATTATGCAGATTGGAACAAATAGGTGTGATCAGAAAGGTGTCTCACCCAACAGACTGGGTAAACGCTATAGTTGTAGTCGCTAAAAAGAATGGCGAAATCCGACTTTGCTTGGATCCGCGGCCTCTGAACCGCGCTATTCGACGCGCGCATTACAGCTTGCCGACGGTGACCGAGTTGGCGGTTAGGTTGCGCGACGCCAAATATTTTAGCGTTTTAGACGCGAGATCTTCTTTTTGGATGATAGAAATGGACGATGCGAGTGCCGACCTCTGTACGTTCGGAACGCCGTTCGGTAGGTATCAATTTCTGCGTTTACCGTTCGGTATTAATTGTGCATCGGAAGTTTTTCACGCGAAAATAAAACAACATTTAGAGGGTTTGGAAGGTACCGACTCCTTCATTGATGATATTATTGTATGGGGGCGCACGAAAGAAGAGCACGACCGTAGACTCGAGTGCTTGCTGCAAAGGTCAAAAGAGATAGGTATAAAATATAATTTTGACAAATGCAAGTTTTGTGTGCAGGAGATAGTGTTTTTAGGTCACAAGTTTAATAGTAACGGTATGCAGCCCGACGATAGTAAAGTGAAAGCTATATTGGATATGCCTTATCCTACCGATAGGAAAGCTCTAGAAAGATTTCTCGGAATGGTGAATTATTTATCAAAATTCATTCCGAACTATTCAGATTCCGTTGCGGTACTGAGAACCTTGTTAAAAAAGGATTCCGAGTGGGTATGGTACTCGAAACACTCGGAAGCTGTAGATACATTAAAGAAAAAGTTGTCGTCGGCGCCGGTGTTAGCGTTGTACTCGACGGAGCTGCCGGTGGTGCTGTCGGTGGACGCGAGCGCGCACGCGCTGGGCGCCGTGTTGCTGCAGGCGGGCCGCCCGGTCGAGTTCGCGTCGCTCACGCTCACCGACACGCAGTCGCGCTACGCTCAGATAGAAAAGGAGATGCTCGCGATCGTGTTCGCCGTTGAGAGGTTCCGACAATATTTGTTCGGTAGGCGAGATGTAACGGTGCAGTCGGACCACAAGCCCCTCGAAGCTCTGTGTAGAAAGCCTCTAGCGTCGGTTCCTATCCGCTTGCAGCGTATGATGATGCGTATACAGGGGTACGATTTAAAAGTCGTGCACACGCCCGGCAAGTACATGTACATAGCGGATACCTTGTCGCGAGCCGCGTTACCGGAACTGATGAGCGATCGTATAAGCGCTGAAGTCGAGTCGCAGACGTGTTTCTTGATTGAAAATATACGTTTTAGTGACGAAAAGTTAGAACTCGTTAAAAAACATACCGCTAGCGACGCTGAAAGCGAATCATTAATTTCGTATATAATTAACGGTTGGCCGAAACATAAGAAGAATGTGAATGAGAATCTTCGCTCATTTTGGCAACATAGAAATTTACTGCAATACGCGAATGGTTTGATTTTTAAAAGTGAAGTTTTGTTTATACCGCAAAGTTTACGCAAGTTAATGTTAGATAGAGTGCACGAGGGACATTTAGGTATAGATCGTTGCAAGCGGCGGGCTCGCGATGTCATGTTCTGGCCCGGCATGTCCCGGGACGTGGAGCGGGTCGTGCGCGGGTGCGCGGCGTGCGCGCTGCACGCGCCCGCGCCAAGAGCTATGCCCTTGAAACAGCATTACGTGCCCAATATACCGTGGCAAAAGTTAGGATCTGACATATTCGAATACAGGAAGAAATATTACATTATTTTAATCGATTACTTTTCGAATTACGTGGAAGTGGGAATAATAAAAAATTTGAATAGTGCATCGGTAATAAAATTTTTAAGAGAGCAATTCGCAAGGCACGGGATTCCCTTAGAACTCGTAACGGACAACGCGACTGCGTACAGCTCACGTGAGTTTAAAAAATTCATGTCCGAATGGGAAGTGCGTCACGTGAAGTCGTCACCGCACTATCCGCAATCGAATGGGAAAAGCGAGCGCACCGTACAAACCATAAAACAAATGCTCAAAAAATGTATCGATTCCGGACAGGACTTTTACGTTAGTTTGCTTAATTATAGAACAACGTCGCGAGATGGGATGGATTCTCCAGCACAGATTCTCATGGGGAGGCGTCTTAACACTAAATTACCGATGAATCCTAAGTTATTGAACGAGAAGGTAGATAACGATGCTAACTATAGTGCCATGTTAAAACGTCGAAATAAGATAAAACAACACTTCGATAAACGTGCGACTCCACTTAGGAACTTGTCAGCGGGAGAAAGCGTGATTGTTGCGGACGGCGCGAGTCGTAAGCCGGTGTCGGTGGTGGGCCGAGCCCCCGAGCCGCGCTCCTACTTCGTGCGCGACGAGCACGGCCGCTTGTGTCGCCGCACGCGGCGTCATCTCATAGCTCGTACAACCCAGCCAGCGACAGACATTGTCGCCACTACTAGTAGCGGTGGCGACAATGTCAAAACAGAATCATCCGACGGTGATGATGAATTTGTTTCGCCTGATGAAAAAGAATGTTCTCCACAAAAGGCCAAAACTGATTGTCCTACTGCAATAAAAAATCCACTCAATGCTGATGCGAGTGGAAGGAGGGCAAAACTTTTAGCTAAATTACGTATACAGAACGATTTGAAGGATGCTGAAAACATTTAATAATATAATCATTGTATATATATATATATTAGAGACTTTTCATGGAAGGGTAGGTATATATATAATAAACATATAGTATAGATAAAGCATGTCTAGATTTAAGTTGTTTTGTACCTACATTGTTATCTAGCTATAATAATAATATTTATTACTTACCTACCTGTATTTATTTGTCAAGTTAATAAGTCTTGTCTTGATTGTCATGTTAAATAACTACAATTAAATAAAGATGTTAAGTATTTCTATAAGGAGGGAGATGTGGTGTATACAGTTAATGTCATAATATAGTCAATGTCAAACAGTCAATGTTGGTACCCACTTAATTAAAAATAAAGCAGTATTGAATCAGCTATGCGTGTTTCACTTCAATATTAATACAAACGAAAAATACGATAAATATAAAATGGGTATAAATTCAATTAAAAAAACCATGTAACCTATTCTCTTATTGATTCCATTATAATATTTGAAATATTGATGAGAATAATATGGATCATCAATCATTATGACGGATTAGAGGTATAGTAAAAACTGTCATACCTTTTCCAAGAAAATATCAGAGTCAACTAACTAAATTGTAAAAGAAAAGAAAATAATTGTAAAAGAAAAGAAAAAATAATTCCTCCGCTCTCATAGGAGAGGGATTAAGAGCTTTAGACTTGCCAAGCTGCATCAATAATTAGATTGGCCCTCTTTAATGACTTCTATCATAATATACTAGCTTCTGCCAGCTGCTTCGCTCGTGTGAATTTCGGTTTTTCACAAATCCTGAGGGAATCGTGGATTTTAGTTCCTGTTCCCGCTCCCTTTTCCAACCTTTACACCTACATTCAAAGAAGTTTGCTATATTAATCTACCTATAGCTGTAGCTATAGATTTTGGTTTTTTCAAAATCCCATGGGAACTGTGGATTTTTCCAGGATAAAAGTAGCCTACGTGCTACTGCAAGTCAGGGCATAATCTATCTCCATTCAAAATTTCAGCCAAATTGGTTCAGTAGTTGCGGCGTTGAAGAGTAACAAACATACACACACACACAAACTTTTGCCTATATAATATTAGTGTGATAACGGGGACCGCCTGTTTAGCAAATGAAAGACCACCAGTTATCAACTTAGGACCGGCTGTGAGAATTGTCAAAAAAAAAAAGAAATTTTGGCCTGACCTGGGATTCGAACTCACTCTCTTGTGATGCCCAGTAGACCAACAAGGCAGTCAATGAGTACTGGTCTTGTGTAGTTCGCGAACAAACTGGGTCTTAAGACTGCTCCTTTATGCGAACTACGTGACCCAGTTCCCAGATTGGCAGATCAGCAGCTCCTTAGTTCGTAGTTTGTAGAGAAACGAGCAGAGTATCTAAGTGGAAGCGACCGAGAGTGAATGAGAACGCGGCTTCGTCCTAACTGCACATAGTTTACATTGTTCGTTTCCCACTCTGTGATTTTAGTAGCTCGGTCTGCTGTGAGCGGTCAGTGGAGTATCAGTGTAATCTGCATTTCTCTGGTTCAAAATGGGAACTAGTGAACTAAAAGAGTGATCTAGTTCACTAAGCAACAGAGACCTAAACTGACTGCTCCCAGTCGAGAACTACTATGCGGTATACTTATGAGAACACACTTTCTAATTATAATATTATACTGACCCAATTTTAGTTAGTACTTTACACTTTTCAAATATCTATAACCTAACTTAATGTGGACCTAGCCGGCAAAATACTGTGACTGGAAAAATTATTGTAATCTTAGACAACAACTGTATAATTATTATTTTAACATGTTGTGTAAATAAAACTGCATTCACTATAGTAAGTTTATTCTAATCACTTTTTCACAGTGCCTATTTATTCTTGTAACTAATGTAATATACAATGTATGATTTCCGCAACCTAATGATGTAAGTCAATATAATAATCTCATTATATTACCTACATAATATATATCTATGTATAAATAATTATAGCCAGGCAATTAATGACCTAAAAAATGGCTTTCCCTTGTAGATACCAAGTAAACGTACAAATAGTTCAAAAACTTTAAAAAATCACTCTAAAACGTACAAAATATTTAAATTACTTAACTTTAAGTGGTATTTATTGAGCCTACTGACAAAAGAAAACTGAATAAGTTAGGTTAGAATGATGTTGCATTTTGGTATAAAAGTATCGTAATATGATGTTTTTATACTTACAATGTTGGTTATTTAATTAGAAATTGATTTTAATTACCTGTAAATCTTGATTTTGTGCATGGCAGGTAAAAACCGCCTATATTTTTTGTACGGGCACTCGGTGACAGTCCTGTGATGACATGATAGTGGACAATAGATTATAGAGCGGAACACAAATAAAAAATTACAGTTTAAAAATATTGTATAGCTTCAATGTTTATAGATTGTATATTTAATTTATTTGGCTCTTTTTTACAATATACAAAAAACTCAAAAAAGATAAATATTATATTATTTTATTATCATCCTGAAAAAGTTAAAAAAATATTTTTGTTTATTTTAAAACTTTACTTTTGAGCACAAATTAATGTGGTTTCAGTTAAAAGTTATATAAAAAAATAAGTAAAATTCCACGCCTTACCTTGGTTTCTATCAACCATTCATGGCACAAAACGAAATATCTCTGTACTCCTAAATAAGCATGCAATAGAAATCAACATTTATTTGAATAGTGTCACCTTGAGTCAGTTTATTTAATCAGTTTGCTTTTTGCATGTATAATGTATTGTTTACTCATCTTTTCCACGCTTCTGACAACGTGTACACATAATTTTTTTTAAATGTATCATTTCAAAAGCAGATAAGACTTATGTGAGTATATCTTAAATATAACAGATCGTGGCAGAAATTTTATTGCAACTTCCCTTAAGATGGCCTCCCTAAAATGTATACATGAACACTCACACACGCACAACTTGAGTCATCACAATGAACACGCGCCATTTTATGTTACAGGATTGTGCGTGTGTGAGTGTATTTTTGGCACGTTTTTAAGGTAGGTATAACTACTCTACTTATTATTATTATCTCTATGCTTTGGGCCCATTCATTTTTACTCTAACATTGTGGCTAATTCTGTTGTACACAATCTCTAAACCTAAACTAAAATGACAGGTCTAAATCTATTGCTATCTCTTTCACAATGCTCTCTGCGGAAAAGGATAGCACTATTTTTAAAACTGTCAATTTAGTTTAGTTTAGAGAATTGTGTACAACAGAATCGGCTACAGGCTACAGGAGCTACAGGGTGTTTAATTTAAATAGGCGAATAAGAATACGGCGTCGTTTATAAAAAAAAAATTGTTAATGTTAACCAAAAAACGCTGAAAAAATCAAGTTTCTTGTATGGGGGCCCCCTTTAATTTTAATTTTAATTTAATTTTTATTATTCTTTGTTTTATCGGCAACAAAAATATATACCTACTCATACTAATAGATAAACAGTTGAAATTTTCACAGAGTATATATTTTTGTTGCCGCTATAAAAATGAATAATAAAAATTAAATTGAAATTAAAATTAAAGGGGCCATAAGATGTTACGTCTTTGATTTCAGGCATTAACATTCAATATTTTAGTAGGTAATTCTTATCACATCGTCAATATTCATTATGAATCCATTCGAATAATTGGTTACTCGCAACCCTAGTATTTATTTTTGGATTTTACACGGTAAAACTATGTGTTTAAGTGCAATGTTTGCGTAAATAATTGCTTCACAAATAGTATTGTTAGAAGTTGCCAACCAAAAAGAAAGAACGTACAAAGTGTTTTGTTTTAGTACCCATGACATGACTCACTTTGCAGATGGTGAATTTTTATTTGTTCATCTGCGCGAGTCTCAACATTTTTGATAGAACAGCTTTAGTTTGGAATTTGGTAAACACGTGGAAATAATTCGGTGGTAGGTACCCTTGTTTCTATTGTAGGTGGTATAGATCGACCAGAATCTCATGAAAAATAGGGAAATGAAATTCCAAGGTTAGCAACACTACGGCTGTCCTAGCGATAAACAAAGTAACTGACATTTTTTGTGAAATTGACTTTTTGCATTAACAAAAGTTTTATGTCGAGTAGTTTTTTACCACAGTTTAATATTTCAAATAACTTGAACCGTTTACTGAAATTTAAATTGCCCAAACAAAGTAACTGCACTCACTAACCCGGAATATATTTGCAAAAACCAAGTAAACAACAAGCACAACACAAAAACAAAGTAATTGGATGTTGATTACTTTGTTTTTGTATTTCAAATGCAGTTGCTTGATTTTTCGTTTCGTGAAACGATCCCAGGCAAGGTGTTCTGAATGTAATTACTTTGTTTATCACTAGGGCAGCCGAGATAACCTAGTGTTGCTTACTACAAAATTTAATTTCCCTATTTTTCATGAGATTCTAGTCGATCTATAAAATTTATCGATAAATTTGTCGATAAATGCTACTACTCTTTACTCTATGAACTCACTTTACTCTATGGAGAACCGCCATTTTAGAACCAGCAGTTGTGCGTGTATGAGTGTAGGTATGCACTGTAAAAAAGTAGGTATGTCAAGTCCTCTTCTAATGGCTCCTCTACATGTCTGCAGATGCGTCCGCGGACGCCCGCAGATGCATCCGCAGATGGATCACTACGAGCTGTCCACACGTCTGCAGATCGATCAGTCTAGGTTCATTCTCGACAGACGCAACACGCACGTTTAAAAATGGATATTGAGACCGTAGCTGCCGCAACTATTTATTTATTTAGTACTTTTAACTTCTACGTGAATGTGCATCCTCGGTGCTCATATTATTAGCCATTTAAACAAGAATTAAACCGCAAAAAGCACGCGTGCACTCTCAATCGCAACTCCGATGAAACTGATGCGTCACCAGACGTGTGGACAGTCGCCGGACGTCCGCGCCGAAACCCTTTGATCTGTGCCACAAAAACCGCCAACAATCGGATTCGAGGCGGACGCGTCTGCGGACGTCTGCGGACGTTAAATACCTACAACAGATGCACAAATTACCCCCTCTATACGTCCGCGGACGCATCCGCAGATGACATCCGCGGACGCGTCTGCAGACATGTAGAGGAGGCTTTATAGGTTCATGATTAGAGTGGCATAGTATGTTAGTTTCGTTTTCCACGTATATGTTTATGATAATGTTACTTTTCTCATGAAAATGTTACTTTTTGAACTATCTAATGTTACATTTGACTATCTGCCACTGGCAACACTGAGTGTTTGTCAAGTGTTTGTCATTGTCAGTGTTTGTCATTGTCAGTGTTTGTCTTTGTCTTTCGTCTACATAGAGATAATAATAATAAGTAGAGTAGGCATACCTACCTTAAAAACGTGCCAAAAATACACTCACACACGCACAATCCCCCAACCTAAAATGGCGCGTGTTCATTGTGATGTCTCAAGTTGTGCGTGTGTGAGTGTTCATGTATACATTTTAGGGAGGCCATCTTAAGGGAAGTTGCAATAAAATTTCTGCCACGATCTGTTTTATTGTTATGTTTAAAAATGTAGTGTTGTCTCTTACACACTTATGAAAATTTTGATAAGCTTAAGCTATTTTCCGATCCACTATTTTCTATAGGACATTATGCCAAGTCCTCTTCTATAGGTCTGTGCTATAGGTTCATGTTCGTCTATATGATAGAAAGTGATTATTTTAATTGAGGTATTTTTAAACCGTACAGATATACCTTAATACTAGCTGAAGAGCGTGAGGAATATAATTAAAAGAACCAATAAATGTGATCGACTGGAAATTGTATTCCAATATACTGGAATGTTGACCTCGCACCGGAAAGCGCAGGGTTCGCTGTGACCTCCTGGCCTATTAGATGGACAGACGAGTCTCAGGGAACCGTTGGCTACAAGCGGCGCAAGATCATAGCGTCCTATGTCCAGCTGTGAACACGTATTGGTTGTTGACGACAGAAGTGGCAGAATTTATTACCACAAGCAAGTACACTAGTTGTACTTACTACGGTAGTAAGTTGTGTATAATACTACAATATGGAACAAAGCAAGGAGGTTTCCTATACCCACTACCTCATAGAACCTAAGGAGGAAATACTAGATGACCTAGAGATAACCTATGACGGTGGTCATGACAAGGAATTTGTCACATCTAAAGAAGAGTTATCAAACACTAGTATACAATTAAATAGCGCTGAATTAAACTATATAGATGTGATAGTACCAATAAAAACTGAAACAATTTTAACAAAAGAAACTGCTGAGTTCCAAAATGGTGTTGAGTCGTCCGAAGACATAAAACCAAACATTAGCAACGCAGACATGTGGACTGGACATTTGAGGACAAGTATAAAAGTATGTTGCCTCTTTATGTTAAACTAGCTTTTGCCCGCTGCTTCGCCCGCATGTATTTTGGTTTTTCACAAATCCTTAGGGATCCTTAGGGATTATTTATGTATAGAAATATTCGTAACAATTTTATTATTTAACAATACATTATATTATATGCAACAATGTGTTAAATACAAATAAAATACTGTAGCTCAATTAATACTAATTAATGTATTAAAGGTGAAGGAAAACTACATGAGAAAATCAGCATGCCTGATAGTTCTCCATAATGTTCTCAAAGATGGAGTGGTGGACTACGGCCTGAACCCTTCTCATTCTGAGAGGAGACCTGTGCCTAAGGGACCTTTCAGATAGACCGGCGCGGAGAGCAGAGCAAATAATCGCATTTAAAATAGAATCTTAAGGCATTGAAATAAGGTTTATTTTTACATTTTATCTCTTTTGGGAGCATCCTCGAGCATCTTCTTATCATAAAAAAGATAAAATGTAAAAATAAACCTTATTTCAATGACTTAAGATTCTATTTTAAATGCGATTAAAATTTGCTCTGCTCTCCGCGCCGGTCTATCTGAACGGTCCCTTAGTGGGCTGGTAATGGGTTATAATGATGATTAGCTAGGTAGCTTGACATGAACCAAGTTTCTCATACAATGTTGCAACTAAACACAAACCACATTCCTAAAATAACACACCTCTACTTGTAACTGTGACTACTGGTTTGCCAATCATACAACAGAGCTACGGATCAAAGTGGTTTCTTTCACGGATACATTTTAAAACATGACAGTGAGATGGCTACATTTTATCCTTGGAGAAAAATGTTTTCCGCTGGTTTTTTGACAACCTGACTGTACTAAAAGCTTGTTACAATCCATTCATTGTGGTGAGTTATAGCTGACATTGTATATATTTTTCTTTTTAGTGTGAACCTTCTCAACCTGAAGCAAGTTTGGAGAACAGTCCACCTAGCATTGTGAAGGAAGAAGCTACTTCCTCAAACGAATGCACTTCACCAACAGGAGGGAAGACATCCAATCTATTAAACACCAGCGCGATAGATAAAACTTGGCAGCACAAAAACATAATCGCTTCAAGTCAACACACAACTAACAAGAAAATTCACTTGATCAGTAAACCTCACTCTTGCAAAGTTTGCAACTTGGAATTTGCGAATAGATACACCTTAAGGAAACATGTGAGAATGCACGGAACTAAACCTTACACGTGTAACCATTGTGACTATAAGAGTTCAGCGTTGAGTAACTTTAATATTCATATGAGGATTCACACTGGAGAGAAACCTTATGTCTGTGATCAATGTGATTACAAATGTTCGACCACGGGTATTCTAAAAATTCATAGAATGACTCACACAGGTGAGAAACCACATTCGTGTAAGTTTTGTGACTTCAAATGTAGACAATCGAGTTCCCTTAAAGAGCACATGAAAACTCACACTGGTGAGAAACCTTTTTCCTGTGAATATTGTGACTTCAGATGTTCGAACAAAAGTATTTTAAAAAACCATGTAACTATCCACACTGGTGAGAAACCTCACGTGTGTGAGCTTTGTGACTTTAAATTTTCTAGACTTAATTCTCTAAAACGACACATGGTCACACACGCCAGTGAGAAACCTTACGCCTGTGATCAATGCAACTTTAAGTGTCTGAGAGCTAATGCTCTGAAAGTACACATGAGGACTCACACCGGTGAAAAACCTTATTTGTGCATGCTTTGTGATTTTAAATGTGCATCTAGAAGTGGTCTTAAATATCACATGTTGAGTCACACTGGAGAAAAACCTTTCTCTTGTAATTATTGTGAATATAAATGTTTGACCAAGGGTGTTTTAAAAAACCACATAACAACTCATACCGGCGAAAAACCATATTCCTGTGATCAATGTGATTTCAAATGTTCGACCAGGGGTATTTTACAAAAGCACATAAGGACTCACACTGGTGAAAAACCTTACTGTTGTAAACATTGTAACAATAGATTTTCTAGATCTTATTCTCTAAAACGGCACACGATCATGACGCACGCCGATGGGAAACCTTTTGTCTGTGATCAATGCGACTTTAGAGGTATGACAAAAAATATTCTAAAAACCCATATGAGAACTCACACTGGTGACAATGGTTATTTAATATGTTAGAATGTATGCCCCATTGAAATTATATTAGATGCCTATAGGAATACTGCAACAGAAGAGTTTTACAAGTGCTTTCGAATTTATAGTTAGGAATCCCGTTCCTACCGAGAACAATTAGAAACAAACTTGGTGGTTGCTCTTGCTCTTTCTTAAATAAATAACCGGCCAAGTGCGTGGCGGGCCACGCGCAGTGTAGGGTTCCGTAGTCACAATCCTCGAAAAACAGATATAACTCCTTAACCTGTGAACCCTACTTAGCCATGATAGTTTTCCTTTAAAATTGATTATATATACTACTGCTGTGAATTTTTTCAAGTTCCTATATACTGCCATTTGGCTGATAGAGGGGGGGGGGGACACTTGACTCTAATAAAAATTTACACTTTAAAACATCATATTTTACAAACCGGTCTAGAAATCGAAAAATGATGTTCCCATACCCACAGTATTTTTAAAAGACCTATTCAACGATACCCCACACTATGGGGTAGACGAGAAAAAAAATTATCATCCCCACTTTACATGTACGGGAGCTACCCTAAAAAAAAATATTTATCAAAATTTTATTTCACCACTTTGTCGGCGTGATTAATATTTATACCCATGCCAAATTACAGATTTCTAGCACTAATAGTCTCTGAGATTAACCGAGGACGGACGGACAGACAGACGGACGGACATGGCGAAACTATAAGGGTTCCTTGTTTACTACGGAACCCTAAAAAACAGCAAAATTGCCGTCTCGCGCATTGCCGGAGTGAGACGGCATCCATGCTTTTGTATCATTTTTACAATCTTCAATTATTGTTTAATATGCTTTTTTATGAGAGCATAAACTTGTAAAATAATTCTTAAACTTGCATAAAGGCAAGTCTAAAATTGGCTGAAATTTTATTTTAGAACATCACGCCTGTACTATGACACAAAAGTTATATTGTTATAAATTATATTTTTTTATGAGTCACATATATTTTATATTATCAGTTGTAAAATGTAAAGTAATATTTGGCGAACGAAAATTAAAATATATAAAAAGAAAATAATTTGGTTTTATTAATTACTAGCGGACCCGGCAGACCTGCCGCTGTCCTGCCCGTTTGCATAGTGATATTAGCGCCACCTACCGGGTCCAATTTTTTTTACTTATAAACCTTCCTCTTCAATCACTATCTATTAAAAAAACCGCATCAAATCCGTTGCGTAGTTTTAAAGATTTAAGCATATATAGGGACAGAGAAAGCGACTTTGTTTTATACTATGTAGTGATTTGGTGTAAGTTCCGTGGGGGCTCAGTAACTTATCACTAACAGATCAAGTAAAATATGGATATGAGATAATCTACAGTCGACTGTCTAAATCGTTCCTGCCGGGATTCGAACACCTGGACCTCCCACTTTTAACATCATTGCGCCAGGGTCGTCAAATCTTAATCTATACTAATAAATAAAATTGAAGTGTCTGTCTGTAATTTCGAAATAACTACCACATATTAAGTTCACATGGTTATTTGAACGATACCATAACCGAATCACACGTTTTTAAAATTTTTGTCTGTCTGTCTGTCTGTTTGAACGGGCTAATCTTCGGAACGGCTGAACCGATTTTGACGGGACTTTCACAGACAAGTAGAGGATTAACCAAGGAGTAACATAGGCTACTTTTTTAACCGACTTTCAAAAAAGGAGTTGTGTTGAAATGAATGTTAAAAACGCCCTGATAGGTATTTTCGCTGCGCGCAACGGCCGACACTCGCGCTACACGGAACTCCCCGCACCGCGCGCGCCGCGCGCCCCTGCGCCCTGCGGCCGCCGTACGCGGTACCGCGGTACGCCGCCGCGCGGCAGGGGGCGGGTGGACCAGAAATCTACTTATCCCTCAGGATTTGTGAAAAACCGAAATTCACGCGGGCGAAGCCGCGGGCAAAAGCTAGTTGAAAACTAAACATAGTAGTAATAATCTTATTAAATCAAATGAGTCAGTCATATTATGTGGAATTGCCCTAATAATGTTACTTTTTACCGCTACCAATTAACGTTAATATTTTTACCGTTGATAAATGTTAAAATTAACGTTATTTATTTTGTTAAAACAAATAATTGTGGTTGACACATAGACTTCTAACTTCTAATCTGTGGCCAAATCATTAGTCTCATCTGCAGCGTTGCCAGAAGGTTACTTTTGAAACCTTTTAGGTGATTTTTAGCTCGGTCAGGTTACTTTTAGGTTACACTATTCAAAAGGTTACTTTTAGGTGATTTTTCGAATCTTCATAAATACTCTGTCATCTGTGGTTCTTATTGCAACTCTTCTCGACCGATCTCGACCAATATCTGAATGCAGTCTGCTGTCTGAATGAATATTTGTGCAAGTTATTTACAAGCAACATCAATTCTATCAACTTGTAATACAATTTTCTACTAGAAAAAAAAAAATAGTTGTCTGTGAAGTCGGTTTACGGACATTTTTACGTGTTAACGTCATAAGAAAATATTGCCTCTCTATCGCTTGTTCCGCGCTCTCGCTTGCACGCTCGGCTATGCCAGCTGATCATGCTTTCTCTATCGCTTGTTCCGCGCTCTCGCTTGCACGCGGTAGGTACGTGACAATGAGTCATGCTTTAACATGCGTGCGATTGGCATTCATTTATTTATAAGACGTTAATATCACGTCAAAAAAATTAAAGGTTATTTTTTACACTAAAAGGTTACTTTTTTATTTATTTTAGGTAACTTTTGACATGACCGTGCTGGCAATACTGCTCATCTGTGATACGATACTACCTATGTACCTACTCTCGCGGCTCGCCACAATTAAATATAATTTTAATTTGGTGTTTCGTTTCTGGTCGATAGAAAGTGATTATTTTAATTGAGTAAAGTAATTTTTTAACCTTACAGTTATACCATAATACTAGCTGAAGAGCGTGAGGAATATAATTAAAAGAACCAATAAATGTGATCGACGGGAATTGTATTTCAATATACTGGAATGTTGACGTGATGTTGACCTCGCACCGGAAAGCGCAGGGTTTGCTGTGACCTCCAGGGCCTATTAGATGGACAGACGAGTCTCAGGGAACCGTTGGCTACAAGCGGCGCAAGATCATAGCGTCCTATGTCCAGCTGTGGACCTGTATTGGTTGTTGACGAGTGACGATCTGAAGTGGCAGAATTTATTACCACAAGCAAGTACAACTAGTAACCGAGGTAGTAAGTTGTCTATAATACTACAATATGGAACAAAGCAAGGAGGTTTCCTATACCCACTACCTCATAGAACCTAAGGAGGAAATACTAGATGACCTAGAGATAACCTATGACAGTGATCCTGACGAGGAATTTGTCGCATCCAAAGAAGAGTTATCAAACACTAGTGTACAATTGAATAGTGCAAAATTAGACTATATAAATGTGATATTACCAATAAAAACTGAAACAGTTTTAACAAAAGAACTTGCTGATTTACAAAATGGGGTACAGTCATCCGGAGACTTAAAACTAAACATCGGTAACACAGATGTGTGCACTGGACATTTGAGGACAAATATAAAAGTATGTTACCTCTTCCTTATGTTAAACTAGCTGCCCTCATGATTTTTTCATGTGGGTTTAGGGTTTTTGAAAATTCCATGGAAAATCTTTGTTTTTCTGAGATAGCTTATGTTATAGTTTATGTTTAGATAAGATAGATAGTTTATGTCCATCTTCGGATTGTGATCTATCTCTGTGCCATTCGTTATTTTGAAATCAGGCAAGCATTTCCTCCTACTTCAATTATTTCGGCACAATTTTATTTATGTATAGAGATATTCGTAACAATATTATTATTTAACAATACACTGTGGCTAATTCTGTTGTACACAATCTCTAAACCTAAACTAAATTGACAGGTTTAAAAATAGTGCTATCCCCTTCAGCAGGGAGGATTGTAAAAGAGACAGGAATATATTTAGACCTGTCATTTTAGTTTAGATTTAGAGATTGTGTACAACAGAAACGGCCACATTATACATGCAACTAATGTGTTAAATAAAAATAAAATACTTGAGCTCAATCAATACTAATGTATTGTAATGTATGTAAAGGCGAATGAAAACATCATGAGGAAACCAGCATGCCTGAGAGTTCTCCATAATGTTCTCAAAGATGTGTGATATCAATCAATAAGCACTCTGCCAGCATGGTGGACTACGGCCTGAACCCTTCTCATTCTGAGAGGAGACCCGTGCCCTGTAGTGGGCCGTTAATGGGTCAATCATGATGATTAGCTACAGTCCATTAAATATACCTTGATACCTGTGACGTTTGTCATAATGACGTTTAATGTATGTAATGACAGCTACAATAACTGTCATGACATACATTAAATGTCACTCGGATGATGTCGCTCGCGTCCGTAGGACTTACCACCTTCTCCTATAAGGCCCACCCTACACGTGTCCCCTGGGTGGTGCTAAACGAGCCGACAACGCCGAGCAACAGGCGGCGGTTAATTAACCTGTACCAGGCTACCACGAGCCTTGAGGCACTAAATACCCTCTAAACATGTGGCAGTAGTGCCTTGGGAAAGTACTGCTGGTGTTCATTCCCAACCCCCCCTTTTTACAATGGAAAAGTCAGTATACGAGAACAAGTTGCCATGCACTCCGGCTAGCCCCCGGCGCTATCAGGTATCCGGGCCTGATAGTGGGAAATATGTTACCGAAGACTCCACAGGAGTGAGCGACCAGGCTCCTGTGCCAGTAAATACTACTGGAACGAAAACTTTAGTTCAGCAAGCTTTCCATCCAAGCTTATTTATTACCCGGCCAAGAAGCTCGTCCCTGGGTAGCAAACCTTCAAATATTAGTGAGGATACAAGCATCAGTAATAAAGAAAGTCATACTTCAGACAACACTAATGATGGTCTCATTGCTTCATCCAAAGTGGGCCCTCCAGATTGGCAAAGAATTCCGACTCTGCGAAATCCCAAGAGGAAAAAAATTACACTCAGCCCTTCTCCAGAGAGAATACATACTGCTAATAGATTCAGCAACCTTCCAGTTGATCTTGATGAAGAGCAAACTCAACCACCAAGAGCGATAAAACCCCCGCCAATTATCCTCTATGGTATAGATGATGTCAATAAATTAACCGAACTGTTAAGCACTGTAGTCGACAAAAGCAAGTTTTACTTCAAAATTGTTAACAAAAACCAGCTTAGAGTTAATTCTGATGATATTGACATCTATAAAACCCTAATCTCTCTAATAAGAGAACAAGGACTAATTGGTCATACATTCAACAGGAAAGATAATAGATGTTGCAGATTTGTTATCAGAAACCTACATCACACCACACCTGTTGATGCTATCAAAGAGGAAATAGAAAGAACTGGAAACACTGTATTAGGTGAAATAATTAATGCTAGGCATGGCCCCGAAAAGAAACCAACATCTACATTCTTTGTAAATCTTCTCCCTCATATAAACAACAAACTTGTTAAAGAAATTAAGTATATACATCACCAGTCCGTAAAAGTAGAAGACCCAAAGAAAAAGAACACAGTGGTACAATGCCAACGATGCCAGCAATATGGCCACTCCAAGAACTACTGTATGAGACCCTTCCGTTGCGTCAAGTGTGCACAATCCCATAAAACATCTGAATGCCCGAAACGTGACAGAAACTCTCCCGCAAAATGTGCGCTGTGTCTTGGTCCACATCCAGCGAATTATAAGGGCTGTGAAGTTTATAGAGAAATCTTGGCAAGGAGAACCACAGACAAACCATTAGATCAGATGCCTGAAAAAGATCAAAACACACAAAGGATGCAGTATGCAGAAGCTCTTAAATCTAACAAAAAACCGCTACTCCAAGAACCTCCATCAACAAAAATTGACTCCATGAATTTAGAACAAATGCTAATCAAACAAAGTGAAAAATTTGATCTAATCTTACAACAGATGAGTACTCTTATGAGCCTCATTACAACCCTCGTCGATAAATTAGCCAAAAAATAGGTTTACGAGTAGCTACGTGGAACATAAATGGCCTAAGTCCTAATATAGAAGAAGCTGAGCTATTGATAAAACAACACCAACTCGATGCTCTACTAATCACAGAAACTCATTGCACCAAATATAGTAGTATTAAATTTGATGGATTTAATACATATTTCACCAATCACCCAGATGGAAAGGCCCATGGAGGGACTTGTATTGTAATTAAAAACTGCATTAAACATCACTGTCTTCCTGAGTTCCAGCTTAGTCATATTCAAGCCACTATGGTGGCTGTTAAAGATAAATGTGGATTCTTCAACTTAGCATCAGTATATTGTCCACCAAAACATAACATTAGCGAAGCAATGTTCACAGAACTATTCGCAAAACTTGGTGATCGCTTTGTAGCAGGTGGAGACTGGAATTCAAAACATATGCATTGGGGCTCAAGACTAACGACAACAAGAGGCAGGCAATTAAACAAAGCTCTAATTTCAAATCATCTCACCGCTGTCACTACTGCCGAACCAACATACTGGCCAACGGATTGTAATAAAATACCTGATCTTTTAGACTTCTTCATCGTGAAGGGATTGTCTCAACACTACCTTAAAGCTGAATCTTGCTATGACAGCTCTTCTGATCATACACCAGTCTTATTAACAGTGAGCACCACTGTCATACATAATGAAAAACCTGAGAGCCTGTACAATAAGTATACAGATTGGGACTTTTTTCGTGAGTTTTTGGAGTTAAATATCAAATTAGATATAGCATTAAAAACACCAGAAGATATTGACAATGCTACTCACTATATAACAACTCTTATACAGGATGCGTGTTGGAGAAGTACACCTAGTCTAAGTGACAATACAGCATGTAAAAATGTTCCTCTGCAAGTTAAACGGCAAATTTTAGAAAAGCGACGATTGCGGCGAGTGTGGCATACAAGTAGGCATCCCACAGATAAAACAGCCTTTAATCGAGCATGTAAAGAGTTGAAGGATAAGTTACAAGAAATACAAGATACTACCTTAGAGCATAAACTTGTATCAGCATCGCCAACTGCTACATCAAACTACTCTTTATGGAAGCTGACAAATTCGAATAACAGACCTATTCAAGCGAAACCACCTATTAAATTAGTTAATGGGGCCTGGGCAAGAAGTAATCAAGAAAAAGCAAATGCCTTCGCGGAGCATCTCGCCTCAGTTTTCATCCCCAATGAAGCGGAAAGTAGCGGCGATTTTGAAGATCTTGTTGAATCATCCATCAATGCTACCTACCAATTAGATGTCCCTCCAAAATCGGTATCACCTAATGAAATAGCAAGACTAATTAAAAGTCTAGACAACAAGAAGGCACCTGGATTCGATCTAATAACTAAAGAAGTTCTAAAAGAGCTACCCAAAAAGGCACTAGTTTTCTTGACTTATTTATTCAACGGTATCCTGAGAACCCAATACTTCCCAAGCCTTTGGAAGGTATCTCAAATACTTATGATACACAAACTGGGAAAACCCCCGCAAGACATCAAGTCATATAGACCAATAAGTTTATTGCCTACTTTGTCCAAGTTGTTCGAGAAAGCCCTGCTGATAAGAATAACACCAATATTAAGTAGCAATAATGTTATACCCTCACATCAATTTGGTTTTAGACAACAACATTCGACGGTTGAACAAGTCCATAGAGTTTGCGACAAAATCCGTAAATCTTTAGAAAAAAAAAGAATATTGCGCTTCTGTGTTTTTGGACATACAGCAAGCGTTTGACAAAGTATGGCACAAGGGCCTTTTGTTCAAGCTAAAATCAATCTTACCACATAGTTATATACCACTTCTTGCCTCTTATCTCTCTGATAGAATATTCCAGATAAAAGAAGGTGATGCAACATCATTGTTCTACAACATCAATGCAGGGGTTCCTCAGGGATCGGTTATTGGGCCCACACTTTACACTATATACACTGCAGACTTGCCAACCATTCCAAATGTTACTACAGCAACATTTGCAGATGACACAGCTATCCTAGCAAGCCACAAAAACGCTGCATCTGCCTCGGCTTTATTACAACAAGGGCTTGATCAGATAACTGTCTGGTTACGAAACTGGAGGATCAAGACAAGTACTAACAAATCAGTGCAAGTTACCTTCGCCCTAAGACCAGGAAACTGTCCGCCAGTCAAACTGGGTAATACCATATTGCCGCACACTGACAATGTTAAATACCTAGGGCTTCATCTTGACCGAAGGATGACTTGGAAAAAACACATTAAAACTAAAAGAGACGAGCTTAACATCCGATACAAATCATTCCATTGGTTGTTGGGTAGAAACTCGAAATTGTCTATTGATAACAAGCTGCTTATATATACATCCATTTTGAAGCCAACTTGGGCCTATGGCGCACAACTGTGGGGTAGCGCATGTGATACTAGCCTCAATATCCTACAAAGGTTGCAAAACATAATCCTGCGCTCAATCGCAAACACACCGTGGTTTATTACAAATGAGGAACTCCATCAAAACCTGCAAGTACCTACAATAAAAGAGGAAGTTCGGAAGCTAGCGCTACATTACAAGAGACGGCTCCTTGTTCATCCAAATATCCTAGCAAACAGACTCTTGGTGGAAGATTGTCCAAGGCGTCTGAAAAGAAAACGGATACTTGACCTTGCTACATAGGAAATATCAGACGAGTGCCGATGCCTAATGAGGACTGGCCTCTACAAAACAATATGGCCTTCAACAAATTTGCTCATAGTCCTGGGACTGATCGCAGATGAGACGTATATAAAAAAAAAAATAAAAATAAAAATAAAATACTTGAGCTCAATCAATACTAATGTATGGTAATGTATGTAAAGGCGAATGAAAACATCATGAGGAAACCAGCATGCCTGAGAGTTCTCCATAATGTTCTCAAAGATGTGTGATATCAATCAATAAGCACTCTGCCAGCATGGTGGACTACGGCCTGAACCCTTCTCATTCTGAGAGGAGACCCGTGCCCTGTAGTGGGCCGTTAATGGGTCAATCATGATGATTAGCTACAGTCCATTAAATATACCTTGATACCTGTGACGTTTGTCATAATGACGTTTAATGTATGTAATGACAGCTACAATAACTGTCATGACATACATTAAATGTCATTATGACAAACGTTACAGGTATCAAGCTATATTTAATGGACTGTAGGTAGCTTGACATGAACCAAGTTTCTCATACAATGTGGCTAATTCTGTTGTACACAATCTCTAAATCTAAACTAAAATGACAGGGCTAAATATATTCCTATCTCTTTCACAATGCTCCCTGTGGAAAAGTATAGCACTATTTTTAAACTTGTCAATTTAGTTTAAGTTTAGAGATTGTGTACAACAGAATTGGCCACAATGTTGCAACTAAACACAAACCACATCCCTCAAATAGCAACCTCTACTTGTAACTGTGACTACTGGTTTTCCAATCATATAACACAGCTACTGATCAAAGTGGGTTCTTTCATGAATACATTTTAAAACCTACATAGTGACATTTACAGGTTTCTGATGGGATTTTTTTTATTTTTTTTTATTCAACTACAAGCTAGCCCTTGACTGCAATCTCACCTGATGGTAAGTGATGATGCAGTCTAAGATGGAACGGGCTAACTTGGAAGAGGTATGCATATACCACTGATCAGGGCCGGATTATCCATAAGGCGGATTAGGCAACTGCCTAGGGGCCCCGCACCGACTAGGGGCCCACGGGAGCCCCGTGAGTGCCTAGTCAATGGGGCCCTAGTCGATGCGGACCATGCGAGAAGAAAAAATTGCAAATTTTTTTTTTGAGAATTTGTATATAATTTCTCAATATTATAACTTCTTTTCGACGCATGTTGTCAGTTGATGAAATACTTCATTCATAGCTCAACTAACAATAGCTGTTGAAAATTGAGGACACAACTGTGTTCTTGGGAATTACCCTAGATGCAAAGCTTCAAAGGGGCACCCATATAGCATTACTTGCTGGCAAGCTCAGCTCTGCTGCTTAGATACGTTGTTAGGAAGATTCGACAGTTCACAGAGGTAGAAACTGCAAAAATTATTTTTTTGCATATTTCCATAGTATTATGTCGTATGGAATCTTACTATGGAGTAAAGCGGCTGATATTGAAAAAAAGGGCAATTCGCGCAATTTATAATTTAAATCGCGTGATTCCCTTCGAGAGTTTAAAGAAATAGATATCCTTACAGTAGCTTCTCAATATATCTATAACAATATAATTATTAAAAATTAAGCAAAACATTCACAGTTACAATAAAAAGTGTGAATTACACGACAGGCAATTAAGAAATAGGATCGTGATTCCTCAATTACGCCTCAAGAAGGTCCAAAGGTCGTTTGTGGGATTAAAATTTTACAAGAAATCTTAGACTTGCCTTTACACAAGTTTAAGAACTCTATTAAAAATATGCTCATGAAAAAAGCATATTATACAATTGAAGATTATAAATAAATAAATAAATAAATAATCTTTATTTTTTCAGACAACAAAGGCCCACAATATTATGTTAGTAATCATCTTAACCTACGTTAGTAACTATATTATAATACTAGTATGGCGCGTGGGTGCGCGGCCCGCTAAAGCGGACAGCGAGGTTTCGCATTCGGGTATTTTTTGTTTGAACAGCCTCCACCTATCTTCACCCACCTTCCAAATCTCGATCAATACAACTCTCCATATTTTTTCTCCGAATCATATTTTGTCAAAATAAGAGTTCTTCCAAAAATAAAAAAAAATTGAAAAGAAACTGTATCGATATAATATATTTTGTATCGAAAAATAAATTACGCGATCTTGATTGATCAATTTTTTCATTAAATAGATCTTTAAGGTCTTGATAATCTTTTGCAAAAAAAAACCACTCTTCCATCTTCTATACTCAGTGAGATAGTCATCGACGAAATTTGTATGGTAGCCATCTTGAATTCGCCATTTTGGAGTTTTTTTTTCAGCTCACTGCCAATCGGATGAAGTTTCAAGTGCTATTTGTTTGAGCACCCCCTACCTATCTTCAATACCTTAAGCGTGCTCCTCACGCGTCTCCAAAATCCTCAATCATCAGCTCTCTCGATATTTTTACCCCGCATGATTTTTTGTCTTCTATAAGAAAAAATCCGTGAAAAAACATTTTATATATCGAAAAATAGAGTCCGCCATCTTGTTTTTTTTCTGTTCATCAAGTAGACCTTTAGGTATTGATCATCTTTTGCAAAGAAATCACTCTTCCATCTTTTATACTTAGTGAGATAGACACTGACGAAATTTGTATAGCCGCCATCTTGAATCCGCCATTTTGGGATTTTCTTCAGCTCAGTACCAATTGGATGAAGTTTCGAGTAATTTTTGTTTCAGCACCTCCCACCTATCTGCAATACCCTGGCCGTGCTCCTAACCCATCTTCCAAACCCTCGGTCATCACCACTTTCCATATTTTTTCTCCGAATCATGTGTCAGAATGCGAGTTTTTCTATAAAAACAAAATTGGAAAAGGAACCATCTCAAAGTCTTGCATAGTTCCCAACTTCAATACTCGCCATACATTTTCTATGGAAAAATGAATTCCGCCATTTTGATTTTTTTCCTATTCATCGAGTAGACCTTTGGATTCTAATCATCTTTTGCTAAGAAACCACTCTTCCATCTTTTATACCCTCTGAGATGGACACCGATGAAATTTGTATGGCGGCCATCTTTTTTTCGCCATTTTGAATTTTTTTTCAGCTCACTGCTAATTGGATGACGTTTCGAGTGACATTTGCTTGAGCACCCGCCACCTATCTTCAATACCTTAAGCGTGCCATTCACTCGTCTCTGAAATCCTCAATCATCAGCTCTCACCATATTTTTCCTCCGAATGAATTTTTATCTTCTATACGAAACCATTAGTGAAAAAAAAATTTTTCATACAAAATTTTACAGGAGAGGTGATCAATGAGTCAGTCAGTGACCCAATCAGCACGAGCAGCTATATATATATTAATAATGTATGTTAGTAAGAAACTTATTCTATGTTAGTTAATATAATTAATATACTTATTAACTAATGCAGACATCCAGTGTGCTTTGAGATTATATAAATGATAAAAAAGCGTGTATTTGACTCGTTCCAGCAATGCGCGAGACGGCAATTCAATCCATAAAATTGTTATTATTTTAAAAGAAGAGCAACCGCCGAGTTTCTTGCTGGTTCTTTGCGGTCGGAATAGTATTCCGAACCAGTGGTAGATTCAATTGACCACTCAAAAGTACTTGTAAAAGTTTATTTGCATAAAAAACTTTTCTATTCTATTTTTAACCGACTTTAAAAAAGGAGAAGGTTTCTCAATTCGACCGTATATATGTAACTAGCTTTTGCCCGCGGCTTCGCCCGCTTGAGTTTCAGTTTTTCACAAATCCTGAGAGAATCGTGCATTTCTGGTTCCCGTTCCCGCTCCTTTTATACTTACTTTCAAGGTAGTTTGCTATAGTGGTCTACCTATAGCTGTAGATTTGGGTTTTTTCATAATCTCGTGGGAACTGTGGATTTTCCTGGATAAAAAGTAGCCTATGTTTTGAGTCAGGGCATTATCTATCTCAGTTCAAAATTTCAGCCAAATCTGTTCAGTAGTTGCGACGTTATAGAGTAACAAACATCCAAACATCCAAATAACCACACGTTCACATTTAGATAATTATGCGCTGCTATTGCTTCAAGTTTCCGGCTTAGGCCGCCAGAGGGCGCTGTGATCGCTTCAAGTTAGGCCGCCAGAGGACGCTGCGATGGTTTTTTGTTTCTAGTTTTGGCCGCAAGAGGGCGCTGCAATTGTTTTTTTAGTTTCCAGTTTTGGCTGCTAGAGGGCGCTGTGATCGCTTCAAGTTAGGCTGCCAGAGGGCGCTGCGATCGTTTTTAGTTTCCAGTTTTGGCCGCAAGAGGGCGCTTCAATCGTTTTTTTTAGTTTCCAGTTTGTGGATTTTCCTGGATAAAAAGTAGCCTATGTTTTGAGTCAGGGCATTATCTATCTCAGTTCAAAATTTCAGCCAAATCTGTTCAGTAGTTGCGACGTTATAGAGTAACAAACATCCAAATAACCACACGTTCACATTTAGATAATTATGCGCTGCTATTGCTTCAGGTTTCCGGCTTAGGCCGCCAGAGGGCGCTGTGATCGCTTCAAGTTAGGCGCTGCTAACCTTTTTAAGTTTTATATATTGTAATTCCTACGATTTTCTAATAATAGTGTATATGTAGATAGTCTAGATGTAGAAGAGATTGATGTATCAGTATACCAAAGGAGTCGACTCAAATTTTGTAATAGAAAAAAAAATATTTTAAAAAGTGCGAAAAGGGTAAAGGAAAGGGGCCCCGAGAATTGCATTGCCTAGGGGCCCCGATAGGGTTAATCCGGCCCTGCCACTGATCGGTTTCTACATGGCATGGTACCGGAACGCTACATCGCTTGGTGGTGGCACAGCTTTGCCAGAATTTTGACAAACTAAAACAATTCACTGTGGTATTGTGGTGGGTTATAGCTGACATTGTATATATTTTTCTTTTTAGTGTGAACCTTCTCAACCTGAAGCAAGTTTGGAGAACAGTCCACCTAGCATTGTGAAGGAAGAAGCTACTTCCTCAAACGAATGCACTTCACCAACAGGAGGGAAGACATCCAACCTATCAAACAGCACAGAGACACATAAAACTAGGAAGCACAAAAACATATGCGATTCGAGCCAACACACGACTAACAAGAAAATTCACTCGAACAGTACAAAACCTCACTCTTGCAAAGTTTGCAACTTAGAATTTGCAAATAAATACACTTTAGGGAAGCACGTGAGAACGCACGAAACTAAACCTTACACGTGTAACCACTGTGACTATAAGAGTTCAGCGTTGAGTAACTTTAATATTCATATGAGGATTCACACTGGTGAGAAACCTTATGTCTGTGATCAATGTGATTTCAAATGTTCAACTACAGGTATTCTAAAATACCACAGAATGACTCACACAGGTGAGAAACCACATTCGTGTAAGTTTTGTGACTTCAAATGTAGACAGTTGAGTGATCTAAAAGTACACTTGAAAACTCACACCGGTGAGAAACCTTTTTCCTGTGAATATTGTGACTTCAGATGTTCGAACAAAAGGATTTTAAAAAACCATGTAACTATCCACACTGGTGAGAAACCTCACGTGTGTGAGCTTTGCGACTTTAAATTTTCTAGACTTAATTCTCTAAAACGACACATGGTCACACACGCCAGTGAGAAACCTTACGCCTGTGATCAATGCGACTTTAAGTGTCTGAGAGCTAATGCTCTGAAAGTACACATGAGGACTCACACCGGTGAAAAACCTTGTTTGTGCATGCTTTGTGATTTTAAATGTGCATCTAAAAGTGGTCTTAAATATCACATGTTGAGTCACACTGGAGAAAAACCTTTCTCTTGTAATTATTGTGAATATAAATGTTTGACCAAGGGTCATTTAAAAGACCACATAACAACTCATACTGGCGAAAAACCATATTCCTGTGATCAATGTGATTTCAAATGTTCGACCAGGGGTATTTTACAAAAGCACATAAGGACTCACACTGGTGAAAAACCTTACTGTTGTAAACATTGTAACAATAGATTTTCTAGATCTTATTCTCTAAAACGGCACACGATCATGACGCACGCCGATGGGAAACCTTTTGTCTGTGATCAATGTGACTTTAGAGGTATAACAAAAAATATTCTAAAAACCCATATGAGGACTCACACTAGTGAGATATATATTATATAATATGTTAGAAATTAAAATGTATATTGTGGCTAATTCTGTTGTACACAATCTCTAAACCTAAACTAAAATGACAGGTCTAAATTTATTCCTGTCTCTTTCACAATCCTCCCTGCGGAAAAGGATAGCAATAGATTTAGACCTGTCATTTTAGTTTAGGTTTAGAGATTGTGTATAACAGAATTGGCCACATTGCCTCATTTAAATTATATTAGATGCCTATAAGAATACTGCAATTAGTAGAGTTTTACAATTAGTGCTTTCGAATTGTCAAGTGAATCTACCACTAGTTAAGAATCCTATTCCTGCGGAGAACAATTAGCAACAAACTTGGCTCTTATCTAATATATAAAAATAAGTCGGGTTTTCCTTCCTGACGCTATAACTCCAGAACGCACGAACCGATTTCCACGGTTTTGCATTCGTTGGAAAGGTCTCGGGCTCCGTGAGGTTTATAGCAAAGAAAAACACGCGAACGAAGTCGCGGGGGTCAGCTAGTTTTTATATAAAAAACTTTTTTTCGGCTCCTTTTTTATGTATGGGAGCCCCCCTGAAAAATAATTCAATTCAATTTTTAATTCAATATTTAGTTTTGGGTTAATATTCTACACCAAATACCAAAATTTTAGGTTTGTAACTTATTTAGTCTACGAGCTAAGACCTGTGACCGGCGGATGGACAGACAGACAGACAGACAAACGGACAGACAGCCGAGTGACATTAATAGGGTTCCGTTTTTACCCTTTGGGTACGGAACCCTAAAAAAGAGCCAAGTTTGTTGCTTAATGTTCTCCTCACTTTTGTACCGTTTTTACAATCTTGGATTATTGTTTAATATTATGCTTTTTTTTATGAGAGCATACCTACTTAGCCTGTAAAAAAGAGTTCTTAAGACTTGTATAAAGGCAAGTGTAAAATTGCCTGGAATTTTATTCTAGATCTAGAACACCACACCCGTACTATGACACAAATGTTATATCTATTTTTTTTTAGACTCGCATAAATTTTCTATTCTCAGTTGTAAAATGTAAAGTAATATTTGGCGAACGAAAATTAAAATGTAGGAATACTAGTCTAGTCGATAAGTTGAAAATGGTACAAAATAGAGATACTGCTCTTAAAATTATGTGTGATAGCTCATTGGATCCGGAATGACGCCAAGAAAAATGTGCCAACAGCGTGTATTAGCACATAAAAAATTGCAAAAGTTATAAACAATTAAAGATGAAAAAAATGGCATTTCGTTTTATGTTAATAACTCGAAAAATATTTATATTTAAGCAATTTTGAAAAAAGCTCGTTTTAACGAGCTTTTTTAGAGAAGGTAAAGTAATTTTTAATTTTATTACAGTAACATATATAGAAAGGGCTCCACGAAGTTTAAAATTTTTAGGCCAATTATTTATACCTTTCATCACATTGTTTATGCCAACAGAAATTGGGAACTTTGTTAGTTTACAATTGAATAACTTATTGAAAAATGGTGATTAAACTTTTTTTTTTACCCGACTGGGTATATGTGTTTCACCTGTGTGTATGTATGTCCATTCCTATGTCCGCTTGTAACTAATCAACGGCTCAACGGATTTTGATAAATGATACGTCATTAGATTTGTCTCAATGACGCGAGTGTTATAGGGTACCTAAATTTAAAAAAAAAACAAAATGGCGGACTTTATGCGCTTTAATGTGCGAGCTGAAAAAAAAATTTTTCTTCAAGACCCTCGAGTGGGGTATCAAAATAAAGGGATTCAAAAGGCAAATACGAAAATGTATAAATTTATATATTTGGAAACAATTTGGAGTGATAAATCGTAGAAAATGACCATTTCCTATGTCAGTTCGTAACTACTTAACGGCTCAACCTATTTTGATAAATTATACGTCATTAGATTTGTCTTGACGGCGCAAATGTTACTGGGTACATAAAATTCATAAAAAATCAAAATGGCGAATGTTATGCACTTTAATGTGCGGGCTGAAAAAAATTTTTTTCTTCAAGACCCTCGAGTGGGGTATCAAAATAAAGGGCTTTAAAAGGCGACTACGAAAATGTATACAATCTATATGTTTTAAATCAATTTGGAGTGACAAATCATGAAAAACAAAATAAATAACAACTACACTGTAAGTGGTACGGTGGTAGTTTATTAATTTTTTAGTTCGTTTTTTAGCATGGCAGTCGGGTTTTTTTAATTTTTAAATTATAGCTTGTTTCTTCAGGGCTCGATGCTTTCAAGTGTTAAGAAGATACTAGAATTTTTTCAAATTTTTAAAATCACATTTTATGTTATAAAAAAATTATTTTCATTGCTGAGCGCTCGCGCGCGTATGCCGTAAGCACCGCGCGGAGCCCTATTTTCAACGTCAAATTAAAGTTATAAATAATGGAGATACAATTTCGGAAGTTGAGATTTATTTATTAAAAATTTCTTCTCATCAAAATTGCTTAAATATATACCCGAATTACTGATTCCCTGGAATTCTGACGTTTCGTAATGTTACCAGAGATAAAACAATTCCAACAAAAAAGATAAAAAATTCAAAACTTATGCAAATAAAAATCAACTGCCGCATGTAGATATATGACAAATGCCTAACAGACAATTCATGGTGAGAATGTCATTCGACATCCATTTTTGATTGAATTTTTCAATGTGCTTCTTTTGTTTTCTATTGTGTGCACTTTCTAGTTTCCACTCTTGGTGTTTTCTATTTTAGGGCGAAACGACTAATATTATTACTCGGCATATGGCTTTTTATGATGACAGGGAATTAAAGTAGTTTGGGGTAAAATCGTACTTCGTAGATGTTAACCCTGTTCTCCATACAAATAACTCATCTGTAAATGACAATGACAGCTGTCAGAATTCCGGGGAATTCGTAATTCGGGTATAAATATTTTCGAGTTATTAACATAAAACGAAATGCCATTTTTTTTCATCTATAATTGTTTATAACTTTTGTAATTTTTTATGTGCTAATACACGCTTTTGGCACATTTTTCTAGGCGTCCGTCATTCCGAATCCAATGAGCTATCGCACATAATTTTCAGAGCAGTACCTATCTCTATTTTGTACCATTTTCAACTTATCGACTAGACTATACAAAGAAAATAATTAGGTTTTATTAATTATTTTGTTCCGTGGGGGTTCAGCAACTTAACATTAACAGATCAAGTAAAATATGGATAAATGTGGATATGAGATAATATTATCTACAGTCGACTGTCTAAATCGTCCCTGCTGGGATTTGAACACGGGACCTCCCACTTTTAAGATCATTTCGCCAGGGTCGTCAAATCTTAATTGAAAACAAAAAAACCATGAGAACTAAACAGTTTAAGTAATCATATTAAATCTAGGAACAAGTATCTAAGAGGGGGTGGGGTATAATTTCTCTTAGTATTAAATCAAATGAGTCAGTCATATGTGGAATTGCCCTAATAATGTTACTTTTTACCGCTACCAATTAACGTTAATATTTTTACCGTTGATAAATGTTAAAATTAACGTTATTTATTTTGTTAAAACAAATTGTGACCTTGACACATAGACTTCTAATCTGTGGCCAAATCAAGTCTGTGATACTACCAGGGACTGAATAACCGGAATTTAATGGTAGTTTTATTTAGCGGTAATGGGCCTACCCTTTTAATAAAAGTAGCGAAATGTTTAAATACCTATAATTTCGGTACCGCTTCATTTCGGTACCTCTTTATTTCTGTACCTTTATATTTCAGTTTAGCGGTACCGAAATAAAAAACGGTACTTTTATTTCGGTACCGCTATTTATATCGATATTTTTATCTAATAAGGCTTTACTAAAATGTGCCGTTGAATGAATCCCACCACTTCGACATTCTTTATTCTTTAATATTCTTATTTTTAGATTTAGAATTTCTTAAAATCCTTACGTTTAACAAACACAGGAACCGACGGGAAGCGGGGGACGCGCGGCGCGCGGCACGTGGCCAAATTCTTCACCCCCGCGCGCGCACCTTTTCGTATTTTTTCGGTACCGAAATCGCAAAGCGGTTAAATAAAGGTATCTTTTTTATAGGTTGAGGTTTTGGTACGTATTTTGTACCGGTATGATAACGGTGGTATGTACCGGTATGCTCTACCGCTTTCAGCAGTGTTGCCGTTTTAGCCACTTTGTGGCTAGATCTAGCGGATTTTCAACAGTTTTAGCTACAAAATAAATCCATCTAGCCACCAAAATAAATCTAGCAACTTCTAGCTACTTTTTGTATTTTTAGTTTTGTATTTTCTAGCTTCTTTTTAATAGTTGAGCTCTCAGCTCTATATCTATTTATATTGTTAAGTAGGTAGGTATCTGTAGTGATTAAAAAGAAATCTATGGTTAGCAGTTAGCTTCATAGATTGAGTAGGCAAACTGACCTTAAAAGACTGGTATCTAGGGCCGTATAATAAAAACGCTGGCTCCACACGTTGGTCCCAATGGTCGCCCCAATGTTGGTCGATATTGTCGTGAGGCGTTCACATGTTGGCTATAATACTAGAGTTCTGTCGCGTCATAGCCAAAGTGAAGATTGTCCGATACAGAAATCGAAATTGCTGTCAGCGCTTTTACGTACTGTAAACACGTGAGTACATACATATTATTATTATAACTTGTATATATTAATGAAAATAAAAAGAAAAAACCACGTCAAAGAATCTGGACGAGACGTCATATAACACTTAGATAGGGCCGAGGTTTTTAATCACTTTTGATATTAAAATAGGTACCTAGGTAAATTTTAAAAATTATTAAATTAGGTCATGATATTTAGCTACTTCTAGCCACTTTTTGAAGGTGATTTTTATTACAAAACTAGCTACTTTTTCATTTGAAGTAGCCACAAACTAGATTGTCCTAACGGCAACACTGGCTTTCAGTCCCTGGATACTACCTACCTACTCTCGCGGGCCGCGGCTCGCCACAATAAAAATAAATATACCTAATTTTAATTTGGTGTTTCGTTTCTGGTCGATAGAAAGTGATTATTTTAATTGAGTGAAGTATTTTTTAACCTCACAGTTATACCATAATACTAGCTGAAGAGCGTGAGGAATATAATTAAAAGAACCAATAAATGTGATCGACGGAAATTGTATTCCAAATTCCAATATACTGGAATGTTGACGTGATGTTGACCTCGCACCGGAAAGCGCAGGGTTCGCTGTTACCTCCTGCTGGCCTATTAGATGGACAGACGAGTCTCAGGGAACCGTTGGCTACAAGCGGCGCAAGATCATAGCGTCCTATGTCCAGCTGTGGACCTGTATTGGTTGTTGACGAGTGACGATCTGAAGTGGCAGAATTTATTACCACAAGCAAGTACAACTAGTAACCGAGGTAGTAAGTTGTCTATAATACTACAATATGGAACAAAGCAAGGAGGTTTCCTATACCCACTACCTCATAGAACCTAAGGAGGAAATACTAGATGACCTAGAGATAACCTATGACAGTGATCCTGACGAGGAATTTGTCGCATCTAAAGAAGAGTTATCAAACACTAGTGTACAATTGAATAGTGCAAAATTAGACTATATAAATGTGATATTACCAATAAAAACTGAAACAGTTTTAACAAAAGAACTTGCTGATTTACAAAATGGGGTACAGTCATCCGGAGACATAAAACTAAACATCGGTAACACAGATGTGTGGACTGGACATTTGAGGACAAATATAAAAGTATGTTACCTCTTCCTTATGTTAAACTAGCTGCCCTCATGATTTTTTCATGTGGGTTTAGGGTTTTTGAAAATTCCATGGAAAATCTTTGTTTTTCTGAGATAGCTTATGTTATAGTTTATGTTTAGATAAGATAGATAGTTTATGTCCATCTTCGGATTGTGATCTATCTCTGTGCCATTCGTTATTTTGAAATCAGGCAAGCATTTCCTCCTACTTCAATTATTTCGGCACAATTTTATTTATGTATAGAGATATTCGTAACAATATTATTATTTAACAATACACTGTGGCTAATTCTGTTGTACACAATCTCTAAACCTAAACTAAATTGACAGGTTTAAAAATAGTGCTATCCCATCCCTAGAGGATTGTAAAAGAGACAGGAATATATTTAGACCTGTCATTTTAGTTTAGATTTAGAGATTGTGTACAACAGAAACGGCCACATTATACATGCAACTAATGTGTTAAATAAAAATAAAATACTTGAGCTCAATCAATACTAATGTATGGTAATGTATGTAAAGGCGAATGAAAACATCATGAGGAAACCAGCATGCCTGAGAGTTCTCCATAATGTTCTCAAAGATGTGTGATATCAATCAATAAGCACTCTGCCAGCATGGTGGACTACGGCCTGAACCCTTCTCATTCTGAGAGGAGACCCGTGCCCTGTAGTGGGCCGTTAATGGGTCAATCATGATGATTAGCTACAGTCCATTAAATATACCTTGATACCTGTGACGTTTGTCATAATGACGTTTAATGTATGTAATGACAGCTACAATAACTGTCATGACATACATTAAATGTCATTATGACAAACGTTACAGGTATCAAGCTATATTTAATGGACTGTAGGTAGCTTGACATGAACCAAGTTTCTCATACAATGTGGCTAATTCTGTTGTACACAATCTCTAAATCTAAACTAAAATGACAGGGCTAAATATATTCCTATCTCTTTCACAATGCTCCCTGTGGAAAAGTATAGCACTATTTTTAAACTTGTCAATTTAGTTTAAGTTTAGAGATTGTGTACAACAGAATTGGCCACAATGTTGCAACTAAACACAAACCACATCCCTCAAATAGCAACCTCTACTTGTAACTGTGACTACTGGTTTTCCAATCATATAACACAGCTACTGATCAAAGTGGGTTCTTTCATGAATACATTTTAAAACCTACATAGTGACATTTACAGGTTTCTGATGGGATTTTTTTTATTTTTTTTTTATTCAACTACAAGCTAGCCCTTGACTGCAATCTCACCTGATGGTAAGTGATGATGCAGTCTAAGATGGAACGGGCTAACTTGGAAGAGGTATGCATATACCACTGATCAGGGCCGGATTATCCATAAGGCGGATTAGGCAACTGCCTAGGGGCCCCGCACCGACTAGGGGCCCACGGGAGCCCCGTGAGTGCCTAGTCAATGGGGCCCTAGTCGATGCGGACCATGCGAGAAGAACAAAATTGCAAATTTTTTTTTTTGAGAATTTGTATATAATTTCTCAATATTATAACTTCTTTTCGACGCATGTTGTCAGTTGATGAAATACTTCATTCATAGCTCAACTAACAATAGCTGTTGAAAATTGAGGACACAACTGTGTTCTTGGGAATTACCCTAGATGCAAAGCTTCAAAGGGGCACCCATATAGCATTACTTGCTGGCAAGCTCAGCTCTGCTGCTTAGATACGTTGTTAGGAAGATTCGACAGTTCACAGAGGTAGAAACTGCAAAAATTATTTTTTTGCATATTTCCATAGTATTATGTCGTATGGAATCTTACTATGGAGTAAAGCGGCTGATATTGAAACAAGCTATAATTTAAAAATTAAAAAAACCCGACTGCCATGCTAAAAAACGAACTAAAAAATTAATAAACTACCACCGTACCACTTACAGTGTAGTTGTTATTTATTTTGTTTTTCATGATTTGTCACTCCAAATTGATTTAAAACATATAGATTGTATACATTTTCGTACTCGCCTTTTAAAGCCCTTTATTTTGATACCCCACTCGAGGGTCTTGAAGAAAAAATTTTTTTTCAGCCCGCACATTAAAGTGCATAACATTCGCCATTTTGATTTTTTATGAATTTTATGTACCCAATAACATTTGCGCCGTCAAGACAAATCTAATGACGTATAATTTATCAAAATAGGTTGAGCCGTTAAGTAGTTACGAACTGACATAGGAAACGGTCATTTTCTACGATTTATCACTCCAAATCGGTTCCAAATATATAAATTTATACATTTTCGTATTTGCCTTTTGAATCCCTTTATTTTGATACCCCAATCGAGGGTCTTGAAGAAAAAAATTTTTTTCAGCTCGCATATTAAAGCGCATAAAGTCCGCCATTTTGATTTTTTTTTTAAATTCAGGTACCCTATAACACTCGCGTCATTGAGACAAATCTAATGACGTATCATTTATCAAAATCCGTTGAGCCGTTGATTAGTTACACGCGGACATAGGAATGGACATACATACACACAGGTGAAACACATAACCCAGTCGGGTAATAAATTACGTAATTAAAAAAACTAAAAACCCGACTGCGTAAAACAAACTAGTTCTGGTAACTGAAAAGCAAAAAACAAGCTTTGTACTTTATAAACTAGAATTTGATAAGATCATAAACATAATTAATGTTAGAAAATGTATGGCATGCGGGGGCGAACTAATAGTCCTGAGTAGTTGGCTAAGTAATGCCCCCGCCTGCCATACATTTTCTAACATTAATTATGTTTATGATCTTATCAAATTCTAGTTTATAAAGTACAAAGCTTGTTTTTTGCTTTTCAGTTACCAGAACTAGTTTGTTTTACGCAGTCGGGTTTTTAGTTTTTTTAATTACGTAATTTATTTCTTGGTTTTTAGTGCAAAACTATGAAAAATTTTTAGATGCATATTTTTACAAGAGACAGGCCTGTGTCACTCCGCGTGTAGGTAATAGCGCGTTTAAGACCACTATTAGCGCCATCTGTTGAACACTAGAAACTTTAATAAGGTCCTTCATAATATTATTGTATTATTTTAGTGTTTGGCGATTTAAGGTTAAATTATTAGTGTTACAATAATTGATGGGAAGGGGGGAGGTGTAGGGGGGATTATGTGGAATGTGGTAGAGTGGAGTGAGAAGGGATCTTAAATAAATTACCACCAATTTACTCACAGTGTAGTTGTTATTTATTTTGTTTTCTATGATTTGTCACTCCAAACTGATTACAAACACATAGATTGTATATATTTTCGTATTTGCCTTTTAAAGCCCTTTATTTTGATACCCCACTCGAGGGTCTTGAGGAAAAAAATTTTTTTCAGCTCGCACATTAAAGTGCATAAAATCCGCCATTTTGAATTTTAATTAATTTTATGTACCCAGTAACATTTGCGCTGTTAAGACAAATCTAATGACGTATCATTTATCAAAATAAGTTGAGTCGTTGAGTAGTTACGAACTGACATAGGAAACGGTCATTTTCTGTGATTTATCACTCCAACTTATTTTCAAATATATAATTGTATACATTTTTGTATTTGCCTTTTAAATCCCTTCATTTTGATACCCCACTCGAGGGTCTTGAGGAAAAAATTTTTTTTCAGCTCGCACATTAAAGCGCATAAAGTCCGCCATTTTAATTTTTTTTTAAATTTAGGTACCCTATAACACTCGCGTCATGAAGACAAATCTAATGACGTATCATTTATCAAAATCCGTTGAGCCGTTTATTAGTTACACGCGGACATAGGAATGGACATACATACACACAGGTGAAACACATAACCCAGTCGGGTAAAAAAGGGCAATTCGCGCAATTTATAATTTAAATCGCGTGATTCCCTTCGAGAGTTTAAAGAAATAGATATCCTTACAGTAGCTTCTCAATATATCTATAACAATATAATTATTAAAAATTAAGCAAAACATTCACAGTTACAATAAAAAGTGTGAATTACACGACAGGCAATTAAGAAATAGGATCGTGATTCCTCAATTACGCCTCAAGAAGGTCCAAAGGTCGTTTGTGGGATTAAAATTTTACAAGAAATCTTAGACTTGCCTTTACACAAGTTTAAGAACTCTATTAAAAATATGCTCATGAAAAAAGCATATTATACAATTGAAGATTATATAAATGATAAAAAAGCGTGTATTTGACTCGTTCCAGCAATGCGCGAGACGGCAATTCAATCCATAAAATTGTTATTACTATTTTAAAAGAAGAGCAACCGCCGAGTTTCTTGCTGGTTCTTTGCGGTCGGAATAGTATTCCGAACCAGTGGTAGATTCAATTGACCACTCAAAAGTACTTGTAAAAGTTTATTTGCATAAAAAACTTTTCTATTCTATTTTTAACCGACTTTAAAAAAGGAGAAGGTTTCTCAATTCGACCGTATATATGTAACTAGCTTTTGCCCGCGGCTTCGCCCGCTTGAGTTTCAGTTTTTCACAAATCCTGAGGGAATCGTGGATTTCTGGTTCCCGTTCCCGCTCCTTTTATACTTACTTTCAAGGTAGTTTGCTATAGTGGTCTACCTATAGCTGTAGATTTGGGTTTTTTCATAATCTCGTGGGAACTGTGGATTTTCCTGGATAAAAAGTAGCCTATGTTTTGAGTCAGGGCATTATCTATCTCAGTTCAAAATTTCAGCCAAATCTGTTCAGTAGTTGCGACGTTATAGAGTAACAAACATCCAAACATCCAAATAACCACACGTTCACATTTAGATAATTATGCGCTGCTATTGCTTCAAGTTTCCGGCTTAGGCCGCCAGAGGGCGCTGTGATCGCTTCAAGTTAGGCCGCCAGAGGACGCTGCGATGGTTTTTTGTTTCTAGTTTTGGCCGCAAGAGGGCGCTGCAATTGTTTTTTTAGTTTCCAGTTTTGGCTGCTAGAGGGCGCTGTGATCGCTTCAAGTTAGGCTGCCAGAGGGCGCTGCGATCGTTTTTAGTTTCCAGTTTTGGCCGCAAGAGGGCGCTTCAATCGTTTTTTTAGTTTCCAGTTTGTGGATTTTCCTGGATAAAAAGTAGCCTATGTTTTGAGTCAGGGCATTATCTATCTCAGTTCAAAATTTCAGCCAAATCTGTTCAGTAGTTGCGACGTTATAGAGTAACAAACATCCAAACATCCAAATAACCACACGTTCACATTTAGATAATTATGCGCTGCTATTGCTTCAAGTTTCCGGCTTAGGCCGTCAGAGGGCGCTGTGATCGCTTCAAGTTAGGCCGCCAGAGGACGCTGCGATGGTTTTTTGTTTCTAGTTTTGGCCGCAAGAGGGCGCTGCAATTGTTTTTTTAGTTTCCAGTTTTGGCTGCTAGAGGGCGCTGTGATCGCTTCAAGTTAGGCTGCCAGAGGGCGCTGCGATCGTTTTTAGTTTCCAGTTTTGGCCGCAAGAGGGCGCTTCAATCGTTTTTTTAGTTTCCAGTTTGTGGATTTTCCTGGATAAAAAGTAGCCTATGTTTTGAGTCAGGGCATTATCTATCTCAGTTCAAAATTTCAGCCAAATCTGTTCAGTAGTTGCGACGTTATAGAGTAACAAACATCCAAACATCCAAATAACCACACGTTCACATTTAGATAATTATGCGCTGCTATTGCTTCAGGTTTCCGGCTTAGGCCGCCAGAGGGCGCTGTGATCGCTTCAAGTTAGGCGCTGCTAACCTTTTTAAGTTTTATATATTGTAATTCCTACGATTTTCTAATAATAGTGTATATGTAGATAGTCTAGATGTAGAAGAGATTGATGTATCAGTATACCAAAGGAGTCGACTCAAATTTTGTAATAGAAAAAAAAATATTTTAAAAAGTGCGAAAAGGGTAAAGGAAAGGGGCCCCGAGAATTGCATTGCCTAGGGGCCCCGATAGGGTTAATCCGGCCCTGCCACTGATCGGTTTCTACATGGCATGGTACCGGAACGCTACATCGCTTGGTGGTGGCACAGCTTTGCCAGAATTTTGACAAACTAAAACAATTCACTGTGGTATTGTGGTGGGTTATAGCTGACATTGTATATATTTTTCTTTTTAGTGTGAACCTTCTCAACCTGAAGCAAGTTTGGAGAACAGTCCACCTAGCATTGTGAAGGAAGAAGCTACTTCCTCAAACGAATGCACTTCACCAACAGGAGGGAAGACATCCAACCTATCAAACAGCACAGAGACACATAAAACTAGGAAGCACAAAAACATATGCGATTCGAGCCAACACACGACTAACAAGAAAATTCACTCGAACAGTACAAAACCTCACTCTTGCAAAGTTTGCAACTTAGAATTTGCAAATAAATACACTTTAGGGAAGCACGTGAGAACTCATGGAACCAAACCTTACACGTGTAACCACTGTGACTATAAGAGTTCAGCGTTGAGTAACTTTAATATTCATATGAGGATTCACACTGGAGAGAAACCTTATGTCTGTGATCAATGTGATTTCAAATGTTCAACTACAGGTATTCTAAAATACCACAGAATGACTCACACAGGTGAGAAACCACATTCGTGTATGTTTTGTGACTTCAAATGTAGACAGTTGAGTGATCTAAAAGTACACTTGAAAACTCACACCGGTGAGAAACCTTTTTCCTGTGAATATTGTGACTTCAGATGTTCGAACAAAAGTATTTTAAAAAACCATGTAACTATCCACACTGGTGAGAAACCTCACGTGTGTGAGCTTTGCGACTTTAAATTTTCTAGACTTAATTCTCTAAAACGACACATGGTCACACACGCCAGTGAGAAACCTTACGCCTGTGATCAATGCGACTTTAAGTGTCTGAGACCTAATGCTCTGAAAGTACACATGAGGACTCACACCGGTGAAAAACCTTGTTTGTGCATGCTTTGTGATTTTAAATGTGCATCTAAAAGTGGTCTTAAATATCACATGTTGAGTCACACTGGAGAAAAACCTTTCTCTTGTAATTATTGTGAATATAAATGTTTGACCAAGGGTCATTTAAAACACCACATAAAAACTCATACACGTGAAAAACCATATTCCTGTGATCAGTGTGATTTTAAATGCTCGACCAGGTATATTTTACAAAAGCACATACAGACTCACACTGGTGAAAAACCTTACTGTTGTAAGCATTGCAACAATAGATTTTCTAGATCTTATACTTTAAAACGGCACACGATCATGATGCACGACGATGGGAAACCTTTTGCCTGTGATCAATGTGACTTTAGAGGTATAACAAAAAATATTCTAAAAACCCATATGAGGACTCACACTAGTGAGATATATATTATATAATATGTTAGAAATTAAAATGTATATTGCCTCATTTAAATTATATTAGATGCCTATAAGAATACTGCAATTAGTAGAGTTTTACAATTAGTGCTTTCGAATTGTCAAGTGAATCTACCACTAGTTAAGAATCCTATTCCTGCGGAGAACAATTAGCAACAAACTTGGCTCTTATCTACTATATAAAAATAAGTCGGGTTTTCCTTCCTGACGCTATAACTCCAGAACGCACGAACCGATTTCCACGGTTTTGCATTCGTTGGAAAGGTCTCGGGCTCCGTGAGGTTTGTAGCAAAGAAAAACACGCGAACGAAGTCGCGGGGGTCAGCTAGTTTTTATATAAAAAACTTTTTTTCGGCTCCTTTTTTATGTATGGGAGCCCCCCTGAAAAATAATTCAATTCAATTTTTAATTCAATATTTAGTTTTGGGTTAATATTCTACACCAAATACCAAAATTTTAGGTTTTAACTTATTTAGTCTACGAGCTAGAGACCTGTGACCGGCGGATGGACAGACAGACAGACAGACAAACGGACAGACAGCCGAGTGACATTAATAGGGTTCCGTTTTTACCCTTTGGGTACGGAACCCTAAAAAAGAGCCAAGTTTGATGCTTAATGTTCTCCTCACTTTTGTACCGTTTTTACAATCTTGGATTATTGTTTAATATTATGCTTTTTTTTATGAGAGCATACCTACTTAGCCTGTAAAAAAGAGTTCTTAAGACTTGTATAAAGGCAAGTGTAAAATTGCCTGGAATTTTATTCTAGATCTAGAACACCACACCCGTACTATGACACAAATGTTATATCTATTTTTTTTTAGACTCGCATAAATTTTCTATTCTCAGTTGTAAAATGTAAAGTAATATTTGGCGAACGAAAATTAAAATGTAGGAATACTAGTCTAGTCGATAAGTTGAAAATGGTACAAAATAGAGATACTGCTCTTAAAATTATGTGTGATAGCTCATTGGATCCGGAATGACGCCAAGAAAAATGTGCCAACAGCGTGTATTAGCACATAAAAAATTGCAAAAGTTATAAACAATTAAAGATGAAAAAAATGGCATTTCGTTTTATGTTAATAACTCGAAAAATATTTATATTTAAGCAATTTTGAAAAAAGCTCGTTTTAACGAGCTTTTTTAGAGAAGGTAAAGTAATTTTTAATTTTATTACAGTAACATATATAGAAAGGGCTCCACGAAGTTTAAAATTTTTAGGCCAATTATTTATACCTTTCATCACATTGTTTATGCCAACAGAAATTGGGAACTTTGTTAGTTTACAATTGAATAACTTATTGAAAAATGGTGATTAAACTTTTTTTTTCTTCAGGGCTCGATGCTTTCAAGTGTTAAGAAGATACTAGAATTTTTTCAAATTTTTAAAATCACATTTTATGTTATAAAAAAATTATTTTCATTGCTGAGCGCTCGCGCGCGTATGCCGTAAGCACCGCGCGGAGCCCTATTTTCAACGTCAAATTAAAGTTATAAATAATGGAGATACAATTTCGGAAGTTGAGATTTATTTATTAAAAATTTCTTCTCTTTAAAGAGCTTTTTTCAAAATTGCTTAAATATATACCCGAATTACTGATTCCCCGGAATTCTGACGTTTCGTAATGTTACCAGAGATAAAACAATTCCAACAAAAAAGATAAAAAATTCAAAACTTATGCAAATAAAAATCAACTGCCGCATGTAGATATATGACAAATGCCTAACAGACAATTCATGGTGAGAATGTCATTCGACATCCATTTTTGATTGAATTTTTCAATGTGCTTCTTTTGTTTTCTATTGCTGTTAGTGTGCACTTTCTAGTTTCCACTCTTGGTGTTTTCTATTTTAGGGCGAAACGACTAATATTATTACTCGGCATATGGCTTTTTATGATGACAGGGAATTAAAGTAGTTTGGGGTAAAATCGTACTTCGTAGATGTTAACCCTGTTCTCCATACAAATAACTCATCTGTAAATGACAATGACAGCTGTCAGAATTCCGGGGAATTCGTAATTCGGGTATAAATATTTTCGAGTTATTAACATAAAACGAAATGCCATTTTTTTTCATCTATAATTGTTTATAACTTTTGTAATTTTTTATGTGCTAATACACGCTTTTGGCACATTTTTCTAGGCGTCCGTCATTCCGAATCCAATGAGCTATCGCACATAATTTTAAGAGCAGTACCTATCTCTATTTTGTACCATTTTCAACTTATCGACTAGACTATACAAAGAAAATAATTAGGTTTTATTAATTATTTTGTTCCGTGGGGGTTCAGCAACTTAACATTAACAGATCAAGTAAAATATGGATAAATGTGGATATGAGATAATATTATCTACAGTCGACTGTCTAAATCGTCCCTGCTGGGATTTGAACACGGGACCTCCCACTTTTAAGATCATTTCGCCAGGGTCGTCAAATCTTAATTGAAAACAAAAAAACCATGAGAACTAAACAGTTTAAGTAATCATATTAAATCTAGGAACAAGTATCTAAGAGGGGGTGAGGTATAATTTCTCTTAGTATTAAATCAAATGAGTCAGTCATATGTGGAATTGCCCTAATAATGTTACTTTTTACCGCTACCAATTAACGTTAATATTTTTACCGTTAATAAATGTTGAAATTAACGTTATTTATTTTGTTACTAGGATAACAAATTGTGGTTGACACATCTATATTTTGTAAATGGCTAATGGTAGGTTGTGATTGTTACGATTTTTCATATGGATTTTCGGCTACTTGGTGGCCGGTATATTGGTGTTTAATTCATTCAATGGTATTTTTGACTACTTTTTTTGAACACAGAACGACATAGGTAGGTAACCCTAACTACTCTCGCCACAGACTTTGACCACAGTCCACAGATCAATATTTTGTTCTGGTTGTAGGTACAGTCAATCACATAAGCCAATGCAGTTAAAGTAAACATACCAGGGGGGTGACACTGTAGTTCCCTTGGACTTCGCAAAGCGCTAGTATCGCAACCACAGAACCACTTTTCTAAGGTCATATCCAAGAAGGTTATATACTCTATGTAGACACTGGAAACTGCGCCTGAAACATTTTAATAAAGATAAAGTCATTCAGCTGGGCTATTTTTCCTCTCTAGTTTTTCTATATCTCACACACTTTATTTAAGTAGTCTGTCGAGAACGAAACAAAGCCTGTTCAAGACCATATTTCTTTGCTTCAACATTTTGTTTGGATTGTTCCTGGTCTGTGGTGCTCAGATTACATAGGTTCTATGTTTCATGGTCATATCATTAAAGTGTTCTGACTTCTGTGGTAATTATTGTTTTTTTCAAAATGGCGTCTTCGTTGTTGTTGTGTTTCGAAAAAAATAAAAATAATTATTGATTTCTTGCAATCTTCTAAACTTTATATACGTCGAGTCGAGCTTCTGTTCCTCTGTTTGTGTTTTATACTGTAGTGCTATTTATATTTGGCACGTTGACTCTTTTTTTGTTTCATTGAAACAAGACTCGTACCTATGTTTTGTTTTTTGAAATATCTGACGACAAAGAAAACAAGGAGAAATGTGGCTGCTCGCCAGTACAAAACAACATTAAGTTGTTTCGATTTCCTAAACTCTGCTGGAATTTTGCGCGGTACGTATAACCAACCTAACCTAACTAGATTTATACAGTATACTATACGTTATAAAATTCATTCTCCATAAATTAATTATCCATAAACAGACACAAGCACACCTTTTGATATTTATAGTGATACCAACAGGTGTGCTTAAGTTGGCTACTATTTACTACCTATAGGGTAGTAAAAATACTACTATTCATATATGGTATATATTTGTAATAATTAGTACCAATTAATTAACTTTTATTAGTACCAATTAATTATTTTTAAATTTATTTGTTTCTTTTCAGATGTGAACTATGTGATATTCAGATGTGAAGATGAATTAAACAGACAGGTTTTACTGATTGTTTTATTGGGTTTTATTTCAAGAAGTTCTCAGGGCCAGGCCGGAGTTGTTTGTTAGTGGTATTTCACCCCCGTGCCTCGGAGAGGATGTTAAGCAGGCTGTCCTGTTTATTATTACTATTACTATCATCATAATAGTCGCTAAAGTCCACCAACCTGCATTGGAGCAGCGTGGTGGGTCTAAGCTCTAAATCCCTCTGTCCTATGAGAGAGGAGGCCTGTGCCCAACTGTGGGATGTTAAAAGGTTGTAGTGTTGGTGGTAAAAAAATATTTGTTCCATGTTTAGTAACTTTTGTCGTTCTTCTTGCGAACACATCTTTAATTATGACTATTCATATTAGTGATCTTTTATATTTCTGCAAAAGAATTTATTGATATTATCTTACTTTCAGCCAAAAATTAAAAGAGTGATCACAATTATGCTATTATAGTTTGATAAATAATTGATGGTAGGTTTAAACAATATCTGACTGGTGGTTTCTGATTGTAAACAAAATTTTTGTACATGATGCCTTAATATATTGCCCAGTTGTGAATAATCAAGATTTACATATTATTTTTACCTTTCCATCGCCACTGTCACAAGTCTATGCAAGACAAATTAATGTGATGGTCTGCACAGAGACACAAAGTCATTACTTTATCACTTTGTACTGACATCCATAAAATAGATTTTATTTTCCATAGCAGGATGAGAAGAGGAAAATGTTGGCAATGTTAATTTGTGGATATAAATAAGTGGGAAACAATCTCTTAGAATAGTTTTTATATATTATTCTGTATTTTATGTTAATTTAATTTTATGCCTCGATCTGTATAATAATAGGGTACTTTCGTTAGTGAAAAATAAATTATGAAATTTGATAAAAATAAAAATTTATGTAGAAATATACTTAAATATTCTGATTTTGAGTCATAAAAGCACATGATTATTTTATTAAATTAAAATTAAAAGTCGTAATTTCCCATCTGTATATCACGTGACCTAAAACACGAGCCGCCTTGTTGTGACGTCATAATGATAGAAAATACTAATATTAATCTGTGGTCATATAAGCAAAAACTAATATTAATCTGTGGTCATACAAGAAAGATAGAACCTATGGAATCTAAGCTCCAAACAAAAAAGGACTGTTGATATTTTTTAATATAGTATTATATAAATAAATATTTTCGATATATCTATATTTTTAAATATATCGATATCGGAGTTCGATATACCGAAAAAAATATCGATATTTCGATATATCAGCTTTATTTAAAAATTCGTAAGTCACTTCAAAAATGATTACACAGTTATATTATAGTCCAGTATCTTTATCAAACAAATTAAATTATAAATATATATATGTGTTAGGTTATAGTTCTTAGTAATTATTTTATTAAAATAAGGTACAATATGGCCTGTTCCCGACACTTATCAGAAGGTAGTGCTTCTGATAAGTGTCGGGATAGCCTAAACGTAAGTTTTTTCACTTCCTTACTTATGTCAAGTGACAAGGACTATGTCTTCCTTACTTATGTAAGTTGTGAATAAGCTATCCGACACTTATCAGATGGTGGTGAAACAGGGCCTTATACCAATATTTTTAAATGACGTTATCACGTAAAATATTCATCCGTAAGCCGACTTGACAGACAACTAATGATGTTTACAAAGATGTTTTAACATTCTGGAATTCGGCAGAACAGAAGTCTGGGTTACATGCAAAAGTTGTTGCTTCAGAGTACAATGAACTTTATGGTTTTTGTCTATATGACCATAGATTAATGATTAGTATTAACTATCATTATGACGTCAAAACAAGGCGGCTCGTGTTCAAGGTTACGTGATATACAGATTAACGATTACGACTTTTAATTTTAATTTAATAAAAAAATAATGTGCTTTTATGACTCAAAATCAGAATATTTAAGTATATTTCAATATAAATTTTTATTTTTATCAAATTTCTTAATTTATTTTTCACTAGCGAATGTACCTATTTATTACCACAGAGGTATCATCATCATCATCATGATCAACCCATTACCGGCTCACTACAGAGCACGGATCTCCTCTCAGAGTGAGAGGGCCTTGGCCATAGTCCACCACGCTGGCCAAGCGGATTGGTAGACTTCACACACCTTTGAGAACGTTATGGAGAACTCTCAGGCATGCAGGTTTCCTCACAATGTTTTCCTTCACCGTTAAAGCAAGTGATATTTAAATTCTTAAAACGCACATAACTCCGAAAAGTTAGAGGTGCGTGCCCGGGATCGAACCCACGACCTCCGATTAGAAGTCGGTCGTCCTAGCCATTAGGCTATCACAGCTTTATCACAGCTTTTTGTATCTACATTTCGATATCAAACTATCGATATATCGTCCAAAAAATATTAGTAATAAAGAAAAAGTAGCCCAGGTGAATGACTTTATCTTCACTACAATATTTAAGGCGCAAACTCCAGTGTTATATAGAATACATTTATAACCTTCTTGTATATCATTGTTACGTCATGAAATGGCTGACTTATTGGCTGACAGCGTTTTCGCGGCATTAAAAAATGTTTAAAATTTAATTTAATTTTATGGCATGAACGCGTGTTTATTTTGCCGAAATATATTTTTTGTGGCTTTTTATTAACAAAAACAACATTTTGAAGTGCTTTTTCAAACACAGTAGAATACCCTATTGGTGTAATATTATAATAAATAAATATAATTTGAGAGGTGTGCAAGAAAAACTTAAGAAACAAAATATATGCTTTTCTCAAAAATTACTTTTGATAAATATAAAGCGTATAGATTAAGAAAAAAGAAATATAAAATTGAATATAGTAAGTTGTTTTATTTTAAGCCCAAAAAATTCAAAAAGAATAAAAAATGTAGTGGTACCCCATTTCAACGTTTGTCATGGGACATCACTATACTATCGATATCGATATTTTAAGGTGGGATTGTGTCCCATCACTTCTTCTTGCGACACTAGCGCTTTGCGAAGGCAACGGAACTAACTGTAAATTTTTGCCACTGTCCCATCTGTCTTAGAGACTAGTATATTAGTGATCTGTGAAACATACCAAACTCGTCACGACATTTCACTTTTGCGTACAATATTTTCATTGTTGCTTATAACAAATCACTCACAATGATCTTTTTTCCCAAAGTAAAACTTGTTAAGTTTATATTACACACAAAACCAATTCAATTTTAGCAGTTTACGTAAATATTTTAACAAAAATCTAGTCCACAATCGTAAAATAAAACCACAGAGTATTGACCTACTATGGAGTTTGACATAAGATATAGACTAAATGCCTAGTGCTGAAAACGAAAAGTGAACCATAGAGTGAATGTTATGAACGAGTAAGAACGAGTTTAATCGATTCTAAAATTCGGGTAAAATCGGAAGTAATTTTTGTAAAGGTCAGTGTATTGTCTGTGTCTCTTTAATTTCTCTCGTTTAATTTTGTTATCGTTATTAAGTAAGGCGCATCCGATGCCGGCATCGTTTTTTTAGCATCGATTCGACTGTGGAATTTGCCAAAATTAGGTACCAGCTGGAAGTCTGCGTATAGAGATACTCAGTAACGATGCCATAATGATAATATTTGCTGCCTATTTAACGAATCGAATTCTACTAATATAAATTTTTAACTAGTAGACGTCCGTGGCTTCGCTTGCGTGATACCTAAACTAAGTATAAATAAGCGTTGGGAAGGACATTGGCGTCCTTTCCAACGTTTAACTATCATCATATCAAATTTCACCGATACCAAGAGGGAGCGAGCGAGCGAACGATACTTTCGGTCGTCTTCGGTTTGTGGTGCCAGTGCCGTGTGCCGATGCGCCGCGCTGTCATTTCGCCGCCGCTTTCCGTTGCGTGGTCAACTGTCTCGCTCGCACTGCACTGGTCTGATCGTTTGATGCGGGTGTTGCGGGGTCATTCGTTTCGCTGCTTCTTTTGATGTTGTACGTGTCGGGTGTTCTCTGGTGCTCTTTATTTTTATTTTCGACGACTTGGCTTGTTTATTGGCTTTTTGGATTTTTTTTGGATGAGCACTCCCCCTCCCTCAAATAAAACTATTTCTTACTCTTTAGGTAATTTTTGGCTATTGTCATCAATTCATATATATTTTTATAAAAAGCTTTATGTTATTTTAAATCAGATATAACCAGATAAAACATCATGTAACAAAACTTGCTACAAAGCTAGTAATATTAACTGATTTCAAAGGTTTAAATAATAACGTTTTCAACGATAGAAGGTTGTTTTTAAAATCACTCTATTTCGATAATCGATTTAAGAATGTATTCATTCAATCGTCCATTCACAATCTACCTGCTTCTGCTTCCCATCACTATGAGTACAATGACAAATATGATCACGTGATCTGACGCCATTTCTGTTTACAAATACTGCATTGGGATATGGTATGGACTGTAGGTACCTACCTATCTGGTATTTTTCGTGGTCTGTGCGGTGCCCGCCTATGGGGTAGGTATAGGTGTAAGGCCGGTATAATACGAAAAATCCGGTATAATACCGTAAAATCCCAAAAATTCCGGTATAATACAGTTGGTTTTGATGACTATGTTTTTCATTTTCTTGATTTTACCGAGTACCGGATATAACAGAGTACATATGAGGAGCGTTTTTTCAAAACTCATTTTGTCCAAAAATGTGTATTTTTCAAAAATAGCCGTTTTTAATTTATGCCTTTTTCTTAAAGTTATATGTAGAAATAAATTTACCATGCCAAATATAAAGCATAATATAGGTAGCATGTCTGAATAAAAATACAAATAGTGTTCTATAGTTTTTTATTAAGTTAATTAAGCATAAATATTAGACAGAATATGTTTTGAACCATTTGTATGGACACAATACATTTTGAAACACTGGTTTATGGACATAATACATTTTGAAACACTGGTTTATTTTCAAAGCATATTATGTACAAAGAAATGATTCATATTTTGTCCAATAATACCTACTAAAAAATAAAAAAACGCTTATGGTCTATATTTTATGCACAGAGTATGCATAAAATAGTGTTTTCACTGTATTAAATCAAATTTATATATAGCACAGCATAAATTAAATCTTGAGTTATTATGAATTATGAATGCATGGAATTATGAATGACAAAATTGTTCAGTTCAGGTTCCTTTATTTCATAACTGAAACAAAATAAATTCATATTGTAGCCAGAATCTTATAACTGCCGATAAAATACAGTTAGAGTCGTATAATAGTACAAAGAAACAATAAAACGATAATTTAAATATTCTTCGCCTCTTTGTTTTGGTGTTTTGTGTCTTTTTTTCTTGAGCCAATTGAATGATTTCCTACTAGGACTCCTTGTTCCATGCTTGTGCAACAATATTAAAACAATTTTGTTTAAATTACTAAGGGCCTGTTTCACTACCTTCTGATAAGTGTCGGATTTTCGGATTATGTCAAATGACAAAGTCAAAAGTTGTAGATACTTACCTTACTTATCAGAAGGTGGTGAAACACGCCATTATTTAAATAATCGTACAGTTTGCCGCCACAGACAGACCATAATAAATTGTTATTTTGCTAACAGGTGGACAGACTATGTTTTGAAACACCACTTCAAACGGACAAAACATATTTTGAAACAGCACCTCATTTTGACATTCGATTATTTACTTGATAAATTCGGTTTTTATGCACTAACTTTTGCTAAGTTAGTTACTCTTGCATTTTAAGGCCATATAAAACGAAATCTCTTATTTTGATTACTATGGACAAAATACGATTTGAAACAACGCTCCTTATATAAACTAAGTATGTAAAGGTTTTTTAAATGTGTGATATATACTGATATTTGATATATTATTTAGCGAGTTTAGTTAATGATTAAACGAACTTACCTGTACGTGAAGTTCTATCATAATTATATGAAGTGCTACGTCCGAAGAATTAGTAACGTCAAGATATTATTTCACACAATGTAGTACCGCATAGGTGTCACCACTTCAGCACTGTAGTTTAGAGTTTTTTTTTTTTTTCCTGGCCACCCCGCCCGGCCCATGGCCGCCGCTTCGCCACCTTTCATTTAGTTTAGAATATAATTGCGATGTTTCCGCAACATTCTGGGTTATCAGGGCGGGTGGGTGTTACTAATTCTTCGGACGTAGCACTTCATATAATTATGATAGAACTTCACGTACAGGTAAGTTCGTTTAATCATTAATTATATTCGTGCTACGTCCTCGAATTAGTAACGTCAAGATATTATTTCAGACAATGTAGATGTTGAGAGTACGTGGAGGGAACATCGTAATAAAATTATAATATGAATGATGAAAAGAAACTTTTCCTCATTTATTACGCTAACAAAAAAGTATAATACTTTTTTGCACAAGGAGTAAACTCATTCAACTAAAATTACAACATTATCTAAATGTGATTAATTTTAATCAAAGTGAACATATTGTTCATGCTAAGGCCGAGTTATCCTCATTATTGACTACCGGCCTGTTGTAAAACCTGGTAAAGGTATTGGAACTGCCGCTCCAACCGGCGGTATCTTCTTATATCTAAATTGCCCCTAAGTCTTAACGCCATATATGTCGAGGCGTGACGGGTGTTGTGGGAAGAAAACAAGGAGACGCCAATTCCACTATCTTTGAAGGTGGACTTTGTCCATCGTTTGAGATGAAACATAATTGTTAGGTTTTCATTATGCTCACAAATAGTCGGTCAGACTTTTTTAAGTTTTTAGTTCTGTCCAGTGTCCATGTACACAATAAGTGTTTTTTCAGGGCATATTTCTGGACGTTCCTTGAAGATATGCAAATTTTACAAGATTAAGTAGGTTATTTGTACCTACTTTGGACGTTTTAATTGATTCCGTAATTTTTATAATTATTTCATAATTTAAAATAAATATTTGATCAATTCTTAATTTTAGACAGTGTTTGCATTCTATGTGCTATCACAGGAATAAATAAAGTCGTGCATTTCTTTGAAAGTTGTTCTAGAGTCTGACTTTCATTAGAAAACAAAGAACTAAAATGATTTAGAACTATGTTTGTATCCCAGCATGATACCATGTATTATGCTTAGGTTGTGGTGGTCTTAGCTTGTAAGCGCCATTACAAAATCTTGCAATCCTATCGTCATCTGATATATTTCGAACTATTAGGGAGAGAGCAGCACTGTAACTATTGGCTAAATTGACCACCTTTATTAAATATTTTTATGAGGAACTGAACAGGAACTGTATGACGATTGGAATTGGTGGTTCGTAAATGTTTACACGATTTTCCACACAAAAAGTATACCATCATTTGATGCAAACGTCATACTGCTTTAGAGTGTTAGTCGACTATGAAGCCATCATAATTTATAAGGCAGAGATTGAAACGCATTGCTGTAGCAATGCAGTTTGGATAAGACCCCGGGAACCAGGGTAATGTTGGTTTGGATGTTGTAATGCTGGAACAAGGTATATTACAACATCGTTAAAATTTAACTTGACTAATTCTGATTTAAGCAGGTGCATAAATATTGGATACCATTGTTGAGTTGTCCAATAAGGTACAACCATTTTACCTTCAGCTTGTCTGCTATGATTTTCCGCAAGGTTTTAAGTATAACAGCGCAGGGTGGAAAGGCATTAAATAAATCTTCCAGATCCAGACCAGACCAGTCGAATGTGAAATCGTCAATTGCAAAATCATCAGGGTCCCTATGCCATGAGACGAGTTTATCATATTTGGTATTCGGGTAGCAAATTAATCGATTTTTCATAGCCAGAGTTCGTTAACTTCCATTCAACGTCAGGATGTGATTGACAAGATTCTCGATCAGCAATTACTTTATCCGACGACTTAATGTATGAAGCTACTACAATAGTCTTCTGAGACTCACAACACAGCCATATGTCTTTAGTGACCTTGTCCAAGTGAGGGTATTTTACCGTCACCCATGCGGTTAACTCACTGTAGTAGTGTTGTCAATCCTTAGTAATATTTGACAGTAGTAAAAAGGTTTTGCAAATATTTTTAGTGCAAAGCACGCAGCTAAAAGTTTGAGATGATTGATATGTAGTAGCCCCTCACTACAAGACCAGCGACCACTAGCAGTTTGACCATTACACCCCATTGTTGAGGCGTCAGAGAATATTTAATACACAGCTGTCGCTCCTAATTTTATGAACTGAATGGTCAATGGCATTCTCCCACCAATTTAAATCTGGTAGTAACGATTGTAAAATTGTTATAAACGCTTTATAATAATCATCGCAGGAATGCTTTAAGTTAAAAACTTACAACATTCTAATTTTTTCATATAACCATGTCAAGACTTTGAAGGTATCCTTTTATTAATAAATTTATTAAGACTTTTTATACTTAAGATGAATCTCATCTTGCAATTTGGTTTCGGTACCAAAAACACGCGTAATACAAACTTTCAAGTACATGGTTCACATTCAAAAATGGCCCCGTATGTTAACAGATCTTTAAGGGTATCTAACACATTATGTTAATTTGTTAACCGTTTTTCCAAGAAGACAAGACAAGATGGTATGGTCTCGGTTTATCAAAGACCATTGCTTATAAAACTGGCACCCAGCGTAACGTACCGGGTCTACTGGCGGCGGGTCTGCTTGGACCGCTGCGTGTAGCCTTAGGACGAGTTTCCGCAAGGCGGTAAGTTCTGCAGGGCAGGCAGCTGGTGGCGCAGTGGCGGGCCCGTTAGCTGCCTGCGAGTCTCAGCCCCCGCCTTCCAGTTTAAATTCTTGCTTGTTGTTGAAGCTGATATTGAAGCTTAAGGTTTCTTGGGAATTTCGGGTTTTAAATCCGACCTAGATTTAGAAACTGCCTTTGCAGTTTTGATGGTATCCGGCAAGTGGCTACAATATAAGAATTTTTTCAATCTTAGTAGTCGATAATCGGTCCTTTAAATCAGTCTTGACCGAATTAAGTGCGTAGTTACGCCGTGCTTCCGACTCGGAATATTGAACGTCGCATAAGATTCGACTAACTTCTATAAGATATCTGATCAAATCGTTGTTCTTCTCGGTGGCACATAGTTGATCCGATATTACATTTTGAGCAAGGAAATACCGGCTGCTGCTTCAATGTCCTTGTATTTTTTGACGACCTAATCAGGGACAGGACCTTAATCTCGGGATTAAGTTGTAGTGCAGCTATATAGCTATACAATTCTCCGGAACTAAGCATTTTTTCAAAAGTTCCTTAAATTTAAAACATCTTTGTTTAAACCGGATGTTGCTTCGTGGTTAAGTCTAGATGCGATTTCCTTATAAATGTCAGACCCATAATCAATAATTACTGAAGGGTCTTTCAAGGTATAACAAGGATATCAAAAAATTCTGTGTTCATCACGAACACTCGATGCGATCGGTTGTCCCGATTACATGTACATTTCTACTGGCTGTTTGAAAGGAATTGTATCATTCCGATCCATAGGGATCGAGCTGGCTTCTTCACCTCAAACAAGGTATGATAATTGATAGATAAGCCAATATAGTTGTGGTCTGCAAATGCGACAAGATAGTCGTAACGACTACTCTGATGCAATTCGTGAAAACAAAGCTTTTTCATAGCCGTTAACATTCAAATACGGCGAGATAGTCCTTCAGATTATTCTGATACACTTTAAAGAGTTAAACAATTTACGGCTATTAGTTCAAATGCGGCAAGATAGTCGTAACGACTACTCTGATGCAATTTGTAAAAACAAAGCTTTTTCACAGCTGTTTACATTCAAATGCGGCGAGATAGTCCCTCAGACTACTCTGATGTATTTTAACGAGTTAAGCAATATACGGCTCATAGTTAAATTGCGGCGAGATAGTCCCTCAGACTACTCTAATGCACTTTTACGAGTTAAGCAATTTACGGTTAATAGTTCAAATGCTGCGAGATAGTCCCTCAGACTACTCTGATGCACTTTAACTAGTTAAGCAATTTACGTTTCATAGTTCAAATGCGGAGAGATAGTCCCTCAGACTACTCTGATGCGCTTTAACAAGTTATGCAATTTATGTCTCATAGTTCAAATGCGGCGAGATAGTCCCTCAGACTACTCTGATGCACTTTAACGAGTTAAGCAATTTACGTCTTATAGTTCAAATGCGGCGAGATAGTCCCTCAGACTACTCTGATGCACTTTAACGAGTTAAGCATTTACGTCTCATAGTTCAAATGCGGCGAGATAGTCCCTCAGACTACTCTGATGCACTTTAACGAGTTAAGCATTTACGTCTCATAGTTCAAATGCGGCGAGATAGTCCCTCAGACTACTCTGATGCACTTTAACGAGTTAAGCAATTTACGTCTCATAGTTCAAATGCGGCGAGATAGTCCCACAGACTACTCTGATGCACTTTAACGAGTTAAGCAATCTACGGCTAATACTTAAAATGCGGCGAGATAGTCCCTCAGACTACTCTGATGCACTTTAAAAAGTTAAGCAATTTACGTCTTATAGTTCAAATGCGGCGAGATAGTCCCTCAGACTACTCTGATGCATTCGTAAGTTTTTTATTTTATCATTAAAATTGTGGGTAGGTAGGAACTTACCATGAGCAATTTATTGTGGCGTGGCTGACCTCGATGAATTTGACGATGAATCCGAAGATTGGCTCGATGATGATGTAGAACTTAACGTGACCGCGTCACGTCTTTTATGTCGTGAACTTTTCACTTCAAGGTTCTAGTTTTCTTAATTTTTTTTCACTATAATATAAAATCCAAACTACGTTCGTTGGCACGTTTCGGTATATTTACTATTTTTTACTATTATGTATATTTATATCTATTATATTATATTATATATAAACCTACTGCGTGCGAGATACTGAACAAGTGAAGTGGTTGAGCACTAAAATGCGAATGGAAGGTGGCGAAGCGGCGGCCATGGGCCGGGCGGGGTGGCCAGGAAAAAAAAAAAAAAAAAAAAAAACTCTAAACTACAGTGCTGAAGTGGTGACACCTATGCGGTACTACATTGTGTGAAATAATATCTTGACGTTACTAATTCGAGGACGTAGCACGAATATAATTCTAGTTGGTCCGTCTCCGTCCGATCAATTTTTATTAACTTAGGTAGGTACCTACCTAAGTAAATAAACATTTTTTTTCATTGTTTTCAAACAATATACCTACCTATATTAGTCCATTGAAATGTTACATGTATGAGTTTTGCATTTATTAGAGGACGCGATTTTATGTTTGGGACATGTGTGGGGAGTCAATAGAAGCTTAACCTCAAGTTTGTGGTGTTGCCACCCTTGTCCCCCGGCCGCCATCTTGGAAAAAGTGGTGAAAACACTTTTTTCGCGATATCTCAGAAACTATGCGTCTTACAAAAAATTTGTAAAGACATAATGTGTAGCAAATTATTTTGCCTACAAATATGTTTATATAACTTTTTGCCCTAAATTAAAGATTAAGACATATAAGCAAAAAAGTGAGAAAATTTTTATAAAATCTTTTTTGCTCTATAACTTTTTCTTTATACATTTTACAAAAAAAAAAATCCTCAGACCAATCTTGTAGATGATGAACTACCTAATTAAAACAAAATATGACGTCAGATGAAAAATTGCCCATAATGAAAACATGTAAAACACACTTCTTGCATTTTTGTAGGCGAGTTTTATACCGTATAATACGGTATATTTGAGGTTTAACACCGCAAAATTTGGAATAATACGTATTATACCGGTATTTTTACATCTATAGGTAGGTAGGTACCTAAAGATCAGTAAACTGTTCAAGTTATTTGAAATACTTATTAAACTGTGGTAAAAAACTACTCGACATAAGTTAAGTAGGTACTTTGTTTATCGCTAGGACCTAATATAATAGGGAGATGAAATTATAACCTTGGAATTTCATCTCCCTATTTTTCATGAGATTCTGGTCGATCTATACCTACCTTACCTACCTAGAACGTAGTGTTTAGTTTATATACTCTCACAGAGTACTTTATATGTATATGAAATATACTCTAAACTCTTTGCTACCTAATTAATTATTGATTATTGTTCTGTGGTGCGGTGTTTTTGCTTTTTGGACAAATTACAATAAATATTATTAGAAAAGTTTTAGTTTTTGAATAAAGTGTCTATAAAATATAGTTATAGCACAGTACACAGGTTATAGTGATAAACAAGAATAAAACATATTATAGTGACGTAACAAGATCAATTTACAAACATGGATATTGACATAGACATTGAACCACCTGATATCGTACAATACGATCTGGCATGCGGCGTTTGCTGCGCCGAATTCCTCGACAAAGAAGACTTAGAGCTCCACATAAAGCAGATACACCTCAACGAGACCAACAGAAGTAGGTTTTGCGATTTATGCACACATATTTTTCGCGACATCGGGGAATACGCACTACATCTGAGGAATACCCATCTGGGCAGCTTAAAGTGCTGTAAATACTGCACTAGGCTTTTCAAATCGACGTCGGAGGTGCAAGAACACGAAAAGAGACACAACTCAGCGGTTTTATATCCTAAAGTATCGTGTTCACATTGTAAAAATGTTTTTGAAAGTAAAGATGAAGTAAAGAATCATGAACTGAAAGAACATATTGATTCAGATGACGGGTTAATGTTGAGGGACTGTTCATCCATACTGTCTGCTTTACTGTGTATGAACGTGCGGGATTTTCTGACTGCATTGTCGAGTAGCCGGCCGTATGTATGTGTAGGGTGCGACAAGATGACTGCTGACATCGAGGAGTACATTCAACACACAATAAATAGTAAATGTCGTTCATACGCTTGCCACGAATGCTGCAATGTGTACGCAAACAAACGTCTCCTTAGAAGACATATCACACGGATGCATTGCCGAAAAAAATCATATGCATTGGACTTTGAAGTGCAATGCCGCAAATGTAAAGTAACTCTTAAGGCGGCATCGCTCAAGTCGCACACAAAAACGTGTACAGGTATGTGTTGTGCGCTGTGCGACCTGGCGTTTAACAGCGTTGATGAATACACTAAGCACAGATTGGCCGAGCATCAAACGAAGTTGCCGTCGTTCGAAACATGCGTCTATTGTCAACGCCAGTTTCTTGGTGCGGTCAGTTTGAAGAAACACTTTGATAGAATACATAAAAATGATAAACATCTATATAGATATAATTGTACTGACTGCAATAGAATTTTTAAGCATCCAAAATTATTGTTTGCACATTTCTTTTCACAACATAAGGACTTACATCCGTACACTTGTAGGATTTGTGATAAAACATTCAGGATGCGTAAGAGTTTTACGTTGCACATCAAATTGGATCATAAAAGTATTGGTTTTGTCAAATTTGATGATAATTTCCATGTGTTTTTCACTGATAAAAAGTCTGTCGAGCAATCTAAAAGTCAAACAGTACTCGCAAATGTTAATGATGATAAAGATTGTGAAGACACAGACAAATGCGAAGTTGAAGATGAATGTGAAATTGAAAATTCGATGGAAAAAAGTAACGGTAGTGATGACCAGATGTTAGAAAAACCAAAAGAAACATCAAATGGACTGGGTAATGAGTTGAAACCCAATGACGTAAGTGTCACAAAATCAAATGAAAAGAAACACAAAATTGTTGAAGAGAAACTTGCAACCGATGGGGAAAATGTAGACATAGCTAAAAAACCTGTTGAGAATACTGTACAAAAAACAATACTCAAACGCAAACGAAAAGTGGTTCAGAAGTGTAAAATTGAACATGCAAGTGATGGGGTAGATGAATCTGATGATTCTGACATACCATTACAGAGAATTTCTAAGAAATTGAAAACAGTTAAAATCGGAAATTCTAATAGAAAATTTTATAATAAATCTGCGAAATCCAAGAAATTTGTCTGTGACAAATGCCACAGAAACTGTTATACATACCAAAATTATCATAGACACAGAGCATTGCATTTTAAAACCAAAACCAAAGTATGCATCAAATGTTATGGAAAATTTGATTCAGTAAAGAAACTTGACGAACACATGAAAAAAGAACATTCTAGCTCAGAACTCACGGAAACATTGAAGAAATTGCTAGAAAAACGCAAAATTGCAGGGGTGAAACCAAAAGAATTACCAAAATTCAAGCAAACATCAAAATTAAAGGAAATCGAAAATGCGAAAAAAGTAACTAAACAAGTAATGTCAACATCTGAAAAATTTCGCAATACATTCAAAAAGTTTAACACTGAGAAAAACCAAACCACCAGAGTTACAATGAAATTGGTAGACAAAGACAAAATATCGGTCAAAAAATACTTGGAGAATTTCATGCCAGACAACAGCGAAGTTAAAATAACGATGATACAAAACAAATCATCTTCAAATTCCAATGTAAAGAAACCACAACCATTGATTAAACTAACCAAAATCTCTACAGAGCCGGTGAGAGAAACACAAGAAGTTAGTTTAAGAATGCCCATTAAATTTAGGGATGATTCTAAAGAAAAATTCGATGTGAGCATCAAAATAGTATCAGACTATCAACCTCCGGCTATGACGTTTATCAGTAAATTTGAAAATAGTTCACTGGATGAGAATCACGTGGACTCATACATGGACTACGACACACACGACGCTTGCGAAGAGGAAACCGAGACTAAGGATGTCATCCCAGAAGTCGCGCAAGAAGTTATGCTCGAAGGTACAGTCGAACAGACCAGCATCGTTCACAATTTAAAGAATCTGCCGACGTGGCACAACATACAAATAGCGCATCTAGCACCGGAGGCGCCTTTTTATAGGATTTCCAAAATAAACTTGGAAAAAGAGAGTGTATTCACACTCGCTCCTGAAAAGTTTAAAAGAACTAAAGACGCAGAGCAGGAAGTTCCGGTATTCACTCCGAGTAATGTAACTCTACCGAATGGTAAAACATTGGTTAGCGTGAATCCTTTCGAGCATTTGCTCAATGAAAAGACTATCCAAGTGCTGAAAAATACTAACAAAAACCAGAAATATTACAAACCTAGAATAAGCAATGTAGCCGAGGCGATTAAGACGGCTATGGAGAGATTGGAGCAAGCGCCTTCGCTCAAAAAGAAGAAACAATTGTAAGTAGCCTAGTACACATTAGGCTGATGTGTTTGGCCAATGCACTCAGTGAAGAGAGGCATGTGGATTTTCATGCAAACAATCATCAAAGGATCTTGGCGCAATTTGCAAAAAAAAAACGTGTTCGGCCATTTTGTACTTTGCCATTTGATAAACAGCAAATTCGTGAACAAACAATTAATCTTCAAATAAGAGATCCTGAAGTGCAGATGATAAGTGAAAAGTAGGTTAGACTAAGTGTTTAACACACTATGCTAAAAATACGCGACCGAATTTCCGTGGCTGATTTTACGTTCCGATGGATTCGGCTAATATGACACACGAGAGCCGAAATTACGCGGCAGAAACTTGGGTCGCATATAATGTGTTGCAATGCAAAACATTGCCGCCGAATCGCTGCAGAACTTACGCCCGACCGAAGTTCGGCTGTACGCTATAACGCGACGTAATTTCGGTTTGGTGTGTCATCACTACATAGTATAAAACAAAGTCGCTTTCTCTGTCCCTATATCCCTATGTATGCTTAAATCTTTAAAACTACGCAACGGATTTAGATGCGGTTTTTTTTTAATAGATAGAGTGATTCAAGAGGAAGGTTTATAAGTAGAAAAATTGGACCCGGTAGGTGGCGCTAATAGCGGGCAGGACGACGTCTGCCGGGTCCGCTAGTCAGTAATAAAATACGTATTGCAGGCGTAGTCACGCCGCGTATTTCGGTCGCGTATTTTCGGTATAGTGTGTTTAAACACTAAGGCCTAGCCCGCACAGCATCATTTATTCGCGCGGTTTATTTTCCGTATTTTTATATATCTTTTTCGCTAATTTTAAATCGCAAGTGAGTGCAGCTTCATACACATTTCCATATGTCACAGAATTCTGCGAAAAAAAAATCGTGCAAATCGCAGCGCAGGTTAGCTGTAATTAATCTAACAGTGTACAAAAATAGACATTTGTCATTTAGATAGGTCTTTTGTGTGTGTGTGTGTATGTTTTGTTACTCTTTAACGCCGCAACTACTGAACCGATTTGGCTGAAATTTTGAATGGAGATAGATTATGCCTTGCCTTAACACATAGGCTTTTTATCCTGGAAAAATCCACAGTTCCCACGGGATTTTGAATAAGACGAAATCTATAGCTACAGCTATAGGTAGATTACTATTGCGAACTTCCTTGAAAGTAGGTATAAAGGTTGGAAAAGGGAGCGAGAAGGGGAACCGGAAATCCAGAAAGAAATCCACGATTCCCTCGGGATTTGTGAAAAACCAAAATTCACGCGGGCGAAGCCGCAGGCAGAAGCTATAACGAATAACATAGAAATTGTATTTCAAGTTCTTCAAAAAATATAACAATTGCTGTACAGTGGATTTTAGTTATAGATAACTAGGTATACTGTATTAGTTTATTATTATTATTATTATTGTATTAGTTGTCCACACAGTAATTTACATTGCTACTTTAAGAGCCCTCTCCATGGGAGTGACAAATCGTTTGTGAGTGGAGTCTAAAACAGTGATTTCTGCATTTAGAGAGCGAGACGTCTTCAGTAAAGAAGAGTACTAAAAATATATACATAAATAAATAATAAATTAATTAAATAAATAAATTTTGCTTGAGATATCATGATTTTTAGTGAAAAACGGCAAAGTAAAAAGATGCAAATCTAGGTTTGGAATTACGCCTATTTTAGCAAAATATATTTGGCAATTTTTACATGAACTAAAGACATTTGAAATTATTATGAAGTAACGTATGATAAGACTTCGGTCGTTTTTCAATTTTCTAGTTTCTTATATAGTTTATACTTTATTTACGCACGAAGTTGCCTCAAAAGCCCCAAAATAGTGATTTTTCAAGCGTCATAACTTTCAAAATAAATATAATTTTACTAATTTTTTTTTATTTTATGGCATAGACAATGGAGATATAAATTGATATATGGCTTAACATTAGATCTATTGCTACAAATATTATAATAATAGGCGTAATACGTTTGTATAGAGAAGCGCGTGAGGAGAGCTGCCTTAATGGACACAACTGAACAGAGTGCTTAGTCTAAGATCGGAGCACTCGAAAACGAACTCGAAAACTATTGATCGAATCACAAGTGAATTCAGAGCAAAATGAACTCAAATACTCGTATTTTAAAGTCGTAATTCCATAGTTCGAATATGTATTTTACAACATTTCTGCTTGGGGCGCTCGTTGTGTTCGAATGCTGAATGTATTGGCGAACTAAAACCTTAATATAAGCCATTTTAGGTCTATTTTACTCTGAAATCGATCAATAGTTTTCGAGTGCTCCGATCTTAGACTAAGCACTGCTGTGGTCATTGCTATGGACTCTGCCCTTCCCTTTAGCAAGCAAGGCGTTTCTTGTTCACTATGTATAAGTACTAGTTATGTATATTATGTAGACTACATGCTCTGATTTTAAAGCAGAAATTGGCCGAAAATTAACGTAATATGTACTTATATTTCATTTATTTAATATTAGAGTAGATTAAATGAAATATTTATATATGTAAAATTGTTTTGTTTATTTCAATATCCTTTTAATATAATATCTGAACTATCAAATATCTAACAAGTATAAATTGAAAATTTAAAAAACCCCCGACATTCGCCATTTTGTGACGGCGGCCATCTTGGATTTGCAATAGTGCTATTCTACGTTACGTTCTTACGTTGTTCTGTTCTGTTCTGTACGTATGTTCTTACGTTCTACGTTGTTACGTTCCCTCGAATATGGTTGAGCGAAGCAATGGCTGGATCATGCGTCATGCTCGTGAACGGGTGCCACCGTCGGAAATGGGGCTACTTTTGTCTGCCCTTCTTCACATGTGTAGAATTGTAAGCACCATTCCGAACCTGTGGTAGATTCATTTGTTGATTCGTAAACGCTTGTGAAAGTTTATCTGAATAAAATTATGATTACTTATATAAATGATAAAAAGGCGTGGATTTGACTCGTTCCAGCAATGCGCGAGACGGCAATTCAATCATGTACTTAACATAAAATTGTTATATTGATATTGTAAATTTGGAAAAGAGCAACCGCCGAGTTTCTTGCTGGTTCTTCTCGGTTGGAATGGCATTCCGAACCAGTGGTAGATTCATCTGACTATTCAAAAGCACTTGTAAAAGTTTATTTGAATAAAAAACTTTTCTATTCTATTCTATTCTATTCTACTAGTCAAGCCCTTTCATTTGATACCCATATTAAGGGAGTTGTGAAAAAATATGTAATCCGCCATTTTGTAGCGGCGGCCATCTTGGACCGATTTTCATCAAACATAGCTAACAACACTCTCGACTAATTCACCTTTCAAACAAAAAAAACCGCATTCAAATCGGTCCACCCGTTTGAGCGCCACAGGGGAACAGACAGACACACACACACACAGACACGTCAAACTTATAACACCCCGTCGTTTTTGCGTCGGGGGTTTATAAAAGTAAAGTACCTATTGTACCTACACAGGTATAGAAAGACCACTTTTCTAAAGTGAAAATCAAATAATCAAAATTCCACGTCCACGTCTTATGGAAAGAAACGTGGATGAAGTCGCGGGTAAACACTAGTATACTAATATAATAAAAACCGTACAGTGGGATTTATGTAGCAGATATCTATCTATCATACTGACGGTATAAGTGTAAGTACGTCCTACTGATGTACTAATCAAGATTGCTTCGTCACTTACCATCAGATGAGATCGCAGTCAAGGGCTGACTTGTGAATGAATAAAAAAAATAAAGAAGTTAGGCGAAGCTATTTTCTAGTAATGACAAAATAAAAACACCAAAACAAATTAATTATTCATTTATTTAGGAAAAAATTATTAACACATTAACTAGGTACTTACATATTTTTTATGATAAAAAAAAATTATAATTTTGAACTGTTTTTTTTTGTATTTCAACAATTGCTAATTATTCAAATTTCATTATAATAATAATAATTAATTATTAATAAACATTTATAGATTTTAAGCGCGCTAACGCGAGCGGGGCTGGATTCTCAGTCGCTAAGGTAGACTGTATATCAGGGTAAATTCATAAGTGACTATTATTGTAGATAAACAAATTCAGTATCAATCTATAAAATGTTCAAACGGAACGCGACGGTACAAAAAATACTCTCAAAATCGGTCAACATAACGTAGAATGATTATTTCCTTTTAAAATTCTTCCTTTGACTCGCATAACGGATATTTATTGGATTTGGATGGAGGTCATAATGTCTTTATCTATAATCAGATTTTTAATTCAGTGGAATTCTGACAGTTGTCATTTAAAAATAGAATGTATTATTTGTTTGAAAAACAGGGTTACCACCTGAAGTTCGATTTTACCTTAAACTAAAGTACCTGTCAGGTATTTGTCATATTTACATGCGGTAATTGATTTTTAATTAATGTAAGTTTTGAATTTAATCTTTTTTGTGGGAACTGTTTTCTCTTTGGTAACATTAAGAAACGTCAGAATTGCACGGAATTAAAAATCAGAGTATAATGATAAGCCTCTATAACTTTGTAATTTTTAAAGGATATTTCTTTAGAATTATGTTTTTACTGAATCGAACAAATCGATCATTGCAAGAGACCTATGTCCACCGTTGGACGTCTATCGTTTGGGACTTGGGACGACAGAAAATGTATGTACGTTGCGGCGTTCAAACTCAAAAGTATCTCGTGTGAACGCGCCTTAACAAATTAGTTTAGCCTGTTCTATAATTAAATAGAAAGGAACTAAACATATTATACCTACTTAATAACTAATTAATGAATTAAATTATGTACGAGGCCCATCCATAATTATTTGAGGTCTAATTAAAAAAATAATTAATATTATCAAAATTACAAAAAAAATATATTAAAGACGGGGGACAAAGTCATAGGCTTCGTGACATGTATAAATCTTAAGTATTATAGAATTAGAATATATTTATTATTAAAAAATATAGATATATATGGAGGGCCTCAAAGAAACATTTGAGCAATGAGCGAACCGTCCAGACTCCAGACCATGGGTTTGATTCTTGGTCGGGCATTTTTCAATTCGCAAACACATTGCCGCTATTATAAGATACTGCTTCAATTTCTTACTTACTATAATATCTAAAGACACTTTTTGGAACATGCACATATTAAACGTCTATTAAATTTGTGGAATTTGTGGAATTTTTAAATACATAATTGGAAAACTGCCTGCCTGCCTGACAATCTGTCTCAGATTGACTGACAGTCTGTTCCAGATTGACTGACAGTCTGTCTCAGATTAACTGAGTCTGAGTCTCAGATTGACTGACAGACAGTTTGTATCAGATTGACTGACTGACAGACAGTTTGTATCAGATTGACTGACAGACATATAGTCAGATATAACGTAATTAAATCGATCAACAATGATTTAAATTGACCCAGAAGTACTCGTAGACGTAGTGGGAAATACCGCTGACCATCTTCATCACTTTCGGTGATTTTTGATTCCGGATATCTTTCATCAAAATCGATCAATCTAATCTTAATCTGGCATCAACAATTATGAAATGGCGATGTAGATTTAGCAGCTGCGTGTCAGATTGATTGACAGACAGACTGACTGACTGACCGACCGACTGATTGACTGACAGATAACGCAGAGCCTAAATTAGTGGACTAAGCTTTAAAAGCAGCAATTATTCTTTGAATACGTTTGCAAAAGCCTTTGCACTAAAGAGGGATCCTTTGAAATTCAACCCATAAAGATGTGAATTTAAAAACTTTAATCCACGCGGAGAAAGACGCGAGCATCAGCTAGCTTTTCAAATATGTATTTAAAATTGATTCAGATGCACACGATTCTACTCTAAAAATTATAGTTTTTTTTAATATATAAAAAAAAAATACATTTCAGGGTTTAAAACCATCGTGAGCGGTATCCATTAAAAATACATTTGTATACCAAAAAAAATTACATGTTTATTATTATTTGTTTGGAATTACACAAGAATTGAATTTAAGGTCCCTTTGAAAGTAGTTTAGTTTGCAAATAAAGATTATTATTTATTGATTCGTCTGTAAGAACTTCACGCGTAAACGAGTGAATTTTCGAGAGTTCTAAATTTGAAACGCAAAGTATGGTGACATGTATGGAAATACAGTTGTCTCCCTCTAACTTCTGATCGCAGCCCTCTGGTGTGAGGAGTGCGGCGAACTGGGCGTGGAATCGATGCACAGTTCCGATGCTTTCTCCGCTAAATCCGTTGTTATCTAAAAGAAATAAAAGTTATTCATTAAACTAGTCGTTTTGTTTACATAATGGACAAATAAAAAATTAAAATACATGGCTATTACTATTATTTTTAAAATATGGCGTGCAACGCCATCTAGTTTGAACCACTAGCGTCATCATGTGCCGTGTGTCAACTTTACCGTATGTGGATGGAAGCTTCCGTAGCGTTGATGCATAAATGCACCCATAAATGTACCCAGGTGTTTTTGATTGGTCGGTAGGACGGACACCGATTTCTCTGATATTGCGGAAAATATAGCTTATTCGAATAATATAAATAATCGATTTTTAGTAAGTAAGTAAGTTAAAGTTAGTTTTAGTAAGTAAGTTAAAGTAAAGTAAAGTAAAAGTAAGTAAGGCGCTGCACGCTGCTGATTAGAAAGCTGACTGCCGCATAAGGTAGTCAGCTTTCTAATCAACAGCGTGCAGCGCCATCTAGTTTGCGCCATGAGTGTCACTAGTGTATTGCGCAAATGCGCAGTCAGTTTATGGCTCGTGGACGTATGCTTATGTAGCGGTTCAACAGCGTACAGCGCCATCTAGATCGCAACATGAACACTATTCTGTTGTTAATGCGCGTCACCTTGTACACATGTGTGGCGCAGTCAACATTATCATTCGTGGACGGAAGCGTCTTTAGAGTAGCTCAACATCGTGCAGCGCCATCTAGTTCACAGCACGGAACACTACGGTGTGGTCAATGCTCGTCACCTTGTGCACGGCCTGCGCGGCGCAGTCGGGCGGCAGGCGCAGCTGCTTGAGCAGCGCGGCGAGGTGCGGCGGCGGCTCGCCGGCCGCCAGCGCGAGCTGCACGAGCCGCGCGCCCATCTCGGCGCGGGCGGCGGCGTGGCGCGCCGTCCTGACAATTACAAAGTCAAAGTCAAAGCCAACTTTCTTAATTCAAAATTAGCAAGTGCACTGTACACTTTTTAATTTTCTTTTATTCATCTACAAGTTAGCCCTTGATGAGGCTGGCCTCCACCTCGCTCACCAGCCCGCGGACCTGGTACTATACTATGTATAGTGTATACATATACTCACTTGGGGCTGAGTCCCTTGAGCGCGCGGCAGGCGGCCGCCAGCGCGGGGCGCAGCGCCTCCAGCCTGGCCGTCACCCCCCCGCTCGACGAGGGGGGGCTGGCCTCCACCTCGCTCACCAGCCCGCGGATCTGGCAACACACAATTTCAACACCATACATAATCAAACATTCTCCTATAGTTGAGCCGTTACAAACGTGCAAACTGAGTCATAAATCATTTTATCGGACCTCTTACGACCCACTTACAGACTTTATGAAACTGAAACCTGATGCTCTGTTGTGTGTAACAGTGAAAAAGGATTTGCCGATAGTCGATAACAGGTTATATATAGAGCGAGGGAGAGCACTCACAACCCTATGATCCTAATGATTTACGACACAGTTCATTATGATATGAAACATTATTAATTACAAACTAACAGTGTTTAGCGCGATTCTAAAGTTACTCGCCTATTGGTTGCATCGGGTAACTTTGGTTAAGATTTGATATTTTAATAGTAAACATAGGGTGAAATTTATTTTGTGTGTCTGTATGTATGTACGCACCTCGTCGCACACGGTCTGGTAACGGTATAGCGCAAGTCCGCCAGTCTCCCAGCCGGCCACCTCGTGCCGCGCCGCCGCCGCGCTCATCTTCTCCAAGATACCCTTTATGCTCTGCAGGTTATCTGCGAACAAATAACGTCATCAATATAGGTACAGCCTGGTGCACTACTGAGGCTGCCTTAGGGACCGTTCAGATAGACCGGCGCGGAGAGCAGAGCAAATTTTAATCGCATTTAAAATAGAATCTTATGGCATTGAAATAAGGTTTATTTTTACATTTTATCTCTTTTGGGAGCATCCTCGAGGATCCTCTTATCATAAAAGAGATAAAATGTAAATATAAACCTTATTTCAATGGCTTAAGATTCTATTTTAAATGCGATTAAAATTTGCTCTGCTCTCCGCGCCGGTCTATCTGAACCGTCCCTTAGGGTGGGTGTGTGTGTATGTGCGAGGGTGGGTGTGTGTGTATGTGCGAGTGTTTGTGTGTGTGTATGTGGAAGACTGGGTGTATGTGTGTGCAGGAGTGTGTGTGTGTGTGTCTGTATATGTATTATTTATGTATTTATTTAAAGAATCTCACCAGCCAGCACGGCCTCGGGCAGCAGTTCCTCCAGCAGTACGCGGTGCGCTGAACTCCACTCCTCAGCTCCCACCAGGTGCTCCACTTCCAGCGACGGCTTGCGCTGCCGCAACAGAAACATGTTCACTTACTATATTTTATCTTACTTACAATAAGTATTATTGAATAAATTTTTCAAATTCAAATTCAAAATTAATTTATTCAAAGTAGGTACACTGTACACTTTTTGAACGTCAATTTAGGAACAGGCAATGGTGATAGTTACTTACGGAAACTTAAAACTAAAGCTACGAGGGTTCCAAACGCGCCCTGGTCTGAGAAGAGCCCACAACAAACTCAGCCGGGTTTATTTTTTTTTTTATTATCACCATCTTACAATATGGTATAGCCATAAAAATTATTTGAACTGTTGGCTTTTAGAGCAATGTATGTCCATGGATTTTCGTCATTAAAAAAATCTTTTAAGCTATAGTAAGATTTTTCAATTAATTTGCGTTTAATAAATCCCTTGAACTTATTGAGAGACATATCCAAAATGTTCTCTGGCAACATATTATAAAAACGTACAGAATTACCAACAAATGATTTTCCAACTTTCCGCAACCTAGTAGTGGGCAACACAAGTTTATCTTTATTTCTAAGATTAATGTTATGACATTCACTTTTCTTCTTAAACTTATCGAAATTTTTGTGCACATATACAATTAAATTTTCAAAAATATATTGGTTATAAACTGTCATAATTTTAACTTCCTTAAACTTATTTCTTTCGATATCCAATCGGTAGGTAGAATATCATAACATCATATCATATTAATTTCAACAATAAGTTAAGCAGTCCCGGTTATTATCACCATCATGTGACAATAGTCGTTAAAGCCCGCCAACCCGCATTGAAGCAGCGTGGCGGGTCTATGCTCTAAATCCCTCCTATGAGGTTTGTGCCCAGCATTGGGACGTCAAAAGGTTTTGGTGGCGGTGGCTACAATTTTAGCGTGTTGTTTATTGACGCCTCTATTTTTAACCCTCGACGCAAAAACGACGGAGTGTTATAAGTTTGACGTGTCTGTGTATGTGTGTGTGTGTGTGTGTGTGTAGGTCAGTCTGTTCCACTGTAGCACTCATAAGGGTGAACCGATTTGAATGCGGTTTTGTTTTTGTTTGAAAGGTGAATTAGTCGAGAGTGTTAGCTATGTGTGATGAAAATCGATCCAAGATAGCCGCCGCTACAAAATGGCGGATTACACATTTTTTCACAGCTCCCTTAATATGGATATCAAATGAAACGGCTTGACTAGTAGAATATCACTATGCAAATCCAAGATGGCCGCCGCCACAAAATGTCGAATGTCGGGGGTTTTTTAAATTTATAATTTATACTTGTCCTTGATCACACTTCTATCGGCTTTGATTTAATCCAGTTTTCACTTCTATCGGCAGTCCCCTACTATAGATCGACCAGAATCTCATGAAAAAAAGGAAAATGAAATTCCAAAGTTAGCAACACTACGGCTGCCCTAGCGATAAACAAACTAACTGACATTTTTTGTGAAATTGACTTTTTTGTATTAACAAAAGTTTTATGTCGAGTAGTTTTTACCACAGTTTAATATTTCAAATAACTTGAACCGTTTACTAAAATTTAAATTGCCCAAACAAAGTAACTGCACTCACTAACCCGGAATATAAATGCAAAAACCAAGTAAACAACAAGCACAACACAAAAACAAAGTAATTGAATGTTGATTACTTTGTTTTTAGGGTTCCGTACCCGAAGGGTAAAAAACGGAGCCCTATTAATGTCACTCGGCTGTCTGTCCGTCTGTCCGCCGGTCACAGGTCTCTAGCTCGCAGACGAAATGAGTTACAAACCTGAAATTTTGGTATTTAGTGTAAAACGTTAACCCAAAATCAAATATTGAATTAGAAATTGAATTAAATTATTTTTCAGGGGGGCTCCCATACATGAAAAAGGAGCCGGAAAAAAAATTTTTTTCTTTACCCTAGCTTGTGGGGTATCATTGTTTAGAGCTCATTAAGTAGAGTACAAATATATATTTTTTTAATTTTTATCTCAAAAAATAAGGGAATGGGAGGCCATCAAAGTTGTCAATTTTAGACCATTTTTGTGACGGGGGCTATCTCAAAAACTAAACTAGTTGGGAATATGATATTTCAGTATATTATGTACTATATGCTCTATTTAAACAACAAATACTGAAAACAACGATTTATTAAATAGTTTATAAGCTGTGACCAAAATAAACGAACATTTTTTTGGGTTTTTCTTTCACGGTTTGTTGCGATGTCTAGCTCGGAAATTAAATATTTCTTAGACCCAAAATATTATATTGTTCATAATTATGTACGGAACCCTGAAAGAGCGAGGCCCGACTCGCACTTGGCTGATTTTTGTATTTAAAATGCAGTTGCTGGATTTTTCGTTTCGTGAAAAGATCCCAGGTAAGGTGTTCTGAATGTAATTACTTTGTTTATCACTAGGGCAGCCGAGTTAACCTAGTGTTGCTTACTACAAAATTTAATTTCGCTATTTTTCATGAGATTCTGGTCGATCTATGCCTCGCATTTTTTGCTACGGTTTGTCCTCACCTCATACTTGGCTCGGTAGGCCTGCGCGCGGAGCAGCCATTTCTCCGGGACGCCCAGCCTCCTGATCAGTTGTAAGCGGCTCTTCAGCTCCGGAGTGTCGGCCTTGGACGGCGCGTGGCGGGTTATGACGCCGCGAATGAGGTGGCTACGTCTGGAAATTAAAATACAGGGTTTGTAAATGAGGAATAAATGTAATTTTTATTTGTAAAAAATGCATTTAAATAAATATACGGGGTGTAAGTGGACTCGCTGTCGGAAATTAGTCAGGTAATAGTAGTGCTAATTACTGACAAGATACAAGCCCCGGCACGTAAGTTGACCGGTGACCTTCAAGTGCGCGCAGCGTCGTGCGAGTGAGCGGGACACAATACGATAGGAGAGCCAATCAGCGCTTACGAGGGATCCGCGAGAGCTAATCATTGCTTACGAACGATCCCCACGCCCTCCCCGCGACCCCCTCACACCCCGAGATTCCTCATTTTCGACTTCTGCGCATTGTGGGTCACCGGTCGACTTACGTGCCGGGGGTTACGTGCCGTCATCATCTAAATTCACGCAACATCGTCCGGGTGGTAGGCCAGCACCTGGACGGCCAGGTGCCACAGGCCGTGCGCCTCCAGCTGCTCCGCCGCGCCCGCGATGCTCACCACCGACGGGGTGCGTGTGCAATACTCACGCAACATCGTCCGGGTGGTAGGCCAGCACCTGGACGGCCAGGTGCCACAGGCCGTGCGCCTCCAGCTGCTCCGCCGCGCCCGCGATGCTCACCACCGACGGGGTGCGTGTGCAATACTCACGCAACATCGTCCGGGTGGTAGGCCAGCACCTGGACGGCCAGGTGCCACAGGCCGTGCGCCTCCAGCTGCTCCGCCGCGCCCGCGATGCTCACCACCGACGGGGTGCGTGTGCAATACTCACGCAACATCGTCCGGGTGGTAGGCCAGCACCTGGACGGCCAGGTGCCACAGGCCGTGCGCCTCCAGCTGCTCCGCCGCGCCCGCGATGCTCACCACCGACGGGGTGCGTGTGCAATACTCACGCAACATCGTCCGGGTGGTAGGCCAGCACCTGGACGGCCAGGTGCCACAGGCCGTGCGCCTCCAGCTGCTCCGCCGCGCCCGCGATGCTCACCACCGACGGGGTGCGTGTGCAATACTCACGCAACATCGTCCGGGTGGTAGGCCAGCACCTGGACGGCCAGGTGCCACAGGCCGTGCGCCTCCAGCTGCTCCGCCGCGCCCGCGATGCTCACCACCGACGGGGTGCGTGTGCAATACTCACGCAACATCGTCCGGGTGGTAGGCCAGCACCTGGACGGCCAGGTGCCACAGGCCGTGCGCCTCCAGCTGCTCCGCCGCGCCCGCGATGCTCACCACCGACGGGGTGCGTGTGCAATACTCACGCAACATCGTCCGGGTGGTAGGCCAGCACCTGGACGGCCAGGTGCCACAGGCCGTGCGCCTCCAGCTGCTCCGCCGCGCCCGCGATGCTCACCACCGACGGGGTGCGTGTGCAATACTCACGCAACATCGTCCGGGTGGTAGGCCAGCACCTGGACGGCCAGGTGCCACAGGCCGTGCGCCTCCAGCTGCTCCGCCGCGCCCGCGATGCTCACCACCGACGGGGTGCGTGTGCAATACTCACGCAACATCGTCCGGGTGGTAGGCCAGCACCTGGACGGCCAGGTGCCACAGGCCGTGCGCCTCCAGCTGCTCCGCCGCGCCCGCGATGCTCACCACCGACGGGGTGCGTGTGCAATACTCACGCAACATCGTCCGGGTGGTAGGCCAGCACCTGGACGGCCAGGTGCCACAGGCCGTGCGCCTCCAGCTGCTCCGCCGCGCCCGCGATGCTCACCACCGACGGGGTGCGTGTGCAATACTCACGCAACATCGTCCGGGTGGTAGGCCAGCACCTGGACGGCCAGGTGCCACAGGCCGTGCGCCTCCAGCTGCTCCGCCGCGCCCGCGATGCTCACCACCGACGGGGTGCGTGTGCAATACTCACGCAACATCGTCCGGGTGGTAGGCCAGCACCTGGACGGCCAGGTGCCACAGGCCGTGCGCCTCCAGCTGCTCCGCCGCGCCCGCGATGCTCACCACCGACGGGGTGCGTGTGCAATACTCACGCAACATCGTCCGGGTGGTAGGCCAGCACCTGGACGGCCAGGTGCCACAGGCCGTGCGCCTCCAGCTGCTCCGCCGCGCCCGCGATGCTCACCACCGACGGGGTGCGTGTGCAATACTCACGCAACATCGTCCGGGTGGTAGGCCAGCACCTGGACGGCCAGGTGCCACAGGCCGTGCGCCTCCAGCTGCTCCGCCGCGCCCGCGATGCTCACCACCGACGGGGTGCGTGTGCAATACTCACGCAACATCGTCCGGGTGGTAGGCCAGCACCTGGACGGCCAGGTGCCACAGGCCGTGCGCCTCCAGCTGCTCCGCCGCGCCCGCGATGCTCACCACCGACGGGGTGCGTGTGCAATACTCACGCAACATCGTCCGGGTGGTAGGCCAGCACCTGGACGGCCAGGTGCCACAGGCCGTGCGCCTCCAGCTGCTCCGCCGCGCCCGCGATGCTCACCACCGACGGGGTGCGTGTGCAATACTCACGCAACATCGTCCGGGTGGTAGGCCAGCACCTGGACGGCCAGGTGCCACAGGCCGTGCGCCTCCAGCTGCTCCGCCGCGCCCGCGATGCTCACCACCGACGGGGTGCGTGTGCAATACTCACGCAACATCGTCCGGGTGGTAGGCCAGCACCTGGACGGCCAGGTGCCACAGGCCGTGCGCCTCCAGCTGCTCCGCCGCGCCCGCGATGCTCACCACCGACGGGGTGCGTGTGCAATACTCACGCAACATCGTCCGGGTGGTAGGCCAGCACCTGGACGGCCAGGTGCCACAGGCCGTGCGCCTCCAGCTGCTCCGCCGCGCCCGCGATGCTCACCACCGACGGGGTGCGTGTGCAATACTCACGCAACATCGTCCGGGTGGTAGGCCAGCACCTGGACGGCCAGGTGCCACAGGCCGTGCGCCTCCAGCTGCTCCGCCGCGCCCGCGATGCTCACCACCGACGGGGTGCGTGTGCAATACTCACGCAACATCGTCCGGGTGGTAGGCCAGCACCTGGACGGCCAGGTGCCACAGGCCGTGCGCCTCCAGCTGCTCCGCCGCGCCCGCGATGCTCACCACCGACGGGGTGCGTGTGCAATACTCACGCAACATCGTCCGGGTGGTAGGCCAGCACCTGGACGGCCAGGTGCCACAGGCCGTGCGCCTCCAGCTGCTCCGCCGCGCCCGCGATGCTCACCACCGACGGGGTGCGTGTGCAATACTCACGCAACATCGTCCGGGTGGTAGGCCAGCACCTGGACGGCCAGGTGCCACAGGCCGTGCGCCTCCAGCTGCTCCGCCGCGCCCGCGATGCTCACCACCGACGGGGTGCGTGTGCAATACTCACGCAACATCGTCCGGGTGGTAGGCCAGCACCTGGACGGCCAGGTGCCACAGGCCGTGCGCCTCCAGCTGCTCCGCCGCGCCCGCGATGCTCACCACCGACGGGGTGCGTGTGCAATACTCACGCAACATCGTCCGGGTGGTAGGCCAGCACCTGGACGGCCAGGTGCCACAGGCCGTGCGCCTCCAGCTGCTCCGCCGCGCCCGCGATGCTCACCACCGACGGGGTGCGTGTGCAATACTCACGCAACATCGTCCGGGTGGTAGGCCAGCACCTGGACGGCCAGGTGCCACAGGCCGTGCGCCTCCAGCTGCTCCGCCGCGCCCGCGATGCTCACCACCGACGGGGTGCGTGTGCAATACTCACGCAACATCGTCCGGGTGGTAGGCCAGCACCTGGACGGCCAGGTGCCACAGGCCGTGCGCCTCCAGCTGCTCCGCCGCGCCCGCGATGCTCACCACCGACGGGGTGCGTGTGCAATACTCACGCAACATCGTCCGGGTGGTAGGCCAGCACCTGGACGGCCAGGTGCCACAGGCCGTGCGCCTCCAGCTGCTCCGCCGCGCCCGCGATGCTCACCACCGACGGGGTGCGTGTGCAATACTCACGCAACATCGTCCGGGTGGTAGGCCAGCACCTGGACGGCCAGGTGCCACAGGCCGTGCGCCTCCAGCTGCTCCGCCGCGCCCGCGATGCTCACCACCGACGGGGTGCGTGTGCAATACTCACGCAACATCGTCCGGGTGGTAGGCCAGCACCTGGACGGCCAGGTGCCACAGGCCGTGCGCCTCCAGCTGCTCCGCCGCGCCCGCGATGCTCACCACCGACGGGGTGCGTGTGCAATACTCACGCAACATCGTCCGGGTGGTAGGCCAGCACCTGGACGGCCAGGTGCCACAGGCCGTGCGCCTCCAGCTGCTCCGCCGCGCCCGCGATGCTCACCACCGACGGGGTGCGTGTGCAATACTCACGCAACATCGTCCGGGTGGTAGGCCAGCACCTGGACGGCCAGGTGCCACAGGCCGTGCGCCTCCAGCTGCTCCGCCGCGCCCGCGATGCTCACCACCGACGGGGTGCGTGTGCAATACTCACGCAACATCGTCCGGGTGGTAGGCCAGCACCTGGACGGCCAGGTGCCACAGGCCGTGCGCCTCCAGCTGCTCCGCCGCGCCCGCGATGCTCACCACCGACGGGTTGCCGAACCACGCGCCCAACAGGAAACTGACAACAACAATCACACTAATATTATAAAGGCGAAAGTTTGTGTGTGTATGTTTGTTACTCTTTAACGCCGCAACTACTGAACCGAATTGTAATGGAGATAGATTATGCCCTGACTTAACACATAGGCACTTTTTATTAGAGTCCGACCGAAACTGGTTTTCCGGCCGAAACCGAAACCGAATATTCGGCCGTGGCTTCAGTTTCGGCCGAAACCGAAACCGAATATTCGGCCGTGGCTTCAGTTTCGGCCGAAACCGAAACCGAAACCGAAACTCACGTGGTCAAGTATAAAATTCTTCAAAAATCTTAAAATACTGAAATTTGGTGCATTTTACCCATTATTCTGCATTAATTAGGACATGAAATGATAACACAGTAGGTATATTGTGTTTGTTACAATGATTTATTTAATATAATATAAAAAAATATTAAAAATATTTTAATATTTTTTCAAGTTTTGAAATTTTGATAAATACAGCTTCAGTCCGTGTAATGTTTGTTTTTTGGTTCATGGCTTCGTAACGAATAGGACTTCCTACATATCTTGCAAACAGCTTTTGATGTATCACTGATACTTTTGTCGAAGTACTGCCAAATCGGATTTTTTCCTCTTTGCGACATAATACTCTGAAACTATTTAAAATTAAAATAAAACTAATAATAACCCTAATACAACAAAACTACATCAGTAGGTCATCGGAATGAAAAACAAATCTTGAAATAAATTTACCGAATAACCTCTAAAAAATGTTTGTGTCGGGCGATATCGCGCTGACTAAGTTTTGTTGCTTCAAAGCTATCCATACGGTGCACGACAATTCCCGAACAGGGCCGCCAGCGTCCGCCAAAGCGTTGCCGCGAGAAACTAAGTTAGGCGAGCATGCACAACTTCCGAAATCAGTTTCGGTTTCGGCAAAAGTTTTGGCCAATTTTGGCCGAAACCGAAACTGCCGCCGAAACTTGATTTTTGGCCGAAACTCGGCCGAAACCGAAACCGAACTTTCGGTCGGACACTACTTTTTATCCTGGGAAAATCCACAGTTCCCGCGGGATTTGTGAAAAACCGAAATTGACGCGGGCAAAGTCGCTGGCAAAACCTGGTAGTAAATAATAAAAAGTAATAAGATTAACAAAAATATAAAAGCTAGGACAAATATGGTAAAAGTGTGTGTGGTTGTGTGTGTGTGTGTGTGTGTGTGTGTGTGTTTGTGCGATTATGATGATGATGACGGTGATGAGCTAATTTCCGTGCCACTGATTCTATCGATTCAATTGAAACTATCATATTCGCGCAATACTATCGACACTATATAGCCAACTTTTAAAACATACATGAAGGGCATAATATATCCAAAATGGGCATTCTCGGTTGGAATGGCATTCCGAACCAGTGGTAGATTCATTTGACTATTCAAAAGTACTCGTAAAAGTTTATTTGAATAAAAAACTGTTCTATTCTATTCTATTCTAATGTTATTACCTCAGCGCGTAGTCGAAGGGGTCTGGCGTGTATGCGGCGGGGCTGAGCCGGGGGCGAGCGTTGAGAGCGCGCGCGCGGATCAGCTCGTAGCGCAGGTCGAGCGCGCGGCGAGTGCTGCCGTTCTATGGCAACAAGAAAACAACCATCAAAATAACACTACAAATGACCACCAGATTTAACCACCAGAATAATCCCCCTGGTCAGGGGGATCAGCTGCGGGGATGTGACGTCATACTCACGCTGGTGGTGAGGGTGTAGACGTCGTCGTAGGGCGGGGTCGGGAACTGCATGCCCATCTCGTCCTCGGGCAGGCTGGTGAGGTCCAGGTCTTCCGAGCTGCCGAAGTAGCCCTCGTAGGTACGCACTATCTGCTCCAGGGTCGGGATTTGAGGGCAGAGGTAACTGGAAGAGAGATTTTCTCAACGTTTTTTTTCAATGAAATATCACTCGCTTTAACGGTGAAGGAAAACATGGTAAGGAAACCTGCACGCCTGAGAGTTCTCCACAACGTTCTCACGCGGCGTGTGAAGTCTACCAATCAGCACTCGGCCAGCGTTAGTGGACTACGGCTGGAACCCCTCTCACTCTGAGAGGTTGATGATGATGATGATGACGATGATGATAATGACGATGGTGACGGTGATGAGTGTGGTGGTGGTGGTGATGATGACGATGATGATGATGATGGCGGTGGTGGTGGTGGTGATGATGACGATGATGATGAGAATAATAATGGTGGTGATGATGTTGATGTTGATGATGATGGTGATGATAACTCACCAAGCGGTGGCCCTAAAGGCGCGGATCCAGTCGAGGGTCTCGAGGCAGGCGGCGGGGCGCAGCCCTGCCAGCAGGTGCAGGGTGGCCTTGCGGCTGCTCGCCACGAGGGGCTCCGCGCCGCACTCCTGCCACGTGCGCAGCTGACGAGCCAGTAGGGACTTGAAGGCCGGGTCTCCTGCGGGCCGGAACCAGTCGATACCTCACTATCCTACTTATCCTACTTAATATTATACTAGTTATCGAAATGGAGCAAACTGAAAATCAGCGCTGGGCACGTCCAATGCCCAGCATAAAGCTGAGTTTGCGGCCATTTGCTTTATTGTTAGATAATTTAAGTTTTTTCGTTTGCTTGTGTGGTTTTTTATTCTATGTAACAATAATGAAAGCAATAAAAATATTTATTATTATTTAATATTATAAATCACATTTGGTGTTTGGATGTTTGTTACTCAATCAATGACAATAGTGTAACGGGTGGGGTTTGAACCGTCGACCGTTGCGCTATAGAGGCTATATTACCTGACGCCTGAGCTATGAGGGCAGCCATGTTCAGATCTCCGTTCTCCTTCGACAGCTTGCAGGCCTCCATCACCCTCCCCCCGAGCAGCAGAGTCCACACTCGCGCGCTGTGCCCGTCCATCTCTGAAACGAGAGTGTAAACTTAGACCGAAAAATGACAAAATTAATTGCTATAATCTACTAAATTATTTGTATTTAGAGTCACTATAAGCTGGTCTTTATTTCAGTCAAAATGTGCCATTATAACCTGGTAAATACACGCATGGCAGGCAGGCGCACGCACACGCACACACACAGACACGCACACGCGCACTCGCACACACTTTCGCCTTTATAATATTAGTGTGGTTTACCCTGGAGTGGTCGCGCGCGGTCTGTGAGTCCGCAGTGAACTAATTTTGTTCATATTTAAGAAATTTAATATTTTTGCACACTGTACGTCCGTGATTGCCTCGAGGGGGTGGGGTAGCACGTTTTAGTAGCGATTTGACCTTTGTCACAGATGCACATGAGCAGTAATTACGTTTTTCTGTGATTTTTAAGTACCTAAAACTTAGTGCCAATTTTTTAAATAATGATTATTTTTAATGTTATATTAGTTAACTCCTTTGTAATGTTTAAAATTAGAAAAGAAGTTGTAATATTTTTTTAATATTGTTTGTATTCTATTATATAAGCTGTATTCTTTTGAGGAGGCGAATTTTGATGTTTTTATAGACTTCATTACTTTTTGATATAATAATGAATAAATAAATAAAACCCTGTAATTTTCTTTGTTATTTAGTTCGACAGAGGACCAAATTTTACTATTATGTTATAAATAGACACAAATTGCTTATTAGTTAACTCAAAACAGGCAGTCAAAGTTGCGGACTGTCACACCGCGCGCGACCACTCATGTTCGGCGCAGGGGCGCGACCTCTGGAAGGTTTAGTAATAATTAGTAAGTTACCGTCCTCCGGTTCCCCCCGCCCCGCTGCAGACAGCTCCTTGTCGGTGATCTCGGAGACCGCCTCCTTCAACCACTGCAGCAGGCACTTGTGGCGATGCACCTTGGAATGTATGTCTGTCCCGGGCACGCCTGCAAAACGTATAAAATGTAAGCGACGCACCCCGGCTTCGCGGGGATCTAATTTTATAATTCTAATTTTTTTGAAAATAAAATATAGCGGCTCTAATTTTTTAGAAAATAAAATATTATAGCCTATGTCACTCAGGAATAATGTATGCTTAATGCTTAAATAATGTTTTCTACTGCTGAAGATTTTCAAAATCGGTTCAGTAGATCCAGAGATTACCCTCTACAACCTCACAAACTTTTGCTCTTTATAAAATTAGTACTAGACAAACTATAATTAAAGAAAAATTAAACCGACATCAATTTACCGAAACATGTGAAAGTAATACGTGTATTACATTCACACTTACACGTATTAGGGTGGGTTGTATCAGACCATTGGTTATCGTAAGTTACGTTCGTTAAAATGTAACAGATACATTCGAAGTTTAACATCTGTTACTTTACGAGGGTTGCTTCATTGTTAAAAAAACAGTTCGTCTTTGTTATTCGGGTTACCTGCAAGCGGACGGCTATTTTGGCCTAATATTTTATGGGGAATTTTTTTACTAGTAGCAATATTGATGAAAACAATGTCATTCGAAGCCTATTCTTCTTACAACCTTGTCAACTGTGTTTTATGTTTTGTACGAAGGGTTATTAGTCGAGGTGTTTTTAATTTTTTTATCTACACCCATGCTTTAAATCCTCTATTAAAGATTCTGAAACAGTTAGCTTATTGCCAACATTAAAACACCCAATGTCCTAATAACCATTACATCATCCAAACGGATGATGTTATTTTGTACTGAATTTCATAACAACACTCCTTTGTTTTTTTTTTCAATCCCTTCATGCGCAAAGAGTTTCAATATACAGCCACATTCATTGCTTGATGCGCGGTATCTGTATGAATTTCAAAAAAAGAACATTTTCGTTTACACGCGTTCTGACTACGTCGCGCGCCGTAAAAAAATTAAGTTATTCGAATCCCCGCCATTTTTCTTCGATATTTTTATTGTTACAAAAAATGAGCGATTCAAGTTTTAATAGCACACCGCCAGATATTTTAAACGCTGCAAAAGACATTTACAATAAATTACTACCGGAAAAATCAAGAACGCGTTATGAAAAAACGTATCAAGATTTTATGAATTGGAAACTATCAAAGGGTTCATCATCATTTTCTGAAGAAGTACTTTTAGTTTATTTTCAAGCTTTATCAGAGAAATTTAAATCTTCATCCCTATGGACCTTCTACTCAATGCTCAAAAGTACACTGAGTATTAATCACAACGTGGATATCTCAAAATATTCAAAATTAATTACCTTGTTGAAACGTAAAGGAGAAGGCTATACAGGGAAGAAATCGAAAACGTTTTCACCTGATGAAATAAATAGGTTTTTAAGCCAAGCGCCTGATCAACTATATCTAGCGATAAAGGTACGTTAGTTACTTACTTCATTATAATGTTATTTTTCTTGTGATATGATGAATAAATTACAATATTATTCTTTCAGACTGCGCTAATATTCGGAACCATGGGCGCATGCCATACAAAATGTAAATTACTACTAAAATAAATAATTCTTTCATTAATTCTTAGTTTATTTGTATATTAGTAATGGATGATATTAGGTTACTACTAGGACTGGCTGTTTTAATGTTAGCAGTAAGCTAACTGTTTCAGAATCTTATAGAGGATTCATATTATGGGTGTAGATAAAGTCTTGTATGCAACTTTTGATAATTAGGTATTAAAACACTCATGTGATACTATTATCACACTCAGCTTCGCTTCGTGTGATAAACCCACATTCGTGTTTTAATACCCCTTATTACACAACAGTTGCATAAATAACTAGTGTTTAACTATATAAATATAAAATTGAATTGCTGTTCGTTAGTATCGCTAAAACTCAGAAACGGCTTGACCGATTCTGATGATTTTTTTTATATTTGAGTCCAATGTATATTTGGGTCCAGGCAGGTTTAGATTTATGATTGGACCCGGTAGGCGGTAGGTGACTCTGCAGTTGGGTTGTAGGATTTACTTTATTACGGATTTTGATGAAATTTCTAATGTGTATTGAAGTTAGTTCCTGGAGGATATAGATTCACAATAATTGGAGCCGGTAGACGGAGCTGCAATCAGTTTCTAGGTTCAGTTAATTAATTATTATATTGCATCAATTATTGTTGGTATACGTACAAATACGTATATATGTACAAAGTAGGTATGAATATTGAAAGATAGTATTTGCGTGACTCGATTAGGTACTTTCAGAGAACGCTAACACTACTTTCACTGTATTTTGGAAAAGAAAAGAAGGCAAGGTAAAAGAATTTAATCGATGAATACAAAAGCATAAGTATTATTTACCTAAGAAAACCGACAGACAATACAAACATTTGCAAAAAAAGAGCATGGAATGTGATTAATACCTACACTAGCGGCACGCTATGATGGCCGGTTTGACACATTACAATAGTGATGTGGAATGTCAATTTATTCTCGAACAAAAAACAATTAAGTTTTGTTTTTGTACCTGATTAAATAGGTTTAATAAAACAAAAATGTATATGTTTATTTAATTTATTTGAACGAACTGAATATTTGAACGAAAATGAATATACATACTTTATATGCACACAAGAAACATATGAATACAAAAGATACCAAAAAAGGTGCCACAAAAGGCCATAATTAATCAGATTCGTCCATACTACTATTTTCACTGTCGTCACTGCTATCATCACATACATTAATAATTATATGTTCGTTTTCTATAATATTATCTATTTTCACATCTCTTTCATAATCTTCCCTTATTAATTTAACAGTTCTATTCACAACCTTTTCCCAGTCTCCTTTAGTCACATGTTCACAAGCTTCTTCTAATAATTTTAGCATTTTTTTTGTGGTAAATGGGGGTTCTGTATTGTGTCTTGCAGCATATCCCTTAATTTGAGCCCACACCAACTCAATCGCATTATACTCACAATGGTAAGGCGGTAACCGTATAACTCTGTGCCCATGTTCTAATGCTATTTCGTCAATGACGTATCGGATCTTGGTTGGTTTGTTTTCTTTTAAAAGACGTACTAATTCCGCTTTTAACATATTCATGTTTGCATCTACGCCATTTTTACGAAGCCATGCGACGATATCAGCTTTCTTTTGGGATTGGGCAGGTGGCTTGTCAATTTGCATCGAGTGGTATGGGGCGTTGTCCATAATTATAATAGATGGTTCAGGGAGGCTACACAACATTGAGGTAAACCATTCAGTAAACTTTTCTCCATTCATGTCTTCATGATAGTCTCCAGTGGTTTTTGACGCAAAAGCCATGAGAGAACCTTCGACAAACCCGTTGATGGTTCCGGCGTGACAAATTATAAGTCGCGATCCTTTTCCTACAGGAACTTTGGAAGTAGATGCTGCTGTGTCATCGTTCCAAGAACGGCCTACAGTATGGTTAGCATTAAGCCATGTTTCATCCAAGAACACAACATTTTGCCAATTTTTGATTTCTTTCACTTGCCGTAAAAAAGTATACCTTGCCATCGCTATATCAAATCTTTCCATCAATATTTTGCGTTTGTTACATTTTTTGTATCGAAATCCAATGGTCTTCAAAATCTTCGTTAAAGAACTTTCCCCACCGAAGAATAATCCAGCTTCCTTCAGTGAATGCACCAACTTTTTTCTTGTTGGATACTCCTTCTGTAAATAGTAGCCGTAAACATGTCTTCGGATAGCATCGGCATCAAAGCTATCGATGCCTACGACTGGTTTTGCTCGTTTTCTCTTTTTTGGTGTGTGAAGTTTATTTTCTTCTGTGCCAGTCTCGCCATATTTTTTTTTAGTTATCCGTCTAACAGTTCGTTGTCCAATATTAAGCGCATCAGCTACGCGTTCAACCACTGACGTTATAGGTAAAATTGGCCCTCCATTTTGAGCTTCACGATCGAAATAGTTACGAAGGCGTATTACGAACTCACGTGTCTGACTATTTAGAACAGTTCTCTGCGTACGTTCGGTCATATCGACGAAATCCACAACAAAGGGCTTGAACAGAGTCCAAATTAACGAGCAAGGGTCAACAGTAATGCAGTATCAATATTTGAAATCCAAAGCCAGGTCAAAACTATATCACAATCGCATTGCACTGACAGTTTATACTTTTCGAAGCAACGTCAATTCGAAACTGCTTTGTTTTGCATTGAGCATTGACGCGAGTTTGCCGGAGGTAGTAGTTGTGCTAGCCAGCGATCCTATGTGACGATCGTATTAGATTCCATTTTTAAAAATTTATTGATATTTTTTTGCGATTTCAGAGGTTTGTCCACATAGTGAAAATTGTTCATATTCACAAGTACATTCACCCCTTAAATGGTGCAAACTGATTTTTCTACACTTGTATACATTTAAGAAATCAATTTAATAAATAAATTTTGAGTCCTAAACCTAAAACTACATTCGATAAAATTTATGAATCTCTGCACATCACTATCGTCAATAAAGTAATACAATTATTTCCTTCAAAGTCGTTATCAATTAATACGGAACTTCATGAGCGGACAAACGTCAAACCGGCCATCATAGCGTGCCGCTAGAGTAGTTCATACTTCCTTTGACATCTGGAATTTAATTAATTCATCTTTTTGAAATAAATCGTATCTACTTTCGATAAATTCGCATTTTAAACACTTTTTTCTTTCTCACAACTTCTTTTTATCTTAGAAAACTACCATTAAATGTATGACTTAATAAGTTACTAACTTGGTAAGTTATTTAAAAATATGCTTCTTGTATAGAAAGTACAAAGTTACGAACAGATTTGACGATAACCAATGGTCCCAGCACTGGTTAACGTAAACGTAACTTTTTAACGAACGATATGGCTAACAGATGGTGAAACAACGCTTTTTTTGTTTAACGTTCGTTAGCGCCATATTTAAAGGTTACGTGTCCGTCAAAATTTGCTGATGCAACTGGCCCTAGTCTATATCTTAAAAAATACTGAATTGATTTTGATGAAACTTGTTCACGTACAAACAGTGTTCCCTAAGTTGAAGGCAATAAAAAATTGTCACAATCCGAATAATAGATTCGGAGAAAAGCGTTGACAAACATACATACAAACATACTAAGTGTCGAATTGATAACTTCTTTTTTAACATCATCATCATCATCATCATGATCAACCCATTACCGGCTCACTACAGAGCACGGGTCTCCTCTCAGAGTGAGAAGGGTCTTGGCCATAGTCTACCACGCTGGCCAAGCGGATTGGCAGACTTCACACACCTTTAAGCACGTTATGGAGAACTCTCAGGCGTGCAGGTTTCCTCACGATGTTTTCCTTCACCGTTAAAGCAAGTGATATTTAAATACTTAAAACGCACATAACTCCGAAAAGTTAGAGGTGCGTGCCCGGGATCGAACCCACGACCTCCGATTAGAAGTCGGTCGTCCTAACCACTAGGCTATCACAGGACCTATCTTTTTTAACCCTCGACGCAAAAACGACGGGGTGTTATAAGTTTGATGTGTCTGTGTGTGTGTGTATGTGTGTGCGTGCGTGCGTGCGTATGTGTGTGTGTCTGTCTGTCTGTTCCCCTGTGGCGCTCAAACGGGCGGACCGATTTGAATACGGTTTTTTTGTTTGAAAGGTGAATTAGTCGAGAGTGTTGTTAGCTATGTTTGATGAAAATCGGTCCAAGATGGCCGCCGCTACAAAATGGCGGATTGCATATTTTTTAACAACTCCCTTAATATGGGTATCAAATGAAAGGGCTTGACTAGTAGAATCACACTATTGCAAATCCAAGATGGCCGCCGCCACAAAATGGGGAATGTCGTGGGTTTTTTAAATTCTTAATTTATACTTGTTAAAGTCTGTGTCTTACCATCGTTATCCAAATCGGCGCCCCAAAGCGCTTCACAGAGCTTCCACACTTGTAGACAATATTCGCTCGATACGCCGAACTGTAAATTATTATAAAACGTGTAAATTTTAAGGAAAGTATTTAATTAAAATTTGTTACAGTAATAATGAATTAAAATTTGTCCCAACAGTGAATCAAAATTTGTCACAATAATCAGTCAAAATCTGTCACAATAGTCAGTCAAAATCTGTCACAATAGTCAGTCATTTGTCAGAATAATCAGTCAAAATCTGTCACAATATACGATTAATATTTTCCAAAATAATTAGTGTCTACAACGGGGCTAATTCTATTTTACATCTTTCCTATCTCTTTCACAATGCTCACTGCGGAAAAGGATAGCACTATTTTTAAACCTATACTTTAGTTAAAAAATTGTGTACAACAAATTAGTCACAATATGTCATAGTAATACAAAAAACGCCTTCACATAGATAAAACGTAACACAATACTCACCACCACCACCACCACTACAGCCTCTAACGTCCCACTGCTGGGCACAGGCCTCCTCTCTCATAAGAGAGAGGGATTTAGAGCTTAGACCCGCCACGCTGCTCCAATGCGGGTTGGCGGGCTTTAACGTCCTAGTGATAATAACGGGGACCGACTGCTT